>JBCNJP010000006.1:25902744-25952206 GCA_039602395.1 Deinandra increscens subsp. villosa | reverse complement strand
CACGGGGGCCTTAGGTTGAAACGTTTGAATACAATTTTTAGAATTGTAGTCTAAGGTTTTCTAACATTGGTCAGTTCGTTCTTACCGCGTGCCCCATCGTCGTTTTGACGTTGGGTTTCAGCAGCGGCTATATAGTTTCAGTGACGCGATGAGCAATCATCTCCTCGATTTCCGTAGCGGTCATAGCAGGAGGAGGTGAAGTGTTCCTGGTGGTTCGGCGTCGTGGTGGCATGATTTCGCTTTAAGTTACGATTGTCAACATAAAGAAATTTTAGATAATATGTAAATGGGGTTATTACATGCTCGAGAATAACTGCCACAACATACATCAATTGCCATAACATATTACGCGCAAACACAACCAAGAAACATAAGATAGAAAGGAGGAGGTAACATAACGTGCCGTAACTATAATAATGATAGAAAATAACACAACCATAACATGATAATAACAAATCCATATAACCATAAAAAAGACATAACATTTATCATATCGTACTGCAATCACCATGTTACAGACGAAACATACCAAAAGGAACAAGTTTTCATCCTGGGCTCGCAGTCCCGGTCATACATCAAAAGAAAATAACATGTTTCCTCTATAAAATGGCGATCATAAGACTAGGTCGACTCTACCTAGAAAGGTGGTGGTGGTGGTGGACCTGGGGGCATGATTGAGAAGGTCGGGACCTGGTTCATGGCAAGGAGGGTGGAGAGGAGTTGTCCAGATATAAGCTCTAGTGTGGCGACTCTCCTCTGCAGGCTCTCATGGGAGAGAAGCAGATCAGTGGTAGCCATGTTAACCTCGGTCATGTGGGCATGAAGGGTGTCCATGGCGCTATTAGTGGCGCACATGCGCCTCACCAGCATGGCTATCTGATCCCTAAGGATCTTAACCTCCTCAGTGGTCGGAAGCTGGGAAACATCTGCATGAAGCTCTTCAAGGTCTGTCTCAATGCGCCTCATGCGAGCCACCAGGAGAGGTACTGTGTCGAGTATGGGCTCCCCGGTGAAGGGTGAGATGCCCATCGGGACACGGCGAGTGGGATCGGGGAGAGAGGACTCGCCCCGTGCATAGATGCTCGGGATCTCCACCTCAATCCTCCAGGCATGTACATGGTCCTGCATCCAAGCTAAGTGAGGCAGCTCGAACACATAGCGCCTCTTGGGCGCAGGCTCCTCAGGGGTAGTACCAGCCTCACGGCTCCGGGATGGGCAAGGTGCCCGTCTTGGGGTGTATCCCTGTCTACCGTCGCCAGTAGTGGCGACGTAGGTCTTTACAGACCGCTCGCGGTCTACAAAGGGGTCAATGGTGCTCGAAGCACCAATAGGGGCCACACCGCCAGCAGTGGCGGTGGGAGCAGGGTGGTCCAGGGAGTCGTCGGAGGTTAGGGGCCTAACTGGCCTCAAGAAACTGGATGGTATAGTGGATCGGTGGATGGTACCAACCATGGCCGCATCTAGCTCAGCGCTCGATGGTACGTAATCCTTCGGCGAGGGCATATAGTCCTCAGGAGCAGGATCCTCTGGTGAAGGGGTGTAGTCCTCCACGCTTTGTTCCCCATTGGAATCAGCAATACAAATAACTTCCTTGGAAGTCATCTCTGCGATAAATATTCCAACAGGAAACATGGATCAGTAACATCATAATGGCATAGAACTCAAGTAAAGGAGTAATGCATAGGTAACACATAAGCTAGCACAAGTAAACATGTTTGAAGATAAGGTCTTGCACGCAAATGGTAGCTTCGGAGTGGGTTATAGTCCAAGTTCGGTTCTTGTTTTGTTTCGTTTGTTTGTTTATCCTGGTTCGTTATAACCACGGCTCTGATACCAATCTGTCACACCCCGGTCGACGGTTTCGGATGTGAGCGAGAATGGAATCATAGTCGAGGATACATAGAACGACTTCTAATAATTTCAAATTTCATAAAAACATCACAACATTTCATTGCAACGGAAAGAGTAGCAGAAACGATAATGTCTTACATTTGAAAGTCATAAAGTCTTAAATTAATATTAAAAACATTTTATTGGGATAGTTGGGACTATGACTCCGTGAGCAGGTCCGATAGCATATTGAAGCCCCATTTGCATGTCATCCATAAGTTGAAATCAATTACCTAAGAAATCATGAGTTTAAAAGGTCAACATAAAGTTGGTGAGATTCACAGGTTTATGACTCTACGTTTAAAGTTGGTAAAACAGTTGCATTATACTTAATTATTACATTGGTTTACCGTTGTGGTTGTATGAACTCACGCGAACCTTGATTTCAAATACTAACAGTTTACCCACCCCTAGTATCTCGCCCGAGAGATACTAAACAGAGCATAATAACTGACGTGTACCCCAAGATAATCCGGAATCACAACTGGAGCTACAAGTTAGGACAGGGTTGTCAACCCAAATAGATCTATTCACTAGCTATCGTTTCGTACAAAACTAATTGAAATCAATTAATGGTGGGATACATATGTACAAACGTTTATAACGATAATGTACCAAAATTGGGCAATCAGTAAGAGAACAAGCAGTCATACGTCTAACAGATAAACCATAATATTTAGTAAAAAGCATTTATCAGATTTCATGATTTCTCCCCGAGAGTATAAAACAGTTAAAAGAAAAGGGGCCGTGAAACTCACTGGATCAGCAGGTAGTCGGTAAATAAACACTGTAGGAACGGTAGCACTTAACGTCCTAGATAAATAAATAGGCACATGCGTAAGGTCTACAATCAATTGAGTAACATAAGTCAATCAAGTGATACCGGTCAAGTCTTGACATTCTAATCCCGTTTGTATTCGTTTGAAAACCCGTTAGCAAGTATTTATTTAATAAATACTTTCGTGATGGTTTATATTTATGTTAAATAAATATAAAAGGTTAAGCATTTAGTAGTTTAATCAAGTCCTGAATATTGAGTTAAAAATAATAATGTTTATTATTATTTTCATGAATTGTATAATTATTTTTAGTTAAATAATTATGTGTTTGATTTGTTAATCATGCAAGTTATAATTATTTTTAAATAATTATGATTAACGTTTCTTTGGGGACTTTAAATAATTCAAAGTTTAAACTCTTGTAAATAATTATTAGCCAAAAGAATAATTATTTAAAGTTCTTTTCATTTTAAAACATGAACCGTTTGAAAGATATATTTTTAAGTCATGACATTTAATCATCTAATATTTCGAATTCGTTCAGTATTTCATTTGTATGAAATATTCATTTCTTTGAAGACGTTGTTCTAAAACATTGCATGGCGACGCTTGGATTTATAAAAGTTGTCTTTATAAAACATGATGAGAAGTTCTGTTTTAAATCTCTAACATTTACGTTTTCGCGTATATCACTGTGTGGTCCCGGTTTTACTACTACGCAACGTATTTTTATTTTTGACTACTTTGATTTCGTCAAAGTAATAATGAAAGTTCATAAAAGTTTTTAAAGTCATTTTCTTGTCTTTTGATTATTTTTATAATAATCTTTTATAGAAATATTTATTTGTACAAATGTCTTTTATAGAAAACTTCCATTTTTATAACATGTCTAACTCACATTCACCCAACCAATTTAAATGTAGGTCATTAGTTTTTTTATAAATTGTTTATGGGTTTATAAAAGACTAACACTTTTATAAATTATAAAATGGTTAGGGATCTTTAAAAAATCATAACTTTTATAAATTAATTCCTAGTAGAATTAAACTATAAAGGTTGTGGGTTTTAAATAATTTCTTAGGCCAAAAGTTTATAAAATGAAGTGGGTTAACTTTATAAAAATCATAGGCCAAAACTATTTAAAATAAAAGATTTGGAGTTTGGGCCGAAGCCCATTTGGAATTCGGGAAAGGGTACGGGCCGAAGCCCAAGGGGGAACCGAGTGGGGCCGGGCCAGGTGTGCGAGTTGGGCCGCAAAGGGAAAAGGGGATCGGGTTCGGATTGGGCTCTCGAGTGGGCCGAGGTGTTCCTAGGTACCGGGTTCGGCCCAAGACCATTTGGGCTGCGGGTCGGGCCTCCGGTTCGGGTCGGTGACTCAGTTAGTCGAGTTGAGTTACTGGGTAAAGTTTCGGGTTTTTCCGGGTCATTTTGGGCTTATTGGGCCTAACTGGGCCCAATGGGTTTAACGTGTTCCTCGTTTGGCTAAGTCTTGACAACAGAATGTTTTTATCATATTTTAAGTTCACTAAACATTTTAAGGTGAAACAGTTTATATCAGTTTTGATAAAATATAAAAAGTCAAATTTTTTTATATTTATATTTTTTATTATTGAAGTTCCATATTTAAAATATGAAAACTTTCATATTTTACGGGTATACAAACGTGGAATTAAATCAGTTATCAGTTAATCATTAAAACTAATTCAGTTAGTCATATAAATAAAACATGTGAACATTTAAATTAAAAGTCAATGGAAAAAGGTTTGACCTGTTTCGGACGAGGTGTCACAAATTTCATCAAATTTGTTTTGCAAAATCATTTCCTCTTGTTTTTTTAATTAACTTTTGGAACTTCAACTTCATTATCAGAAACAAGATCATCAATATTTTCAAATTCCTTGAAGTTATAGAACAGTGCTAACTTCTCAGTTGGTGGTTTTGCTAGATGTGTTTCATTTGATTTTTCAGACTGATGAACAGCAAATTATATACATTTTTATACAAGATATACTCCATGAATCGGCACAAATCTGAGTTACTAACGTAAAAACAAGTCTATTTTGTTTTCCTCTTAGTTTCTCAGGTTCAAGAAGGCAAAAGTCGCAAAAGGAACGGGTTACAGTCAAAAACAGAAGAAAAATACAGAAGTCTGAGACCAGCAAGGCCAGCATGCCCCATGCCTTGTGAAGCACGCCTCGTGCCTCTTCACTGACACAACACACCCCGTGCTGCATCTAGCATGCCACGTGTCTCTGACCAAGCGGACAGACCTTCTGACATCGCACGCCCCGTGCCTAACTTCACACGGGTTGTGTCGTCTGACAATGTGTATTATCGAAGATTCCTCTAACATGGCATGCCCCGTGTCCGAGTCCGATTTCTGCCTATAAAAGCCGAGCTCCTCCTTCACTTTTCCTTTCTCAATTCTTCTCTTCTCCCCCTAGTATTGAGTCATTAGGTCTTTTATGAGTCTTGTAATCAACTTTGTAAGAACAATAAATTAAGTAAGAATTAACAAGCTTTTGTCTATGAAATCTTCTTTTTCTCTTAAGCAAATCTTTAAAGCCATGATTGGCTAAACTCTTATACTTTCTTGGGAAGTAACAAACCTTTGGCAGGTTGGTTAACAGCCTTATAGCCTCGCTTAAGGTGTATTTAATGACTTTATAAAAACCCTTTTTATTGAAAGTATATTACTGATTTTCTGAACCAAACGTGCTTCACGTATCACAGACCATTTGGGGAGTAGAAATCCCAAAGGCCGGACCCGTGACACCCGGTCGGGGGACGATACATGATCCGAAAGGTGACTCGCGCCCCATGCTACATGATACGATCGAGGTCCTTATGTCTATGTAAGCAAAGTCGGCTGACCACGCATGTGCGGGCTGAAAGTATTTGGTTGGTAATGAGGGTTGGTAGTATTTTATCATTTCACGGGATCGAGAGGTACGTGCTCGTGAACTTGGCTCTGGTCAGACGTACACTACGCGAGAGCGGTGTATGGAACTGGTCTTAGCCCTTTAAAAGATCGTTTTTATAATAAAATAATCCAGCACGTAAGGTTGTTCCCCTACTGGTTAATGACGGTGTGTCGAGTACGGTAAGTTTGGTGGGTTTAGGGACCCCGTAACTAAGTGGCATTACACCACTTCATTTGTCCACTGGCAGCACCTTTCGTCGGCACTCGTAGTCCTCGCAGACGATTAGCAGTTGGATGGTGAGATAGTCAAAGAGGGCCGAAAGGTGGCTAACCTCCTTCTAGTGAACAATCTTAAGCAAGGATATAAGCAATTTTTTAGCTCTCCCTAACCACTGGTAAGTTCTCCCAAGCCATATTAACTTCATTTCTTTAAACACCATCTTATTAACTTTCTTTTGTTTTAAGTTTGTTTTATTTTCTTTTCTTTTCTAAACTTAAAAGATAGATTTGGCTAGATGATAACAGCGGACTGAGTATTCAGAGCTCTCATTTTCCATTGTGTCCTGATCGTACCCTATTCAACTTACCACTACTATACTGCTCCACGATGGGTATACTTGCCTGTGTAATGTGGTGAAATGGTAGTTGTCAAGTAAATCAGGTATTATAAATTTAAAAGCTTTAGCTGCTACATAGGTATGATAAATTGCCATATTTTTTTAGAACACCTCAGCATACATCAAGCTTTTTGGCGCCGTTTCCAGGGACACAAATGGGGATTTGAAAAAAAAAGTCCAAGTTAGCAGCCTAGCCGATTAGATTAGATTTTTATTATTTTTTTTCTTAAAATTTTTATTTTTATCCTCTCTCTTCCTACCCTTCTCTGAGAAATATTACAAGGATGGATTCAAATCTGGAGGAATATTTCGGTTATAATGACGGATGGTCTCAGTCTGTTTGGTGCAACATCTGTTGTGGTCCCCATTACTCTCGGGACTGCTACATACTAGCAGGAACGCCCGCGTTCTTGCGAGTGGATGAACCACCAGTTGAGCCAACCACCTGTCTTAGTTCTTTTTCACAATCTTTGCTAAACAACAATAGTTTTTGTCAAAACATAAACCAACCTGAGCTTAAATAAAATAGTTGGCAGTAAAATATTGGGACGAGAGATTATGAAAACGAACCAACTACTTCAAACTCTACCTCTTGTTCCCGTGACTTTTTCTTTGTTTGTATGAAATGTAAAGAGCAAAACTCGCAAAGCACAGACTTTGCTCACACACCTCATGCAGAGGGATTGTATACGCACTAAGTCAGACCTGGAAGAAACCATGGAGTGAATGTTAGAACATATAAAGGTTCTCAATAACAAATCCTGAAGCAAAGGAGTTGGACGCAACCCCTTCCCTTCCTGATCCAGAAACCTAAGTCGATGAACCAGTACAGAAAGCGAAAGAAATGCCAAGGCCAAATGAAGCTACAGGTAATGGTAAGAGTAAACCTCTTCCAACCGAGGTACGCATCTCTCCACCTTCTCTTGAAAGATTTTTTAATGTGCCAACAAATGCAAGATTTTTCAAGTAATTATTTACTTCGCCTAAGCTAGAAGAATTACAGCAGCTAATACGCACAAAAGAACAATCATCCTACTTTAAACAACTTTCTGATAAAAATTTGTGCCATGCTTTATCAAAAAGAAGATACAAATTGCCACAATTGATGATAGTTTGCTTGTAAATACAATGCCCAATTACTTGCTTAATAAACTAGAGCTAGGAGATATGACCCCTTTCTGTCTACCATTCATTCTCTCTGATCGTTCTCACCGACTTTCCAAAGGAGTAGTCAAAGATGTCTTAATCTGTGTCGACAACGTCAAATCCCCTCTGATTTCATCATCCTTGATGATACCCCTTTAATTCTCGGAAGACCCCTCCTAGAGACTTGGAGATCCATGATCAACCCAGCCAAGTATGAAATGAAGCTACAGCTGGGAGAACAAAGGCTATCCATCAAGATTGAGCGATCCATCGGATACCCTGCGTCTGATGACCCTCCTTGGTTGCAAGAAGTAGAAGAAGAAGAACTTACCCTGGAAGTCCTGGAAGAAGATACAAACCCATATCCTAATCACGAGACACATGAGTCAATCCAAGTTATTCACGCCAACCCAGAAGATGAAGATTCTGACAGCAAGCCGGCAGCTGCGGAACAACCAACTCTGGAACTAAAGGAGCTCCTAGAACACCTAGAGCATGCCTTTCTGGATGACGATCGCAATCTCCGCATGATCATTATGCAAGCTTAAACTCACAAGAAAATGAGGCATTACTGGCCATCTTGCGGAAGCACAAAAAGTCCATAGCATGGAGGCTATCGGATATCAAAGGAATCAACCCATCGCTTTGCACCCATAAGATCTTAATGGAAGACGTATATAAACCAGTCGTCCATCCATAATGTAGGGTAAACCCCAACGTACAAGATGTGGTGAAAAAGGAAGTTGTTAAACTTCTGGACGCCGGTCTTATATTCCCTATATCAGACAGCCCATGGGTTAGTCCTGTCCAGGTAGTACCCAAGAAAGGAGGAATGACTGTGTTGGGTCCCGTGAGGGCTCTTTAACAATGTTGGCACAATTTGATTTAAACAAAATAAACAAGTTGCGGAAAGTAAATCAAATTGGAAGACATCAATTCATAAAAGGGTTATTCTGTATATCTCAAATATAAATAATGGTTTACACGAGTTTATGGTATAACTATGTATCAACATAAATAACTTTTCTATGGCAGTGATGTTGTAATTGCTTTGAGAAGATATTATATTTGTATGCTTGATGTCTTGCTTTGTTTGGTGAAGTCAGCTTGCTATTTTTAGGAAGATGTAGCAAGTTGCATTTGGATAAGGTGGTTGAGGACGGTTGATTTTGGAGTGTGTCAGAGTATATAGAGATAAATTAAAGATATTCAATTTATCTCTTTTTCAACTGTCTTCAACTGCTTTCGTGATTAATGCCAAGTTGGCATTCATTTTGCTTGTTCTTCACACAAAGGTAGAATTTTTTCTTCTCGTAATCTTTATCTTCTGATAGTCCAGAAATCCTTCAGGACTCTTCTTTGAAGACTATTGATGCTTCCTATTAGAAGCCTTCTACAGAAATGAGGATTTCTGTAGAATTTAGTCTGTACAAAACTGCTTCGGAATTTCCGGACTAGTTCTGTGTGAGTACATAAATCATGCAGAAATCTGTAATTCATACAGGTTTTCATATCCTTTGTCTTTTAAGGATATATCTTGTCTTTTTTTCTAATACTTGAATGTTTTGTGTTACATTTACATTGTGTTCTAAAGACTGTCATCACTGTTGGGATATACCCACGAATGGCCTCGGGGAAGGATAAAGGCTCAAGGAAGGACGCAACCGAAGCTTAAAGGAGAAGCGTTTGGGGCGGAAGGGCCCGCATGAGAACAAAAGGAATGAAAATATTCCCTAAAGGTACGACTCCGACAGGATGTGACTGGCGCTGGCCTCAGGAATAGGCGAGCGGCGATGTGACGGCTTCAAAGGATAAAGGGAGCTACCAGAGACGGGCTTCCTGGACCACGGAAGGGCTTCCGTACGAACAGTCTTTCCTGTTGGACGGAGAAGCTGCACGTCGGGGGCATTAAATGCTCCCTGCAGCATTAAATGCAAGGAGGATAGCTTCAAGTATAAAAGGAAAGGGTAAGCCAGATACAAAGTAAGTTCTCTCGACTCTTTAAACCACTTTTAATAATTCCGGCGTACTTTCGACGAACGAACTCTTACTCTCACGCCGGAGCTTGGTCACGAAGACCCCCTTCGGGGCCCTTCGTGTCAAGGCTAACGGTGTTTCTTGTTTTGTAGGACACTTCAGCACCTCGCAAGACACCTCTAAGTCGCTAACCAAGAAGAATACACCCCCCCCCCCGGGGATTCTGGGCGCAACATTGGCGCCATCCGTGGGACTGGCACATATTTCGGTCTGAAATCACTCAAAGGAAAGCACTTCGTTGGAAATGACAGATGAGGGTGACGTTGTCGTTCCTCCGCTAGGCTTCAAGACGCCCGAAGTAACCGACCAGAGCACCATCGAGATTCACTCTCGTGTCCGATGCGAGAAAGAAAGTTCCGGAAGACAGCTCAGAGAAAGAAAAAAGTAAAAGAGGAGACGACACTAGAGAAGAAGGACTCATCACCCCGGACTTCGTCAAGAACAACAGAGACGCACTAAAAGCTCGCCTGTTCGAGTTGGAAAAGGATGAAGGAAGGGAAGTGTCGCCGAGAAACCTGTTCTGTCGATATGATGAAGGTTACTCAGATCATGACGAGTCTCAAGACGGCGACGAGCCAAGACAAGTAAAAGCAAAGGTGGCTGAAACCAACCCTGAGGAAGTGGGCAATTTGGTGATAAAATTACTGAAGGCCTTGGACGAAAGGGCTAAAGGGAAAGACACCCGTAAAGCCCCCGATGAAAGAGACAAGGCCGACGAAGTAGACCCCATGGCTGTACCATACAAACCATCAGATCTCCGGGACGCTTCCAAGTTTACGGAAAGGATATCTGAAGCCTCGATCCAAAAGAAGATCAGGTTGCCTCCCTCGGTGGGTAAGTACGACGGGACTCAGGACCTAGAGGACCACTTACATGCTATCCGGGCTGCAGGGGCTGCGGGAGCCTGGACCTTACCCACATGGTGTCATATGTTCGTGTCGACCTTGTCAGGCAACGCAAGGCTTTGGTTTGACACGCTGCCTCCCAGGAGCGTCAACAGTTACGAGGAGTTAAGGGAAAAGTTCCTCAGGTACTTCAGCCAACAAAAGAAGACAACGAGAAACCCCAACGAAATACTCCACATCAGAAGAAGGGACGAAGAAAATTTGGAAACCTTCATGAATCGCTACATAGAGTAGAGCATGTACATCAGGGACGTGCCGGAGGTAATGAAGATAAGCGGCTTCATACAGGGCGTCAGAAAACTCTCAGCTATGCGAGAAGCTGGGAGAAGAGTTACCCGCAACGTTCGATGCTCTCATAGATCGCGGCCGGGCCTACATAAGGGGAAAATACACCGGGCAGAAAGCAAAAGAATGGGGAGCGAAAAGAGATAATGGAAGCCCTTACCCGAAGACAAGAACGGACTCCCGTCATGGAGGCCCCCAGACTAGAATTCGAGGGACTACGGAGAAGAGGCCCTCAGGATCTTCGTACGGCTCCAGAGGTGGAAGGACCTTGGAATCATCCTCAGGTATGACCAATCGTTTTGATAATCGCTCTAATAAATTCACACCACTCATGAAATCTCCAAGTGAGATATTCGCCACTGAGAAGGAGCTTCTCCCCTTCGGAAAGCCTCGCCCAAATAGGTACGGAAGCAAGGCCCATCCTCACGAATTATGTGTGTACCACAGAGGCAGTGGTCACTCCACTGATGATTGCATACACTTGAGGAAGGAAATAGTACTATCAATCAAATCGGGCAAGCTCTCCCACATGGTAAGAGAGAACAAGGGCAGCGAGAAGGTTAAGGGAAAAGAAGGGTCAGCGAAAGTCGAACCAGAGTACATAGATATGATAAGAAGAAAGGACTATGACGATGACGAGTCCCGAAGAACAGTAAAACTCAGAGGGAACGAAGGGTCCACATGGCTTGAAAGATCCATCACCTTCCTTACTTTAGGCCCCGATGAAGCTCAAGAAGCCCCTTAAACATATCGGCAGACATAGCAGGCCACCGAGTGGCCAGAATACACATTAACAGGGGAAGCGGGGCTAAGGTCATGTACGAACACTGCTTCGTAAGGCTGATGCCAGAAGTCAGGAAAGAGATGGTAGAAGAGTAAATGCCCCTTATAGGGTTCTTAGGAGAAGTAGTCAGGCCATTGGGAAAAATCACCCTCTCAGTAACATTTGGGGAAGGGTATACCAGAAGAACAATCGAGCTAACATTCTCAATTGTTAGAGGCAACTCCAAGTACAATGCCATCCTAGGAAGGCATGGAATACGGGCCCTACAGGCGCTTACATCCACAACGCACGGTATGATGAAGTTCCCCATGGCAGGGGGAATTGCAATAGTAGGGTCCGCCACTGAAATTCTCGCAAGTGTATCCTGGATGCCGAGCATAACCCCTGAGCCAGGAATAGAGAATTAGATTCTGAACGACCAGTTGCCTGAACAAACCATCAAGGTAGGGGCCCAGCTTCTAGGAAGGTGGAACACTGCTCTGAAGGAGCTTCTGCTCAAACATATAGATGTCTTTGCCTGGCAATGCAGTGACATGGAAGGGATACCCGCAAAGTACATAGAACACCATCTCAACATCCCAGAAGTGACAAAACTAGCTAAACAAAAGTTCAGAAGCCTATGCCCTGAGCACGCCACTGTCGCGAGTGAAGAAGCGAAAAAGCTACTGGCCGCACGAAGAAACCCTGAAGTTGTACCTAGCCATCTCCGACCAAGCGGTAAGCTCGGTACTGATAGTCGAAAGAAGCAATGGGCAGATACCGATCTATTTTCTATCGAGGACCGTCAATGGTCCAGAAGAAAGATATCCAGCGCTTGAAAAGCTTGCACTATCACTCATTCACGCCTCAAGAAGGCTAGCCAGGTACTTTTCAAGCACAACCTGTACAAGTAATAACTGATAAACCCATGCAGCTTGTGCTCAAAAGACCAGAAGTATCGGGAAGACTAGCAAAGTGGGCTGTCGAATTAGGAAACTACGAAATAGAGTACTAGGGCAGAACTGCAATGAAAGCCCAAGTTCTTGCAGATTTCTTAGTAGAAATACCCCCAGAGGAGGAACTAAAAGATGGCCTTACCTTTAGCTGGCCTGAGAATGGCCAGAAAAAATGAAGGTAAAAAACCTAGAGGCACATGTCGACTCAATGTTAGTGGCAAGTCAAATAAACGGAGTTTATGAGACCAAGGACGAGAAGATGAAAAAATACCTTGAAAGGGTTAGGTGTCTTATCAACGAATTCTCTTATTGCAAAATAATCCATGTTCCAAGGTTAAAAAACAAAAAAGCAGATGCTCTGAGAAAAATAGCTTCGGTATCATCCAAAGACCCGGACAAAGAGGTAAAAATAGAGAGACTCGCAGCTCCTTCCATCGAGGAGGAAGATATATTGGCCATAGAGGGGAACATCATGGATGACCCCTCTCGTAGAGTATTTATCTAAAGGAAAATTTCCAGCAGACTACGAGGAGGCAAGAAAAATCCAGGCAAAGTCGACTCTCTATTGTCTCGAGGGCGACCATCTATACAGAAGGTCTTACTTGGGCCTACTCCTGAAATGCATGAACGAAGATGAAGCCGCTTCAATAACAAGAGAAATTCATGCAGGGATCTGCGGGCTGCACGCAGGCCCTAAGACAATTGTATCCCGAGCACAAAGGGCCAGCTTCTACTAGCCAGGCATGTACAAGAGTGTGATAAATGAGATCAAGGGGTGTGACAACTGTCAAATACATGCACCCATTCCAAAACACCCAAGATATGACTTAGTCCCAGTAAGCTCAGCATGGCCCTTCCAGAAATGGGGAATTGATATAATGGGTCCCTTCCCAAAAGCCCCAGGCCGAGTAAGATTCCTGGTCGTTGCCATAGACTACTTCACCAAGTGGATAGAGGCTAAGCCCCTTACCACAATCTCGAGTAAACAAATTCTGCGGTTTGTATGGGGAAACATTGTTTGCAGGTTTGGCATACCACAAACTTTGATAAGCGACAACGGAAGCCAATTCACAGACAAAAAATTCAGAAAATGGTGCAGGGAACTCGGGATAGACCAAGTGTTCAACTCTGTGGCTCACCCACAGAGTAATGGACAGGTCGAAAGGGCAAACAGAAGCATTGTAGAAGGTATAAAGGCAAGGCAGGGATGGAAGAAGAAAGTTTGGGTAGAATAACTCCCACATGTGCTATGGGCTCACCGAACAACACCAAAGTCAAGCACGGGGGAAACCCCCTTCAGTCTCACATACGGGACAGAAGTAATGATACCAGCAGAAGTCAGGAATCCCATAGAACGAACATATATGCCCGAGCAACAAAATGAGCTGGACCTCCGTCTCAACCTCAACCTCTTGGAAGAAAGAAGGGAAATAGCAGCCATCAGAGAAGCTGCTAGAAAAAGAGAGATGGAGATACGGTTTTAAAAAAAGAAAAATAGGCCGCACAAGGGCCAAGTCCTCCAAAAGCCTACGGGCCAGCACAGGGCGACCTCAATAGATAAGGCTAAAGCCTCTGGAAGACCTCACAAGGGTCGCTTGGGCACCTTCTAAAGGAAGGAACATACGAAAGATAGAGAACATTTCTATCCTTGAGAAAATGCTAAGCAAAAATCCTTTTGAAAAAACCTAAGGGGACGCCCTTCAGTACGCCCACAGAAGGGGCAAGTAGCCGCGTCAACCAAGGTATAAAGCACACAAGCATAAACATAGTATTTAATATGATAAAAGGACGACGGCTAGTAGCCGCGTCAACCAAACAGTACGCCCACAGAAGGGGCAAGATACTTGTCTCAAAATATCATTACAGACCAAGTCATAAAAACATAAAAAGCTTCACTTAAGGGCCAGGAATGGTAGGGTCTTCAATAGAGGCAAAATCATTAAGCTCTTCAATAGACCACTCGGGGTGGGAAGCCATGGTGGCCAACACATCAAAGGATACATTGGCAAGCTTCCCACCAGCCTCTTGCATCTTCTCCTCGACCATATCATCGTAAAAGGGAGTCTCCTCCTTTGGAACCTCCTCAGCAAAAAAGTGGTAACCAGCAGAAAGACCAACCTGGTACCCCACAGTGGAGCAAGAATCAGCAAGATCTTTAAGAAGGGTGGCATACTGGGAGGAGGAGTGGACCCGCTTCACTGCCTTTGAAAGGCCTTCAGTAATCAACCAGCGACAC
Organism: Deinandra increscens subsp. villosa; assembly: GCA_039602395.1. Taxonomy (NCBI): domain Eukaryota; kingdom Viridiplantae; phylum Streptophyta; class Magnoliopsida; order Asterales; family Asteraceae; genus Deinandra; species Deinandra increscens. The sequence continues at coordinate 25,937,669 of JBCNJP010000006.1, read as the reverse complement.
TCCTTCTCAAGCCGGGCCATCCTGGTCCCAATGGCATCACCAGTAAGGGCTTCAATCTGAGCCCTTAGGCCTTCAATGTCCCTTCTCAAAGTATCAGCCGCTGCAGCAGCTACATCACGTTCTTTGCTGGCGGTCTGGTAGGAGGAAGACATCCTTGCCAAGGCATCCTGCAAAAAAGGCAACATAAGCAAATAATAATAATAATCAAGAAGGGGAGAGAAGGGGCAGAAAACGCTTGCTTGCTGACCAACAAATAGCTTCTTCTGTTCATCAAGGGCTGTGTCTCGGGCTTTTAGCTGCCGCTCCAATTCCTCCATCTCCCCTAGACGGTGGGTTGCCACCCCAACCTCCGTCTCCAACAAAACAATCTTCCCTTTTAGCTCGTCAAGCTCCAACCGCTCACTCTCAAGGTCATTTAAATCCTTCAGCAACTTAAACTTATCCTCCAAAGCCTTCCTCAACTCCTCCTGCTGCTTATCATACGCTGCCTTGAGCTTCCTAAACTGAGCGTCAGTCCAAGCCAATCTTTTCTGGACCTCGGTGTTATGCTTGAAGGACTCAACGATATTGCAGGTAAAGTGGGCATTCAGCTCGGAGTTCTCAACAGCACTGGCCGTCCAGCGCTCGGCAGGAGGAAGGGCCATTCACATAAACATAGTACAGGCCTCAGGCCCAGCAATTATGGTTCCCTCCTTGATAGACTAGTCAGGAATGTAGGGAAGGTCCTTCGTGGAGTCAGTCAGGGGATCAACACCATCAGAGTCATAAGGATCAAATGAAAGCTCCGACTCGTCCTTTGGAAAATCCTCTTGGAATTCTAAAAGTCGGTCATAAGATGGAAGAAAATCAGAAAGGCTAGAAGAGCCACAAACAGAAGGCCCAATTAGCTCAATTAACCTAGCAAAACTGGCAGGAGTGGAATTAACAATCCTGCGGGAGAGTAAGAAAAAGACATACCAGTTTGAGCAGGAGTCTTAACCACCGACTCCGGAAACATGGGTGAAGTACTAGATGAAGGGATAGGATCCTTGAGCTTCACATCAGGGGAAGAAAAAGTAGGGAATGGAGTAGAGGCTTCAACAGCTGGGGCAGGCATCTCCACGGAGGGAGATGCCACAGTCTTCTTTCCACTTCTGAGATTTAGATGAAAGGTAGGTTTCTTGGTAATCCCTAAATCAGAGCTGGGCAGGGGATGCTTCTTGCTTGGCGGGTTCTGAGTTACAGAAAGACCTTTAAGGTTCGAAGTGTCAGCACTTGACAAAGCACTAATAGTGTCAGAAGCCCCAGCAACAGTGTCAAAAGCGGCCAGATCGTCAGCAAAAGAAACACGAGGCCCAGAATGACTAGTACTACCTTTCCCAACAGGGACAGCGGTAAAGTCAAAACCCTTACCCACGACACCAAGAATTTTCTTCACACTCATCTCTGCAAAAAAAAAACATAAAAGGCCACACACCTTTTCCATCTTTCAAAACCACAAAACGGTGGCCTGGGGGAAGTCCCTTCCTACTAAGGTCGGCCATCACCAGAAGCCCCTCGCTAAAAGTCAGGCAGGATGAAGGGTTAGCAATAAGATGCTCCAACAGGTCGGTATCATAACCGTCTTTAGGGGGAGCATCAAAAATGGTCGTCCCGGCAGGAAGGATGGAAAGGGCTTCAGGATGAAAATCAAAGGAAACAAACAGGTAACTGTACTTCTAATCATGAACACGGTTCAAGATATAATTGGTACAACTTGGATACTTCGGGGCACGGCGCTTCTCAAAGATCAGCAAATCCCCATCCCAGCGAAGTTTGTAAAAATGGCAAAACAGGGGAACAGAGGGCTGACCAGAGAGGGACAAGCATGCAACTTCAAAGTGGTTGATTTTGCAAAAAGCAATGGGATGCATTTGGGAAAAATGGTACCATAGCTCTTAAGAACAGAGATAAAGAAAGAAGACAGGGGATATCGAACATTGCACTGGCGGAAAGTCGAAGTGTAAATGGTCTTCCAATCAGGCGTCGCTCCGGCACGATCCTCTGGCAACGGAACCCTAGGGTTCAAGGTCAGAGGAAGATCAAAATCCTTGACGAAGGCCGCGAGCTCCCCTCCGGTCAGTACAGACGCAACAGAGGAAAGGTCGGATCGAGACATTCTGACAGCAAAAAGATGACTAACCTGTGAAAAAATGGCACAAATCACAGAAAATCGCCGGCAGTTGTAGAAGAAAACGGATAACCCCTTTTTCTCCCCCTCGGCGGTTAATAAATAAGAGGAAAAATCATCGGGTTCGGGATTCACTCCCATAGCGACACATGTCCGACTTGACAAGTAAACTGCCCTCAACCACCAAACATGTTTATAGCTGTTAAAGAGGGTAAAAAAGTCAGGGTAAAAAAGAAGCCAGAAGGACCCTAAACGGAAGGGGCCGCAAAATGGGCAAAGGTCCGTCCAAACTGAGTCTCTAGTATTTTTCACCTTTGATTCTCAAACAAACTAGAGACTAGGGGGGGATTTGTTGGGATGTACCCATGAATGGCCTTGGGGAAGGACAAAGGCTCAAGGAAGGACGCAACCAAAGCTTTAAGGAGAAGCGTTTGGGACGGAAGGGCCCGTGTGAGAACAAAAGGAATTAAAATATTCCCTAAAGGTACGACTCCGACAGGATGGGACTGGCGCTGGCCTCGGGAATAGGCGTGCGGCGATGTGACGACTTCAAAGGACAAAGGGAGCCAGAGACGGGCTTCCTGGACCATGGAAGGGCTTTCGTACGAACAGTCTTTCCTGTTAGACGAAGAAGCTGCACATCGGGGGCATTAAATGCTCCCTGCAGCATTAAATGCAAGGAGGATAGCTTCGAGTATAAAAGGAAAGTGTAAGCCGGAAACAAAGTAAGTTCTCTCGACTCTCTAAACCACTTTCAATAATTCCGGCCTACTTCTGACGGGCGAACTCTTACTCTTAGGCCGGAGCTTGGTCACGAAGACGCATGCCTTTTGGCTTATGTAATGCCCCCGCCACCTTCCAATGTTGCATGGTTTCCATTTTCCATGATATGATCGAAAAGTCCATGGAAGTATTCATGGATGACTTCTTGGTTTTTGGCAACTCATTTGACCACTATTTGCAAAACCTCAAGAAAATGCTCGCCCGATGTGAAGAAACTAATCTGGCCCTAAACTGGGAAAAGTGTCACTTTATGGTCCAAGAAGGCATAGTTCTTAGCCATAAAGTTTCCCAAGCCGGGTTAGAGGTAGACAAAACCAAAATAGATACCATCTCTCGTTTACCACCACCATCTTCCATTCGCGACATCCGCAATTTTCTCGGGCATGCAGGGTTCTACAGATGTTTTATCAAGGATTTCACCAAGATATCAAGGTCCTTGACAAAGCTGCTGGAAAAAGAAGCAGTCTTCATTTTTGACAAAGAATGTATGGAAGCTTTCTCCCTCTTAAAAGACAAACTTGTCCAGGCACCTTTTATGACTGCACCAAACCGGTTTCTTCCCTTTGAGACCATGTGTGATGCAAGTGACTATGTTGTGGGGGCAGTATTAGGTCAACGGAAAGACAAGCACTTTCACCCAATTTACTATGCCAGTAAAACGCTTAACAGCGCACAGGAAAACTACACCGTCACCGAAAAACAATTGTTAGCGGTGGTGTTTGCTTTCGACAAATTTCGTTCATACTTGGTGTTATCCAAAACTATCGTTTTCAGCGATCACACAGCCATCAGATACCTCTTCAAAAAGCAAGACACTAAACTCAGACTCATACGTTGGATTCTTCTCCTTCAAGAATTCAACATTGAGATTAAGGATAAGAATGGTGCTGAAAACACTGCTGCCGATCACCTTTCTCGACTCAAAAGCAATACACGGTCTTCAGGAGGAGAAATCAATGAAAGGTTTCCTACAAAATACCTCGAAAGAGTCGACTCTTCCACTGAACCCTGGTTTGCAGACATGGCAAACTATCTCGCAAGTGACCTCGTACCTAGACGGTTAACACATCAGCAGCGAAGAAAATTCTTCGCTGACGTCAAATATTATATATAGGATGACCCGTATCTTTTCAAGACGTGTGTCGACCAGCTAATAAGACGATGTGTCCACGGTACTGAGACCACTAACATTCTAAAACATTGTCACTCTGGACCTTGTGGCGGCCATCATGGAGCCAACGACACCGTAAGAAATGTCTTTGATTCCGGCTTTTACTAGCCCATGATATATCAAGACCCTCACAAACTAGTTCAAACTTGTGACGCATGTCAAAGAACTGGGAACATCTCCTCGCGCAACGAGATGCCTCAGAACTACATCCAGATTTATGAAGTCTTCGATGTATGGGGACTCGACTTTATAGGACCATTCCCAACTTCAAGAGGACACAACTATATCCTTGTAGCCGTTGACTACATGTCCAAATGGGTTGAAGCCGAAGCTTTGCCCACTAACGACAACTGAGTAGTTGTTAAATTTCCTCAAGAAGTTGTTCTCCAGATTCGAGACTCCACGAGCACTAATCAGCAACAGAAGGTACCCACTTCTGTAACTCTCAGATGGAAAGAGTCCTGGCCCGGTACGGAGTAAGACACAAAGTCTCTACAGCTTACCATCCCCAGACAAATGGACAAGCTAAATTAACTAACCTTGGCATAAAACGGATCTTGGAAAAAGCAGTGGGTAATCACCGGAAGGATTGGTCTGATAAGCTCGACGATGCGCTTTAGGCATTTCAAACAGCTTATAAAAACCCAATTGGTACTAACTGAGCTCGAGGAACTACGTGGCCAAGCCTATGCAAACTCAAGCATCTATAAGGACCGAACCAAGAAATACCACGATTCGTGACTAAAGAAACTGAGGAGGATTCAAGAAGGAGATAAGGTTCTTCTGTACAGCTCTCGTTTACGACAGTTCCCTGGTAAGCTAAGATCCAGATGGAACGGACCTTATCAAGTGACACGTGTTTACCCATACGGTGTCGTCGACATAATCGACAAAGATGGATCAGAACTCAAAGTCAACGGTCATCGTCCCAAACTTTACGAGGGAATCTTCGATGACACCGAAGAAAACATCCCTCTATCAAGTGATACGTATAGTGTATCACCAAGTCCGGCCTAGGATCCGTAAATAAATATAGGTCACCTATCCTTAGTTTAGAAACGTAATAAAGAGTCGAAAGTCAAGGAAACACAGAAAAATGTTTAACACGCCCCATGCTAAACCCAACACGCCTGGTGTTCCTCGAGCACGCCCCATGTTGAACAAGGCACGCCCCGTATCGCCTACGTAATTAAAAGTCAAGGTCACGAGAATAAGCAATTAAGTCAGACACTAGAGCACGCCCCATGCTCTGTCCAACACGCCCCGTGCCGCCTGACCAATGCAGAAAATTTGAACTTTCTCTTGCACAAATCAGTTATATAACTGCCTAAACCCACATATTCTCCACCACCCTTTTGCTTCCTAATTTGAAGACATCAACTCACATACCAAACAAGGTAAGATCCATTTTTTCTTCATCTATTCATCTTCGTAGACTTGCTCCTTCTAGCCATGAACATCAAGGAAATCTGGAGCATTTCTCTGATCATTATTGTTCCTTTGAACCCATGAGTACATGTTCATGTCACCAAACCTTAAAGGGTTGTTCTTGAGTTGTTTAAATCAAAGTTTTTGCTCAAAAACGGGACCAAAACACGCACTAACCCAGATTGCGAAAGTAAAAATTGTAATGGATTAAAGAAAAAAAGCCACTCTGGAAATTTCAAAATCAAATTTTCGTGTCGCAACGAATAGCACGGCCCGTTCTCGGCCAAGCACGTCCCGTGCTGACGTACTGTGCATGAATAAAATTCCTTCTTTTTTTGTTTTCAGATGGCGTTGATTGAAAATCTTGAGGAACACAACGTACAGTCTGGAGCACGTCCTACTATCGTATCACTCATGAACCAAGTACTGACACTACGTGCGGATCTTGACGAATCTCATGAAGTGATGCTCGAACTCAACGACCGTGTCAACTTTCTGACCGTGGCGTTCGAATTCCTAGCAAGATGTCTGGCCAACCTCACGGCGTAACTCGACTCAGTTTCGGTGCCGCCATTTATCCCTTCGGACGCTCCATGGTCCGAGAATGAGGTACCTAGAGACGTTACCTTCGAGACCCATACCATGAACGATGACTAGTTTTCCAACGTCCCGGTGCTCGACGGCTTCATTTAGAACTTTATCCTAGCAGGATGTCTAACCAATGACACTGATCTCCCCCAGCTTCCCCATAACTTAGCGGGTCAGCAGTGAGCGCTGCCAGTGTGAAGCTACCATAGATGCATGAAGTAGAAGTAGAGGTAGGAAGAATAATTAGCTTAATTAGCATGTGCATGTAGCCTTGATGTTCGTTGAATCCCGATTAGCGGGATCATTTTGACATGTTTAGGAATTGCAATCTATTATCTATGATTTATTGTAATCATTAAACATGTAATCTTGACAAGCTTGACTACGACTCAGTTTAGTTATATTTACTTAAGCTTAGTTTCATTTCATTTAATAATTCTGTTTTGGGCAGATTTGAATGCAGGTCTCAGATTTATAGTCTGATACGAACCTGAAGGTCTTGATGTGTGACGTGGCGACTATCCCACGGGTTACAAGTCAGAAAACTGAGGAAATGCCGCCAGAATTTTTCCAAACCCCTAAACTATTTTTCTTGTCGTTACCTTCAATTTACTAACGTATGGGTACATTGAGGGCAATGTACATTTTAAGTGCGGGGACGGGAAAATTATGGATAAACTTTCTCAAAAACTTAAATAGCTGCATTGTCCGATCTCAAAACTTTTTCAAAAATAAGCCCTGATATTTCCCAAAATTTTCATAACTTTGTCACCAAAACGGTACGATACATAAAAGTTTTTCCTCCCGAATTAAAGAGATTTTTAAATTCCATTAATTTTGTTGATACCTGATATGTGCGTCGTGTGAAGTATTGAGCAACGTGTGAAGTATCGAGTAAGGAACAAGTTCATGCCAAATTAGGTTTGGCCGAATCTTGTCCGAACCTGAAGTTCGGACTGGCCGAACCTTAGGTTCGGAGGGAGTACAGTGCAGCAGGATATATATAGAAGTGTGTTCTTTGAATTGAGCAGTTCTGAGCGTGTGAGAATTCTATTAAGTGTGTGTTTCTGAGTGTGTTTCTCTGAGTCTGTTTCTGAGTGTTTGCTGATTGTAATTGTTCTTCATTGATCAATAAAACAATCAGTTAATTATGTTTCAATGTCCGATTAGCTAGATCGAGTAGACGATCCAATGCTCACGCATTTTCAAGTGGTATCAGAGCTTTCTGGTTCACTCTACTGATCTATGGTTGCTATTTTCGGATTTTTGAACGTTTTTGAAATTTTCTCGAGTTGGTTTATGTGATTTCAATCATTTCTGTCGTGCATTTCGTGTCAAATTTGTTCCTAATTCGTTCCTAATCAGTTTTTCTGTCCTACTGCTGAAAATCTCATCAAAATTCGTCCAATATCGAATGTTTTTGAAAAAAATATGTCGAGGTTCGGAGGGTTCTGGTCAGGTTCGGAGTAACTGGTCCGAAGCTCAGGTTTGGAGTAAGTTCGGTCAAAGTTCGGAGCTTGTACTAGTTCGGTGTAGGTTCGGAATAGGTTCAGAGTGTTGTTCGGACAGAGTTCGGAGCTCAGTGGTTCGGATAGAGTTCGGACGGCTGATTTAGGTTCGGACGAGGTTCAGAGGTCAGTGATAGGCTCGGCGCAAGTTCGGCCGACAGAATTCAAATTTTCAACGATGTCAGAATTTCAAGCATTTGCGGCGATGCAGAATGCGATGCAAACTATGCTAAATTTTGACAATGAAATCAGAACAAGTCAGAAATTTCCCAAATTATTGAAGCTAGAAGATTATCAAAATTGGAAAAAACGATTTTCAGCTTACATAAGTACAAATGATATTGATTTGTGGATCCCGCTTAAGAAGCTTTATCAACATCCAACAGATGCGGGAGATTTCAAAGAAGTTCATACCTTTTATCTTGCTGAAAGAAAATCATACGAGCTTGAACAAAAATTATATGGTTATCTTACAATGGCATTACCCACTGAGTTTCTTCATCAATTTAGCACTTGCAAGAAATCTAAGCAATTGTGGGATGCTTTATCAGCGAGGTGTGAAGGTAATGATGACTACAAGAAGAGTCGGAAGAAAGTTCTAAACAAAGAGTTTGATAATTTTCAGAATTATGACAATGAAAACATTAATGCTCTTGTTTCAAGGTTGTCACACTTGATTAGTGAATTAAAGGTGGTTGGGATTGAGAAAACCGATGCTGATTTGAAAATAAAAAAGATTTTGTAGGCTTTGCCTGAAAAATTGGAAAACTATGTTTTGCTACTCACTCATGATAAGGATTATTATACAATGACATTTCACGAGCTTACTGGAAAACTTCATGCTCGGGAAATGGAAATTTTAAACTCAAAGAAGTCAATTGCTACTTTGCAGAATCCTGAATTGTATCATGTGAGAATAGTGCAAGCATGAATGCAAAAGCTAAACCAAATTTGTGTTCTGCACCAAGTGTTGCTTTCTTGTCGGGAAGTTCAGGAAATTCTAATAACAATTCTTCACGGGGTTGTAGCTTTACAATTCCAAATACATCAAGTCAGAATGCGTTTTCGGTTGAATCAACAGATGATTGTGCCAAAATGATTTCTGCATTTATTTCATCATCTTTTGGGTTGATTATCAAGAATGTTGTTGATGCAAAGTTAACCAGCGATGATCTTGATGCACTCAATGATGATCAATTAACTGAATTGGATATATCTTAGCAATATGCTATGTTATGTCAAAGATCGAAGAGGTTTTTCAAGAAACATAGACGAAATATTTCTGGTGACAAATTCGGTTTTGACAAGTCAAAGTTAAAATGTTATAAATGTTCACAACTTGGACATTTTGCCAAAGAATGTCCACATGCTAATAAACCTGGTTTTACTCAATCATCCAAGCCTGGTTTTTCTCAATCATCATCTAGTAACACAGGCAAGACAACAGCGGTAACAGTTCAACAAGATGTTGTTTATGATTGGGGTAAACAATTTGGTTGTGATCCAACAGCTTTGATTGTTACTCATGTTAAACAAGATGACTATAATTCAGATACTAGTTCAACACAAAGTTCTTATGCATCTGCTGAGAATATGGAGAGTCTGATGAAAGAAAATACTTCATTATTGCATGAAATTCAAAAGCTTTCTAAGGAATTCAAGGCAGTAAAGGAAAAATTAGAGGTGTCTAAAACCAATGAGAAGGAGTTGATGTTAAAAAATGAATCTTTGTTAAAATAAGTGAGTATGCTTAACGCAAATCTTTTTTCCGTCAAAGAAAATGAATAGATGCTTGTTGATAGAATTGACATCTTAGAAGAACAGAAGGAGGATTTGTTAAATCAAATAAAAAAATGGAAGTTTGATGCTGAAGATGCTACTTCTGATTTCCTAAATTTGTTTGAAAAATCCAAAATTAAGCTTGATTTGCTTACCAAGACTGCTGAAGAATCCGCTGCTCAAATTGAAGCATATCAATTTGACATGGGAAAATTATTGGATGAGAAGCGGGAGTTGGTTAGTGTGAATAAAGTTCAAACAGCAAATTTGGAGATTCAAAGGCGAAATGAAGCTAAACTAACGAAAGAGTTGTTTGAAGGCTTGAAAAATCTTCGAATGCAGAAGTTTGAAACTCATAAAGTTGCCAAAAGATTGATTGTTACTGAGAAAGAGTTAGCTGAATCTCAACAGAAGATTTCTGATCTCAAAATTCAAGTAATTGATGCTAATAGATTGCTCAATAATGTGTCCAATTCTAAAGTTTTCACGAGCTTTTTAGCTAATGATGTCAATTTTGAGAAAATGTTTGATAAAACTGCATCACCCCCTGCTCAAATGAAAGAAGCTTTCAAAGAAGTGCAAGAACAAGTTCCTGAATGTGATTATTCAAAGGTTTCATCATCTATTGCTGAAGAAGAAACAATTGTGAAGAAGAAGAAAAATAAAAAGAACAAGAAGAAGAAGGACATGAAATCTGAGTTTCCTCTAGCCCCATTATTTGTATCTTGTTCATCTTCTGCTGATAATGAGAAGTCAGCTACTTCAAGTGACAAGATTAAGTCACAACATGACTTTGATGAGACGATTTTCTATGATCAAAAGAATGTTACTAAAGTGAAGGCTGAATTTTCTCGATTAGCAAAGAATGGACATTCTACATCTGAGGAGAAGGTTGCTGCAAAGAGAGTTGGATTGGGTTTTCAAGAAATGAAAGGTAAAGCTGAGGAAATTCGAGCATCCACATCATAGGGTTTGAAGCACATTAAAATCAAACAAGTGAAGAAGGAGATTTTCAATGCTGAAAAAGTTCAATCTGAGCGATTCTACAAGCTCAAAGGTTCAGATCAACTCTTTTCTGATAAGGAATTTCCTCTTCATTGTGTGGATGCTAGAAAGATTTCTGAGGTTTTTTGTCAAAGATGCTGCTCTTTCAAACATGATGGATCAAAAAGCTAATGTTTCTTCTGATGGTTCTTTATCTCGAAACCCCACATCCAAATGGGTACATGATCACAGACATCAAGTATATGATTCTCATTCTGATCATGCTAGAGATATTCATGTTTGTTCTTCGCAGGTACATCAAAGGTGGGACAAAACAAAGCGCATATGTTATATTTGCCGCCGCACATGGCATATGGCAAAAGCTTTTCCACTTCCTGCTGATTATTCACAAAGGTTTCATAAGAAATCAGTGTTTGGTAAACCTGCCAAACAAATGTTCTTTAATGAACAAGGCAGAGTTTTTGATGAAGTTGAACCTACATTCTTTCATAAACAAAAACGTTTTGTTCCAATGTTCTCAAAGGTTCAAAATGTAGGTTTATCATCACAGTCCCCTGTGATAAGTTCATCACAAACTGAATTACCAAGATCACAACAATCGAAACTTAAGGTGGTTTCTAATCAAAACCAAGAAACTAGTCGACCAGAAGCAATCCGCTTCGGGTCGTTTATGAACTAATCAGTTTAACCAGTGTGCAGGTACTTCTAGAAGACCTATCGACGAATGCAAAGTTGTTGATGGAGGATTATTCTGCTTAATTTAAATTTCATGATCAAATTTTCTAAAATCTGCATATTTTCTACAAGTCTACAACTGCAAAATATCCGTGTTGATTGATCATTTTTTCTTTGCTTATAATTTTTTCTCAAAAAATCAAAAACAGAGTCTTGTTTTAGAGTTTTCACTCTTGTTTTAGAGTTTTTATTTTAAGGGGGAGAATTGTAAGTAAGGGGGAGTAATTGAGAAAAAGCATGTTATGGGAAGAAGGTGAATACATGTAAAATATATAAAGAAGGAAGGTGAATACATGCAAAATATAAAAGTTGAGAAATTGATCATTGGGAAATGATGGTACATTGGCTTAGGTATCTGACTCATGGATAAAGTAGATGAAAGAGCCATAAGATCATTATTTGATGTGCTTGGTAGGCTCGGCAAATCAGAAAGTATTCAGATGTGATATACACTAAATACTAAGGCTTGACCAAGTGGACAACATCTTGAAGCATATTTCATGACACAAAAAGAAAAATAAGTGTGAAAAAGAAAATGAGGTGAAAAGAAAATGAGGAGTCACTGTGTATACATGTGTTCATTTTGCAAAGATTTAAACTTGTTTGATTTTCTTTATTTTGTCAAACGATCGGACTTTCTCTGCGTATCGAAAGATCGACCTGATCGTTGTTCGTTTGACGTTCTGCTTTATTTTCTTTGGTGTTTCGTATAACTCATCGGACTTACTCGGCGTGTACGGGAGTACCGACCTGATTGTTGTTAGGTTATACAATTTCAATTTGTTTTTATTTTCTTATTTTATTAAATTCGAGGCCTTATTTGCGTATCGAAAGATCGACCTTAAGGTAGACGATTTAATATTCTTATTTCTTTTTGCATGGAACATAGTTGACAATATCATGAAAAATACTATGCAATTGTGAAAAATTACAAGTGCTATCACACAAAAGGAAAAAGAATGTCAAACAGAAAATGTCTGAGTATGTTTGATAGTGTGGGATACACTGGTCAACGCAAATCTAATCAATACCTTAACATATCAAGGTGTTATGAGTACGATTCTGCCTGAGTTTAATATGGACAAATTATACCGACAATCAACATGACTTTTGTGTTTCAATTAATTGAAATTGAAGTGTAGTTCAGTGCTTTATGACCAATATGATACCGTATAGTGATCTTTCTCATACCAAAAATAGTGTTTGATTCTGTATTATGATTTCATTTCATTTCAGAAAAGATCAAAAAGATTTTCGGTATGTTTTAGCATAAATTTTGAAAAATCAAAAAGATTTTAGGTTTGTTTTGATATAAACTTTCCAAAAGTCAAAAAGATTTTGTTTCTGCTTTATTTTTTATCTAATCAGCACGTGATACAATATCAAATTTTCAAAACCATATCTTGGAGTCTTGAAGAGACGTTTTGCGCCAAGATTATTTAAATATTGATACAGGATGCTAAGGTGCAAGTGATCACAACTTCAAGTCTTCTGAAGCTATTGATAAAGACCAGAGATACACCAGACATTGTCAAGTATTCAAGATTAAGCTACGATTAAGTTGAGGAGGAGTTTGTTCGAAGATTCATTTCATCGAATGAACAGATTCTACACTTGAGGGGGAGCTTGGTTGAAGATACAGATTTGATGATGTAGAAGAGTAAAGATATTGCACACGACGAGGGGGAGTTTGTTGATACATGATATGTGCGTCGTGTGAAGTATTGAGCAACATGTGAAGTATCGAGCAAGGAATAAGTTCATGTCAAATTAGGTTTGGCCGAATATGGTCCGAACCTGAAGTTCGGACTGGCCGAAGCTTAGGTTCGGAGGGAGTTCGGTGCAGCGGGCTATATATAGAAGTGTGTTCTTTGTATTGAGAAGTTCTGAGCGTGTGAGAATTCTATTAAGTGTGTGTTTCTGAGTGTGTTTCTCTGAGTCTGTTTCTGAGTGTTTGCTGATTGTAATTGTTCTTCATTGATCAATAAAACAATCGGTTAATTACATTTCGATGTCCGATTAGCTAGATCGAGTAGACGATCCGATGCTCACGCATTTTCAAATTTATGGATAAATTTTCTAAAAATAAATTGAAATATTCCTTTATGGCAAAACTGACAAATTTATTTTCAGAAAAACTTATTTTTCCCTTCCCCATGTTCAGTGAGAATTTGAGCTTAAAAATATAGCATGATCACCTATATACATGCTCGTTTCCCTTAAACATGAGAGAATCCTGGAAATTCGACATAAGTAGAACTTGACATGTGTATGCGTCCCGAAATGGACAAAACCGGGAACACCTACGTAAATGACTGAGTGTGACATCCGAGAATTTCAAGGTTAACTTCCGTTAGACAATTCCGTTAGTTACGTTATAAGTGTTAACTTAGTAACTAATGCTTAACTAGGCCGAATACGTCCATGACCTTTGGTTGATCACCGAACCCGTCCATATGTGTTATGTGTTTAATTATTTATTATCATTATGTGCAATGTGATTTAAATACATGATTTAGTATTGTGAATAGCGTGACAATTCATGAATCGTGCTTATCTTGCTTAGAATGTAAAATTGACCACTTTTGGTTACCAGCGAAACTACCGGGCGAAACTATAATGTCGCCCGGCAGTCAGACTGTTGGCTCACACGTGATCAGAGCCAGTTTCGCTTGGCCAGCGAAACTGCCAGCGAAACTAGCCCCTGATATATATATTTCATAAAACCCTAGAAGCCTCATTCTTGCACCTTTTCTCCAAAAACACACACACTCTCCTGAAACTTCTGGACCAGCTGATTCCAGCCAAGAACCACCAAGAATCAGCCACCATCTCTGAGTTGTGAAGATCATCCATCGATCCTAGAATCAACCGTGAGTCCCATGAACCATTTCTATGTGTTTTCTATGTGTTTTCTTCATAAAGCATGCTTAGATCTTCATAGAATCACTTGATCTTCTGATATGATGCTTAGGGATGCTAGATCTATCATAAAGTCAGTAACTTTACGTGTGAAATCAAACCATAATGAAGATTTATGCTAGATTAGGTCATTTTAGGTTTAAAATGCATTTTTGGTGATTTGATGATAAAAATCCATGTTTAAGGTGTTAAAACTTGTTGTTTGATGTTGGTAAATGATTATGCATGCTAGATATTGAATTACATGAAGTATGGAAGCTGTTAGGTTGATTTTTAGGCTGATTTGTGAGTTTTTCGCGACCAGCGACACTGTGTGTTCTCTGGGCGAAACTGTATAGCGAAATTATGTACATCTCCTTCAGGCGACACTATACAGCGAAACTGTAGTGTCGCCAGTGAACGAAACTACCGAGCGAAATTCCCTGAACGAAAGTTCAAACCAGTTTCGGGCGAAACTAGGCTAGCGAAACTATGCCAACAGTTTCGAGCGAAACTAGCCTAGCGAAACTGTGTCATCGGGTATTGCCTAGCGAAAGTGCTGCCCGTGCACACAGCGAAACTGGACCTAGCGTAATTTATACTAGCGAAACTGTGACCAGACCTAAACCCAAACTTGTGCAACTTATTTGAATGATATGCTATGACTTACATGATTATGCTATGATGAAACATGCTATGATTTCCGTAATATGTGAACCCTTGTTTATGATCAACCATCGGTGTCGTGTGTCGTTATGTCGTGTCGTAGTTCCAACGTGCTATGTTATGGGCCATAGTGACGATAAGTTAATGATTAGACACAAAACTAATACTTAAGACCTAAACGTGTTCATAGGTCTTCGTTAAGCAATATTTGGATTAATTAGCAAGTGTAGCTGAGCAACCTAAGGTGAGTTTCACTAACCCTTTAATTGTGAGCCCGTTTGGGACACAACGAATGAACTTAACGAAAAACAACGCTGACATTTTGAGGTATTATCGAATGGGATACCTGTTATGGAAGTTGGAGTGTTTTATGGGGAGCACTTGCAACTGTCCATCCTTGGGGTTTCAAATTGAAATCCGGAAACGACCATTTTGACACTTAAACTCTTTTTAGGATTTCAAATGAAATCCAGAATAAACATTTTTAATATGACTAGTGTAGGTTAAAGTCTAAACCAAATGATATCACATGATTTCTAAGGATGCCTTAAAAACTTAAAAGTCCTCAATTTAGTACTACCGATCTGAGAAGCGAGGGGATGTTGGGTAGATCTACTGAGGGTTTGACAAACCCTGCTCCGCGGTACACAAATGTGTAACCAACCGGTTGGAGGCCGAACGGAGTTCAATATCAGCCTATTTTAGTTGTGGGCCTCCCAAATGGGACACAACTGGAGGCACCAACCATCGGCAAATGCCGAACTCTGTTACGTCAGCTTTCAGCCCTAGTACGACTTCCTTAGTGCATGGAAACCGGATTAGCTACCCGCGATATCGGTTGACCGCTTTAACTTTTACTTAACTAGTGCATATTCGGTAATTCAACACTTGGAAATGGTTGCAAAACTAATACTTACTATATGTTGATACATACGCTTATGAGACCGGGCCAATGCATGACATGCCCACCGTGAACTCACCAACCGTTAGGTTGACACTTGTGTGGTTTTCACTTTTGCAGATCGTTGAGGAGTATCCGCTGGAGGTTGGCATGGCACATGAAGATGTTCTTGTTCATTTAAAACTAAACTGGGATTTCTAAACAATGATTTTGTAAAGCACGTGGTTAGTGCTAAGTTACTGATGTTTTATTCCGCTGCGTACTTTTAAAACTGTTTCTATTATGGACATTTGGACTTTACTCTGATTTGTTTAGTATTTGTAACTAATGGTTGTGGTCCTGGTTTGCTCGCACCCCTTAACGGTATAAACTCCGTTAGTGGTTATTTGGGGGTGTGACACTGAGGCACCTACGATTTATCACCTTCCGCTTCTTTAACCCCCTTCCTTCAATCCACCAAAATTACCCTAGTTAACCCCCTTTAAGCCTTAGCCTTTTATTTCTAAACCCTTTTACTTTGTTTTGCATAGATCACCCACGATGCAAAATGACACCCCTCACTTTTTACTTCTATCTTATTTTTCATAAAAGCAGGCATTTTCGTGAAAAATTCAACTTAGTGACTCTCCTTAAACAAATAAAGCCAAGATGTTGACCCGCAGGTCCTGGATCTACATGTAGATAAGCTTTTGTCTATGTCAAAAAAAAAATTTATGAAGGGGATTTACAAGTTGTAATTCCCCGAGATTGAATAAAAAGATCAAAGCTTTCTAGAAATATAGGGCATTCTTTTGAAGAGTCGCTAATAAAAGCAAGACCACTGAAAAGCCATGCTTATACAAATTTCACCCCTTTTTCTCGAAACCTATCCAAACCCTACTACCCCAAGCCTACCCTTTAAAAGGTCTCATGATACTTAAGTGGATTCTTGTGAGATCCGTGGAGGTTCAATCACATGTCAAGCCTATGGATTCTACTCCTTTTTACCCAGGTATGAGTGTTCATCCAAATAATCAGATACAATCCCTGAGAGTTGAGTGGATATATGTGAGGTTGATAAGTTTGATAAAAATAAACTTTAGTAAGTTTGCCATAAATTTTTGTATTTCAATTCAAATAAATAAAATAAAAATAAATTATTGGAATAAGCAATCTCAAATGACGGAGGACTACTTATATAATAATAGTTCCGCAAGGCGCAAACGAATGCAACATTTGGGAGTGATTAAGTTGTGCTTGAGGACAATCAAATGTTTAAGTGTGGGAATATTTGATGAACAGCAAATTATATACATTTTTATACAAGATATTTTCCATGAATCGGCACAAATCTGAGTTACTAACGTAAAAACAAGTCTATTTTGTTTTCCTCTTAGTTTCTCAGATTCAAGAAGGCAAAAGTCTCAAAAGGAACGGATTACAGTAAAAAAACAGAAGAAAAATGTAGAGTTCCAAGACCAGCACGCCCCATGCCTGGTTAAGCACGCCTCGTGCCTCTTCACTGACACAACACACCCCGTGCTCCATAGCATGCCACGTGTCTCTAACCAAGCGGACGGACCTTCTAACATCGCACGCCCCGTGCCCAACTTCACACGGGCCGTACCGTCTGACAGTGTGCAGTATCGAAGATTCCTCTGACATGGCACGCCTCGTGCCCACCCAAGAAGACTCGTGCCCGAGTCCGATTTCTGCCTATAAAAGCCGAGCTCATCCTTCACTTTTCCTTGTTCAATTCTTCTCTTCTCCCCCTAGTATTGAGTCATTTGGTCGTTTTTAAGTCTTCTAATCAAGTTTGTAAAAAAATTAACTTAAGTAAGAATAAGCAAGCTTTTTCTATGAAATCTTCTTTTTCTCTTAAAAAAATCTTTAAGGGCCATGATTGGCTAAACTCCTATACTTGCTTGGGAAGTAACAAACCTTTGGCGGGTTGGTTAACAGCCTTATAGCCTCTCTTAAGGTGTGTTTAATGACTTTATAAAAAACTTTTATTATTGAAAGTATATTACTGATTTTCTGAACCAAGCGTGCTTCATGTATCACAGACCATTTGGGGAGTTGAAATCCCAAAGGCCGGACTTGTGACACACCGTCGGGGGACGATACATGATCCGAAAGGTGACTCACGCCCCATGCTACATGATACGTTCGAGGTCCTTATGTATATGTAAGCAAACTCGGCTGACCACGCATGTGCAGGTTGAAAGTATTTGGTCAGGAACGAGGGTTGGTAATATTTTGTCACTTCACGGGACCGAGAGGTACGTGCTCGTGAACTTGGCTCTAGTCAGATGTACATTACACGAGAGCGGTGTATGGAACTGGTCTTAGCCCCTTAAAAAGATCGTTTTTATAATAAAATAATCCGGCACGCATTGTTGTTCCCCTGCTGGTTCATGACGGTGTGTCGAGTACGGTAAGTTTACCGGTTTAGGGACCCCGTAACTAAGTGACATTACACCACTTCATTTGTCCACTGGCAGCACCTTCCCTCGGCATTCGTACTCCTCGCAGAAGATTAGCAGTTGGATGGTGAGATAGCCAAAGAGGGCCGAAATGTGGCTAACCCCCTGCATGTGAACAATCTTAAGCAAGGATATAAGTAACTGTTTAGCTCACCCTAACCACTAGTAAGTTTTCCCAAGCAATATTAACTTCGATTTACATTTCTTTAAACACCATATTATTAACTTTCTTTTGTTTTAAGTTTGTTTTATTTTCTTTTCTTTTCTTTAACTTAAAAGATAGATTTGGCTTGATGATAACAGTGGACTGAGTATTCAGAGCTCTCATTTTCTATTGTGTCCTGATCGACCCCGATTCAACTTACCACTACTATACTACACCATGATGGGTATACTTGCTCGTGTAATGTGATGAAATGGTAGTTGTCAAGTAAATCAGGTATTATAAATTTAAAAGCTTTAGCTGCTATATAGGTATGATAAATTGCCATATTTTTAGAACACCTCATCACACACCACAGACATTTCCTTCATGAACGAAGGATAATCAAACTTCTCTTCAGACATTGGTTGAAAAGATGGAGTATTCTTGCGAGAACAAGCCAACATATTCCATCTTCCCCCTATCTGGCCATTCTTCTACTCGCAAATCCAACTTTGCTTATCCCCCCACTACTAGAAAATAGGTCTAATGCAACTTTTTGGAAGCAACCTTTTCATATGAGTTGCATTTGAATCTAATACAACTTTGTTGTACATAAAGGTTGCACTAGAAGATCAGGTGCAACCTTTTTTTATAAAAAGTTGTAAAACTATATTGAATTTTGCAACGTTTTTATTTAAAAGTTGCAAATTATAGTAAAAAATAATTAAATTTTTATTTTTCCCTCTTAATAAAATTTAAATTCTTTAGTATTCTAACAAATACAGTTTCCCTCTACTTCACGACTAATTATCTCTGACTTCCTCTATTCCAATTTTCTGAAACTTCAGCCTGTTCATCAATGATAAGGTATGAAACACACAAAATTAAACCTCCTTCTCCCCTCAGTTTGCCAACACCCATTGGTCTTTGCTCCATCTTAACTTGTTATGTGTAATTGTAAGTCCCAAATGTTATCTAGTGAACTTAATGCGAATTCTATGTTTGATTGGCTTTCGGTTATGAATTATGTGGACAAAATATAGTATTTCTTGGTTTTTATAATTTTTTTTTTGTTGCCCTCATGATAAAGTTCAAATGTGTAGTGTTCATTCGATGGTATTTAGGGTTCCTCGTAATTTGATGAGTTGAAGTAATCTGACCGACTATTCTATGGCTTTTTCTGATTTTTTTTATTTTTTTTAATTTGTTCATTTTGATTAGTTTGTAATATTTAATTCTCTTTTTCATTAATTGGGTTAGATTACAGAAGTATTAACCATAGAACTCACCATTAGAACCACATGCACACATTAAGAATAATGAATCTTGGCATCCACCTAGTCTATCTCACTTTTAATCTTGTTCGTAGCATCAAAACTAATAATGTTCTGATTCTAATAAAATCTCCCCTCATGTATTTCCAGATATTTGAGAAGATGTACAAAAACTTAGAAAATGCAGAACTCTGATGTTCACTTTACCTTTCTCCATGCTTGCATACCCATTCTATCTGATTAGCCTGACTCTCATCTGAATCAATTAAAGTTTGTTGTTGTTTTTGTAGGTGACAAAGATGATTGTTCTGTTTCAAGACATGTATACTCAATTTGTAGTGTTTGGGTATAGTATTGTGCCGATAATTGGTTATTTAAGGTCAGATTAAAATTTTTGGATTTATGAATAGTTGCATAAAATTGATTTTGATTATCTTATCTATGATGGATCATTTTAAATGCAATCCTTGAATAGTTTGAGATATTTATTTGATTATTACTTTTTTCTTAGTTTTGGTTTTCCATTATCAAACTATGGCATACGCAAAAGTACTAAGGCTCCAAACAATTTATGGACTTTGTAAGCTAAGAATCAGGGTTCCTACGTTGTTTTAACTAAATTTTAGTTGTCGTTATTGTTATACTATATAACTTTAGAAGTTACTTGTATGTTGCGATCACAAGATCAATTTAACGGTTCCTTTCATCATCCTTCATTTCAGATACTGGATTATTGCCTGTAAACAAAAACTAGCAGCATGTATTCTTATCAGTCATCTAAAATAAACGAGAATCATTTGTATTTTATGAAATGTTGTTTTTGTGAATGAAAACTGCCATCATAAGTTATGGCACCATTACACAACGTAAAGATCATAGGTTGAACTATAGTGAGATGTTAAAGACCAATTAAACCGTTAAATACATGTACTTGCTGAAAGAACTACAACAACAATCATGCCTAGTAATGTCCCACCAAAAGCACAAAAGTACATTGGTAGGGTCTGGGTTAACAAGTTTGATAAACGCTACATGGTTTTGTAGGTGGGGATGGATGATAGTAATGTTAAGGATGTAAAGCATGATTTAGTTTCATGAAGAGCCCTAGATTATTATATTTCTAGGTGCTTTAGTGAGCAGGTAAATATATAGATTATAGAATTCTCTGTTTCAAAAATTGCAACTTTTTATTGTTGAAATCTCTACAAATATCAAATCTTTTGCAACAGTTTGTAGTTTCTGAAACACATGATTATCTACGATGAGTATACACACACATATAATTTTACAGTAATTGAATATGATTTCATGAACCATTTGTCATTTCTCATAATTAATACTTAACCCATTGTAATATGTATTAGTATTTTCACTTATTTAACATGTGTGACTTACATCATTTGCCGCCTCTTTTTAAAAAAAACTAATATGTTATTTCAAATTTTCACTTGTTTAACCGTCACACTAAACTGATGCAGAATGCATACTGATTTTTGATGCTGATATGATCATGAGAGGACCAATTACACCATGGGATTTCAAAGCACCACGTTGTAGATTGGTTTCAACCCCTAATGACCAAGACACTTTATATTGAATTTGGCAAAATGGAAAGAGTTTGAGACAAACGGGCAAACTTTGAAGTTCTGATACAAAATATTATTGAAAACACTATTATTGGAGCACTTCAGCATCTTGGAGATGAGTAGGAGGTTTTAGTTAATTTTATAATTGTAATTAAAAGCTTTATTTTGATTATGTTGTTATTTTGGATTAGACATGTGTTAATTTATTATATAAGTTTACCTATCATATATATGTTATTATTTTGTTGATGGCATTTGTTGTAACTAAAATCTTAACAAGTGTTGCATTTTATGTAAGAAAAGGTTGCATTTTTTACTGAAAAAATACAATAATGGTTGCATTTCAGTGTAGCAAAGGTTGTATATAAGTGTTAGAAAAGTTGCAATTAAAAGTTAAAAAATTGCATTAACATGTAAAAAAGTTACATAAAAATAGGTTGCATTTGAATAATAAATGCAACTCTTTTAGAAAATGTTGAATTATCTAACAAAAAAGTTGCCTTAGGTCTAATGCAACTCCAACTAATGCAGCCTTTGATAAAAAGTTGTATTAGGCCGAATACAACTTTTACAAGGCCTAATGTATGTTCTGATTCAGGGACTAAACATGAATTTCTCTCACTAACTGCTGCAAAACATGAAAAACAACTGCTTCATTCCTGTAGAAGAGAGAGTAATTTTGTATTCCCGATTTGTGATAAGAATGATATACCAAGCCAAACAATGGTAGTGAATCCCTCATGGTTATGACACTCAACTCCTACCCTCTCAAAGACGTATTGGTCTTCATCTCACTGGTCTTCCAAACGATGAAATAGAGGAAGAAGAAGATCACCTAAGACCTATCTCTCACAACCTCATAACTCTTCAACTTAAAGCCAGAGCACATCCACGTATTCCTACCAGAATAATCAGACCGTGTACCTATAGAACTACATGCACCCACTTAAATCTTGTGTCTAAGTAGTTCTGTACTCGGCATTTTCATTCTGTAAAAAAACTATTGAAAGTTGAAATCTTTTGGAAGTTGTCAAGAAAAACTCAATATATGTTGTTCTAGGACATCCTAACCAAAAATCATAATATTTCCATATATATTTTCAAAAAAGGGAGTAGGAAAAGCTTTACAGATCTACTTTGGAAATTCCGAAGTAGTTCTGTACACACAGAAATTCTAAAAACCTTCGAAAATCAAAAGAAAACATTTTCATAAAAGGAACATACACACAAAATAAAAAGAGAGAGAGGGGTTTGGAACGAGGGGAAAGAAGAAGAAAGATGAAAAGAAAGCAACAATCTCTGGTGAGAAAGCCACCTCAAAATTTTTAAGGATTGAAAACTGATCTCTCACAAAAGATCACTAATAAATCCTAAACTTTAATGAGGGTGATAAAACTCCTAATGAAAAGGAACGGTAACTTTTTCGGTAAAAAAGAAATCATTGACCCAACGGATATCCGTTTCACCACCCAAATCCAATCAGTGAAAAAGAGCCGTTAAAACCCTAAAATCTCTCGCCGACTATAAGACCCTCACTCACTCTCCAAATTATACACTGTTCCTTAACCATCATCTTCACCAAGCAGAGCATCCCCTCATACGATCAAAGAATTCAAGATGGCCTCATCCTCTCAAGCCTCACCATTCAAGACCTTCAACATCAAACCCAACAATGTGTGTGCAAACCTAAAGCCATTGCTATACTCTGACGACGTACAAATCTTCATTAAAGCCCTTAGATTTTCACCATTTAGGTTAGCTCTCACTGATGATGAAGAAGTTACCAGACAGACCCTTATAAATGTTTGGTCAACTATCAAAGTGAATAATGCGCACGTGAAAGGCAACAAAACGGAATAGATTGAAGCACTCATTGAGAATGAAGATCGATCGACAACAACGCTACAGTTTTCAGAAGACAAGCTGTCGATCTCAAAACAATAGAAGATCCTGTACAACCCCCAAATAAGGCAGAAATTCTTAAAATCATCAATTCTCTGAACAAAGGCACAAGATTTACCACAGTATCAAGAATAAACATCAATCATCTTGAGAGAAAGTGGAAGATAATGATGCACACCATCAGTTACTGCCTGACAGCAAAAGTTGGATCATCAGATCAGGCTAGTGAATCTGTATACTCCATAATAGTCGCTCTAATTCAAAATGAAAGAGTGGATTATTGAACAATACTCCGGAAGAATCTAATAATAAGAATTCAAGACAAACAAAAGATAAAGAAAGAAACAACTCACATTCCATTTATCAGATTTCTCTCTCTACTTATCTTCAAGAAGTCTCAGGAAGAATCAATAGCTCTAACAGGAGCTAAACATGACTCCACCAATCTGAAAATACTGAAGAAATTTGAATCAGGTACAACCCATTTCATATCTCCGGTACCTTCTTCCTTGCTGTCAAATATACCAGATGGATCATCATTCCTCATGAAATACAAACGGTTAGAATATGCTCGTGTCATAATGTATAATCATATGGCTAGACACATATGAGCCTATGGGGTCACACACAAATACACAGAGATAACAAAAATATATATAATGTATATTGAAGAAACAACAATTCCTCAGATCGAATTGCCGTAATCGAACTAAATGAAGATCGAATTGATGAATAAGAACAAGTTAAATGAATATAAAAGTTGAGAGAATTTTATTGATTATGTCACATGTGATTACACATAGTTAAAGTGTAAAAATGCAACATCCATCTTTTTGTCAATAAATGCTCTATTTATAGGAACTTCAGGCTCTCGCTCTTCCGATAAGCACATCCGTCACTTGCTCCGCAAGTGCCAGCCTTTAAGTACCAACCTCCAAGCAAGTACTGCCTTACCTGTCCTGAAATACTTAAGACATAAAGGGACTTAATTTTGGTGGTGTCGGATGTGTATCACATCCAACACCTATAATATATCATCAAGTCACTCAACCGTTTTTTATACTTATCTTGTTTGTACTATACGTACTACACCCGTCATCATTTTCTGACATGATTGAACAGTTTTCAGAAAACAGTTATTGAGTTTTTTGATTTCCCTATTTTTTCGCAGTTAATATATAAAGCATTTACCTTTCACTTCATTCATTACCTACTCCTTCTCCCCAAAAAATTTTCAAAAAACTCTCTGCAAGTTTCTTCTCGATTTTTCTCCAGCCCGACATCTCCGATTCCCACCAGGTTAGTTCTTTTCCTGCTTTTTCCTTCATGGCTCCTCCCTCGAAATCTCTTAAACCTTCAAAGCACAACATGCACTTGAGTTTTTCCACTGTTTCGCAAGAAACCCTCGATCAATTTGTTGAGGATTATCAAATTCCAACTGATCTCAACCCTACTGTTCCTTCTCCTTTAACTCCAATTCACCCTCTTCCAAAGGGAAAAATTGGTCTTTACCTTGATTCTATCCGTAATGCCAATTACCGCATTCCCTTCTCCCCTTTTCTGATCGAAACCCTAAAGTTTTTCGGGGTTCACATTTCTCAATGTAACCCCCTAGGTCTTGGTACCTTGAACCACTTCGAGATTTCTTGCCGTGCTTTAAACATTGCCCCAAATCTCCCTTTGTTTCACGCCTTTTACCGGATCACAATGTCCGGTGAGTGGTATACTTTTGAAAAGAGAAGAAAACTCGACTCTCTTTATGATAAGAAACTTCCCAAAAACCGCTTTTGGAAACAAAATTTCATTTTCCTTGATGACTCCTGTTTCCCCAAGGAAGTAAAATGGCGGAAAAAGGATGATACAGTCCGTGATGATCCACCCAAGAAAGAGGAGATTAACTCCAAGCATTACTTGCTTCTGAATGAATTTGTTCACCCCATTAGGAACTACCCTAAGGAAATCCTAATTGCTGCCCAAATTAGTCGGCAATTCTCTCACCCTCACTTGCGTCCCATCCCCCTTATGAACGGAGTGGGTGAGCCCTTACTTTCCTTCCTTTTACGTTTATATATATATATATACTTACAAGATTGTAACACATGTGTACCTGATTTTTTGTTTTGCGAAAATGAATCTGTCAGATGTTCTTAAGCTTAAAAGCTTTTCAGGCTTACAGTTAGGAAACCCTAGCACAGCATCCCAATCCAGCACCCCTGGAATTGATTCTCCTATTGTTGATGCTACCTCAAGCAGCACCCCTCCATCAACCCCTTCTATTGATGTCGATTTGACTATTTCACCTATGGTTACTCCTAAAGCCACACTTGCTCCTGTTCAAAACTAAAGAAATAAGCATGTTGCCAAAACTGGTCCAGGTCACCCATCCGATGCTGGTAATCCTCAGAAAACTAGAAAATCTCTCCGCATCCAGAAGGTGCCTTCCCACTCTTCAGCTATTGACGCCCTATCCGATCACCTAGAAGGTGAGATTTCCGAACATCATGAACTATCTGATCCTGAGTCTCCCCTTGTCAACACTTCCAGTCCCCCAAGCTTTTCTCATTTTGCCTCAGATATCTTCCATGTCGGTGATTACATCAATACTTCTCCATATGGCAACTCATCTGATCTTCCATCATTTCCACTTATTACTGGTAAAGGTAAACAAACTCGTATCCCATCCGAGTCTATTATTTTGTCAACAACAGCTTTTCAAGCACCACCTCCCCCTTCTTCACTTCCATTTCCTTCCTCTTCATTTCGTCCTTTTATAAACCCTTTTACTGAATGGTTGAAAAAAGAAACCAAGGAAGTTATGTCCAGGAACTCCTCCCAATCCCACCTTGATGAATTGTTTACCCCAAGCTAGAAGTTAACTAATCGTGATAGCTTTTCTGGCCCATCCATTGCCAAAAGTTTGTTTCTTCATCAGTCCACTCCTCACGATGTGAAGATGCTCCAGGAAACCCCTGCCCCTGATTTCGCGACTCGCGTGATGATGAATTACGCAGAAAGTCAAAATCTGATTCCTGAACTGTATTGTCGTTGGGTTCTAGCTGAGGCTAAGGCTGAAAATATATCACTTCCACAGTCGTCTTCTGCTATTACCCTTTTATCACTTCCAGCTATCCCAGCGACCATTGAATCTCTCAAGACCAGCATTTCTAAGCTATCATAGGAAAAGCTTACCATGGAAACATCATTAAGGAACCTGCAGAACGAGCATCGCCAAACTCAGCAAGCCCTTGCGGATCTAAAAGCATCTTCTCAGTCTTCCATCGAAAAATTAAAAGCTGACAATGCCTCCGAAGCTCGCATGATTCAAAGCTCCTTGGATGGTAATTTTTATCACTTTCCTTTTTTAGACATTATTTTACATAAGACTGTACTTCCATACTTTGATGTTCTTTCTTTTTCCTTTCCTAGAACTGGACCAACTAAGAACTCGAGAGAAAAATCATTCGGAGCAAATGAAGTCCCTTCAAGAGAAACTTAACAAGAGCTGTGAGGAGTTTGGTCAGAAGGAGAAGATGATGACTGATGAAAAGACTGCAATGGTACTTACTTGTGAAGCTTTAAAGAAAGAGAAGACATGGTTCATGACTGATGGCATTAGGCACATAGTCAGGAAGGTCCTTACCAGTAATGCTCTCAGGGATGCTTTAGGAAATATGTTCAACGCTACCCATGCCTGTGGTTATAACGAAGCGATAAAGGCTGGCCTTCACTTCTCTACTGGTGATGGCAATGATCATGGTAAAGTTCCTGGGTATGACCCTTCCGCTGATGCATCCTTTGCTGAGGCCTTTGCTGCCTTTAATGAGCTCAACTTTCCTTTTGTTGGAACTTGGACAGAATTAGCAGATGCACCCCTGGAAGTCATCCAAGCAAACTTGAGAAGTTCAGAAGGACCCTCCAATGGTAAATAACCTTTCTTTCTGTGATCGCTGATTAAGGCTACAAGCGTTCTCTTGAAACAACTTAATCTTTTGGTATGTAATGGGCATGTACCCAAAAACACTTGATACTTCCGCTTTTTTGGAAGGCTTCGTGTTGGCCCTTCCCACTTTTAGCTTTATGTTTTAACTGACTATGCTTTTAGACTTTTACAACGTTATGTTTTACAACTTTCAATTTTCATCGGAAGGATTTATGTTGGCCCTTCCAATTTTTAGGCCTGGTTTGATCTTTCCTTTAAAGGATTTTATAACCTAGGCTTATATATTTTATGGTTGGATGTATTTGACATCGTTTTCCATATAGACTTGGCAGTCTCTTAGGGAGAAAACCTTACCCCTGAATTGTACTCAATTGATCACTTGCATAGTTATATATTACAACTTAGCTTATCTTTAAACATCTTTTTATTTAAATATTATGACTTGGCCTTTTTCCCAAAAGACTTAGCCAGTTTATAGTATGGCCATATAATTGTTTTTATAACATTATATACTTAACTTTTTAGGTTTAACATGGTTGCTTTTAACAACTTAGTATGACCTTTCCTCACTTTTTTTTTATCAAAAATAAAAAGCAATCACTTGCGAAGAAGTCGTCCTCTTTATTTGACCACTTGCTTTTATCAACGATCTACAAGATTTCAAACACAAAACGTACAACATTAATATCTTCCAATTTCAAAATTACAAAAGTTTTTAACACTTCCAATTTTCCTCCATATACAATACCCCTTCCGGCCATCTTCTTTTAAATGTTGTACCTCCGCAAATGCACTCCATTCCATGTTCGTGGAACGGCACTTCCATCTGAATTACCTAATACATAGGATCCTTTGTTTAAATCCTCCAAAATTTGATACGGCCCTTCCCAATGTGGTAACAATTTTCCTCCAGGTAGAACTCTACTTGCATCATTATTTCGAAGGACCAAATCACCCACCTTGAACTAAAAAGATTTCACATGCTTATCATAGTACCGAGCCATGCTTTGTTTATACTTCGCTTCCCTAATGGCCGCTATCTCCCTACGTTCTTCCAGTACATCCAAATTGTAAAACCACTGTACGATCTTACTACTGCATGATTCGGTAATCAGAGATACACAAACGAGTAAATAAAGCTTCGCTTTGTTGATTCACAAAGAGAATTACACAAAGTCTAGAGAGAGAGAGTTACACACTCAGTTACACACACTTAAGAGATGTAGAATGACAGAACTAGCTCCAAGCTCTCTCTAACATAACCTATTTATAGTGCACATATACTGAACGAGCGGACCATCCGACGGACCATTTGGTCCGCCCCGACCAAATAACCAGAGGACAATTTGGTCCGGCCACCTCAGCATATAGTCACTAACTCACTCAGAAGCTCTAGATTAGATACAATACACGAGACACACGTTAGCATAGGAATATGCTCTAACAAGCTCCCCCTTAACGTGTAGTGTATCTAGCTATCTATTTATCTAACAAAATTTCAGTCTTCAATCTTCAGCATTGTTGCATCCGATCTTTAACTTGAAATCTTGCCAGAAATAGAGCTTGCATGGCTGGATCAATCTTAAACAATCTTTGAACTTCAAGATCCACTTGTGACAGATATAACATACTCCCCCTTTCACCATGCTTGAGTCATCTCACACAGAATAACCTGCAATTTCTGAAGACAGAAACGCGGCTTTCTTTTTCTTTAGAAAATTAATTTAATCTTGGCGCAAAACTTCTCTTCGAGAATCCAAGATATAAATTTGAATTTTGAATTTTGAATCATTGTATCGATCGGTCGAAAACAAACAAGAAACAAAATCTTTTTGGCTTTTTGAAACTTTGTATCAAAACACACTGAAAATCTTTTTGATTTTTCTAAGTATAAGCTAAAACACACCTAAAATCTTTTTGGATTTTCATATATGAAATAGAAATGCAATATAGAAATACAATACTGAACCACACACTATGTTTGTCTTTTGCGAGAAAGATCACAACTTGGGATCATATTGATCATGACATGCTGAACTACACTTCAATTTCAATTACTTCAGCACATAAGTCATGTCGATTACTGGTATAATTTGTCCATCTTAAACTCAGGCACAATCATACTCATAACATCTGGATGTTATTGAATTGATTAGGTTTGCTTTGACCAGTGTACCCCACACTATCAGACATACTCAGATACGTGTTTGCTTATCACACTTTGTGATTTCATTCGTGATTTGATCACATAATGATTGTATTCATGAATCAGTCAACTGTGTTCCATGCAAAAAGAAATAAGAACGTTAAATCGTCTACCTTAAGGTCGATCTTTCGATACGCAGATAAGGCCTCGGATTTAACAAAATAAGAAAATAAAAACAAGTTGAAATTGTATAACCCAACAACAATCAGGTCGGTACTACCGTACACGCAGAGAAAGTCCGATGAGTTATACGAAACACCAAAGAAAATAAAGCAGAACGTCAAACGAACAACAATCAGGTCGATCTTTCGATACGCAAAGAAAGTCCGATCGTTTGACAAAATAAAGAAAATCAAACAAGTTTAAATCTTTGCAAAATGAACACATGTATACACAATGACTTCTCATTTTCTCTTTCACATGTTTGTTTCTTGATATCATGAAATATGCATCAAGATGTTGTCCACTTGGTCAAGCATTAGTATTCTAATGTTTATCACATCTAAATACTTTCTGATTAAATGCCGAGCCTACCAAGCACATCGAGTAATGATCTTATGGCTTTTTCATCTAGTTTATCCATGAGCCAGACACGTAAGCCAATGTACCATCATTTCCCAAACATGTCGGATCAATTTCTCATTTTTCAATGTTTTTGTATTTTTCCTTTTTTCGATGTTTTTGTATTTTTCATTTTCTCCCCCTTAAAATGAAAACTCTATTTTTGGATTTTCATTTTAACAAAAAACACAAAGACACTATTTTTGGTTTTTCAATTTTCTCCCTCTAAACTACAAACAAAATGCATTAAAGAAAGAAAATTGACCAATCGATACTGATACCTGTTCAATTTAAGCGTTTAGAAAAACTTTCAGTTTTGAAAAAATGACGCATTCAATTTAAGTTAAGCAGGAAACTCCACTATCAGTAACTGCTTGAAGCTTGAACTTCACAATCACCAATAGGTCTTCTTGAAGAAACCTGCACACTGGTTTAAATGATTAGTATTCAAATGACCCGAAGCACACAGCTTCTGGTCGACTAGTGTCTTCCACAAAATCAGTTGCAGCTTTGCTGACCATCTTAGGTCGCCACTGCATTTTTGTTTTTTCTTTTTTAACTGAGTCATCATCACATGATGAACCACCCTCACTCGAATCAAATTTAAAAAAAAATTCCTTTTTCGACTTAGTGTTGGACGGTGTTGACTCAGTAAAAATTCTGCCTGATTCATCAATAATTGTGGCAGATTTGTTTGAAAAAGAACGTCTTGCAATTTCAGGACAATCATGTGCCATATGTCCCTTTCGGCGACATTGATAGCACAAACGATATGATCGTTTAAATTGTGGGTTGACCTGAACTGGATGACATTTATCAGAAAATTCAGACTCATCATAAATATCATCAAAAACTTGAAATCGATTAGAATGTACCCATTTCGATGTAGAACTTTGAAGCATAGCGTTAGAACCTGATGAAGACAATTCGTTCGGGGAACTTTCAGATGAAACTTACTTCTTTTGCTTTCCCCCAAATCCTTTCTCCATCGTTGAAATGAATACTTGAGCCAGATGATATATTTGATCCAAGTTTGTATCTTTCTTTGCTTTCTTTGGCATGTCCTTTTGCTTTGTAACCTTATTGCCTTCACTTCCCAACCCAGCTTGTTTGTAACCAGGTAACTTGGATAGATCTATTTGAGAACTTGAAGGACCAGATTTAGCAACTTGGTTAAATGAAGCTTTAATGTCTTTTAATTTGTTAGCTTGAACCAACTTTGCAGCCACTTCGGTTTCATCCAACTCTTTTCCATCTTTTTCAATTATTTTGCCAGCGAAAAGAATTCCATCTTCTGACATAAACCCACGAGAAATAAACAATGGTGGTGTTTTCTCAACCAAACTTTCTTCTGCTTCTATCACCTTCTTTGATTTCTTTGACGCCTTCAAATCAGAAGTTTCAACAACTAATTCAGAATAATCTTAGAATGTAGGCGAAGGACTCAAATCAAAAATAGACTCTGTTTGAATCACTGGATGTGGAATTTGGTTAAAATCATCACCCATGATAGAATCCTTTCCATGTTTGCCTATAAACCGTCTTCATCTTTCAGCAATCATAGCCAACTGCCAATCCAAATCTAATTTATTTAGCTGATCATCATCCATCTGTTTTAGATCGTCCGGAACCAAACCAGAATTACCAATTTGACTGAATATGGAGCCAGATGAAGATGACACGAAAGCACTCAACAAAGCAGTTAGATCTTCGGTTGCTTGATTAGAAGTAGACTTGCTTGATGATTTATCAGGAATAGTAAAACTGCAGCCTGAAGAATAACCAGTATTTTCTGACTTTCCAGCAAGAAAAGCTGTTACCAGTGGATTACTGCTTTAGATAGAATGTGATTTAGTTTTAGCATGCGCCGTAGCAAAATTCTCTCCAAAATATATCTCAGGATTCTTAACTGTTGGTGTTGCTGACTTTTTCACAAGTAATTCCATTTCCCGAGCTTGTAATTTACTTAACACTTGATTGAATGACCAACTGGAGTAATTTGGATCATTAGTAAGCATCATAACAAAGTTCTCCCACTTTTCGGGTAGAGATTCCAGAAATTTTTGTTTCAATTCCTCTTTTTCTTTCTTGACTCCAACAACCTCAAGTTCATTGATCAGATGTGAAAAACCTAGAAATCAAGTCGGCAATACTTTCTTTGTCACAATGTTGAAAGTTGTCCAATTCTTTTAATAAAAACTTTCTTTCGACTTTTCTTATATTGCTCGTTTCCTGCACACCTATCTTTCAATGCATCCCACAAAGTTTTTGATGTGGTGCAATTTTTGAATTGATGTAAAAGCTCTCTTGGTAGTGCCATTGTGAGAATTCCATAACATTTCTTTTCTCGGGCATAAACTTTTCGTTGATCTTCATCAAGATCACTTTGTGCAATCGGTTGTCCATTTATCTGAGGATACGTATAATCTTGTTCAATGGAAATCCATAAATCAATGTCAAGAGCATTAATGAACGATTCAAATCGTTGCTTCCAGTTCTCATAATCCTCCAACCTAAGCAACTTAGGAACTTTCTGAGTTGTCCCTATCTCGTTATCATAGTTCAATATGGCTTGCATTGAAGATTGAACAGCTGAAAATGCGTGAAAATCGCTCATTTTGAAATTACAATACCGAACGCAAAAACTTCAAACTGAAAAACGGGCGTCTTCCAAGCGGATTTTTGGGGTCAAACTGGGAGGTACAGACCTTTCAGGTGAATACACGTCTAGATCTCGGAAAGACGAACGTTTTGGCTAGTATTGGGTTCCGTAACTCCAAACGGTTTGTAAGTTACGTCAGTTTTAGTGAAGATATGTTTTCTGCCAGCGGACCAACCAATTCTGCGGACCAGATTCCGGATCAGTGTTAAACTGCGGACCAGATAAAAACCCAGCGGACCAGATGAGATTCAGCAGACCAGAAATGAACTAGTGGATCAGAATTGAACTAGCGGACCAGATGCAGATTAAATGTGGTACGGCGGACCAATAAACCAGCGGACCAGATTTGGTACGCCAAAACCGCCACGGACCAGATCGTTGAAGCTTGCGTGCCGGACCAGTCAGCGGACCAGTTGTTCTATCAGCGGACCAGACGCAGATGAAGCTGAAATCGACTGATTTTCACAAATTTTGACAATTGAAGCTAGAAACTGGATCAGTACGGTGCGAAATCACTTCAGAAACACTCAGAAATCATTCTTTATCACAAAAACACTCGGAATTGCGGAAATTTGATGAAAAACGAAGAAAACCCAAACTTTCTCACTCTAGAATTCGAAAATTTACCAAAATCACAGCAGTAGAGCAACCAAATGCTCTGATACCACTTGTAAAACCATTGTACGATCTTACTACTGCATGATTCGGTAATCGGAGATACACAAACGAGTAAATAAAGCTTCGCTTTATTGATTCACAAAGAGAATTACACAAAGTCTAGAGAGAGAGAGTTACACACTCAGTTACACACACTTAAGAGATGTAGAATGACAGAACTAGCTCCAAGCTCTCTCTAACATAACCTATTTATAGTGCACATATACTGAACGAGCGGACCATCCGACGGACCATTTGGTCGGCCCAGACCAAATAACCAGAGGACCATTTGGTCCGGCCACCTCAGCATATAGTCACTAACTCACTCAGAAGCTCTAGATTAGATACAATACACGAGACACATGTTAGCATAGGAATATGCTCTAACACAAATTTTCCCTCAAACCACTTTCATTGTCAATTACCTCTACTACTCTCCTTGTTGAAACTCCTACTTCCACTGGAATGACAGCCTCGGTTCCATAGGTTAGGCTGAATGGCGTCTCTCCATTACTTGACTTTGGCATGGTCCTTAACGACCATAGCACATGTAAAAGTTCATCGACCCATCCACCAGCTATCTTGTCCAACCGCATCTTAATCCCCTCCACAATACTTCTATTCATCCTTTCCACCTGCCCATTGGCCTGAGGATGGGCCACAGATGTAAAGGTTTGCAAGATCGACAATTCTTCACACCAATCATGCAAAGGATTATCAGCAAATTGTTTCCCGTTGTCAGATACAATACATAGGGGTAGACCAAACCGACAAATTATGTGCTCCCAAATGAATTTCTTTACATGTTGCCCAGTAATTGATGCCAACGGATTTGCTTCTACCCACTTCGTAAAGTAATCCACAGCAACTACTAAAAATTTTACCCTTCCAGCAGCCTCTGGGAAATGTCCCACTATATCTATACCCCACTTTTGGAAGGGCCAAGCGGATGTGACTGGAACCATCGCATGTTTAGACTTTAAACTTACAGGGGCATGCCTTTAACACTCGTCACACTTCTTTAATTCTTCTGTAAATATTCTGTGCATTCCTGGCCAGTAGTAACCTAAACCCATCAGCTTTGTTACGACTGACCGCGCCCCTGCATGACTTCCACATATGCCGCTATGAATCTCAATCGTAACTTTTAATGCTTCTTCCATTCTTAAACACCTCAACAATGGTCCCAAAAATGTTTTCCTGTATAAGACACCATTTTGAAACTGATACTGTAAAGAATTTACTTACACCTTTCTAGCTTCTGCCTTGTCTTCTGGTAACACTTCGTCTCTAAGATAAGAAACCAATGTATCCATCCAAGTCCCTTGCAATATTTGTACATCTGACACTTTCGAAATTGACACAGATGGACTTTCCAATACTTCCACCCGAACTTCCTTAGCCAAACGTTTAAAAGCAGTTGAGGCTAATTTACTAAGCGCATCCGCTTTTTTGTTCTGAGATCTTGGCACATATATTACTTCACAACTTGAAAATTCCCCCATCATCTTCTTCGCTCGTGCTAGATAGAGAGCCATGTTTGAACCCTAAGCCTCATAATCCCCATTTACCCGATTAGCTACGAGTAAGGAATCCACATGTGCTAGAACTCTTTTAGCTCCTAGCTGCTTGGCCATGCGTAAGCCTGTTTTGCAAGAACACTTCCCTGTTAATAAATTTTTATACAAAAAAAAAAAGCCAACAAAATTTAGTTTAACTAACATCCTCATAAAACCTGCTAAAAACGCCTCATATTCAGCTTCGTTATTTGAAGTATCAAAATTAAACTTCAACGTATGTGTTAGCTCATCCCCTTCCGGGCTTACCAACATTAAACCTACACCAACATTATTTAGAATTTTATAGGAAATATTTCATAATTCATACCAAACTAAAGTTACCTGTGTTAGGTT
>JBCNJP010000006.1:25816512-25902244 GCA_039602395.1 Deinandra increscens subsp. villosa | reverse complement strand
AAAAGACTTCTTGACAAAAGTCAGGTTGAACTCTTTATCTGGTGGATAAACGAGTTCACCCGGAATATTCGCTAAGTAACAAAACTGCTTCTTTCCGCTTGAACTGCCTGTTCCGCTTGAAGTGTGAATTCCGCTTCAACTTCAACTTCAGCCGGAACTAGTAAAATTGGCATTTCAGCCGGAAATCTTCCAAGCTCTATTTTTCCTTACAAAACGCAGATTCATCAGGAAAATCTGCAGCCCAATCATAACCTTCTTTAGATGCTAGTGCATTTTTCTCAAAAGTAATAACAGTTAAAGCAGATATTCGTCCCCAATCATATTGTTTATCAACTTGAGAAACCAAGGCTGTTGGAGTTGAAATATTAGCTTCCTTTTGATTGTTACATTCTCTAGCAAAATGTCCAAATTTTGAACATTTGTAACATTTTACTTTTGATTTCTCTAAGCCAACTTTACCGTTTGGATTTAAACTTTGGAATCCTGTTTTCTTCCTAAACCTTTTAGCTCTTTGTGCTAGCGTAGCAAGTTGCCAGTTAAGATCCATCTGTTCAAGATTATTTGGATCGATATGATCAAAATCTTCTTCAATCAGATTGGTAGTTGGCAAACCACCATTCAACAACCCATATTATGAAGGCAATAAAGCTGAAATCAATGCCACATGGTCATCAGGTGTTCCTGCAGAAAATGCAGTTTGACTTTAATGATTTGGAATAGTTAAGTTACACCCTCTTGATGAATTTCCTGATTCATGTCTAGCAACAAATGCTGTTGGAGCAGGATTTGATGAATCAAAACCAAATGATTTAGATTTCAGGATTTTGCAATTGAGTTGTTAACTTATTTGAAGTAATCATTTCCATCTCTCTAGCATGAAGCTTTCCGGTTAAATCATTAAATGACAATGTCGAGTACTCCTTATCATGAGTAAGGAATAAAACATAATTCTCCCACTTTTCTGGTAATGCTTCTAGCAATTTCTCCTTCAATTCTTCTTCAGTCTTCTCTATTTTAACCACTTATCAGATGTGAAATCTGGATACAAGAGCAAGAATTTTTTCTTTATCGTAGTGTTGAAAATTTTCGAATTCTTTGTTCAGCACTTTCCGTCTACTCTTTTTGTATTGATCATTACATTTGGATCTTGCAGATAATGGATCCCACAAAAGTTTACTTTTCTTGCAAGTGCTGAATTGATGTAACAATTCAGTAGGCAGAGCCATCGTAAGATAACCAAATGCTTTTTGTTCAAGCTCATAAAGTTTCCTCTCGGCTTGATCAAAAGTATATGTTGGAACTAAAATCTATGTGAGTGATGCCATCAAATCTGTTTACCAAAGCATTCGACTAAAGAATCCATGTGAATTGATTCAGAGACACGGGTTGTGATGCTCGAGGCTTGCGAGATTAGACCGAAGACCGTTTTCTGGAAAAGTCAACCGTTCGGGTCAACGTAAAAGTCAAGGGAAGATCGGTTCGAGCGAGTCAAACTTCGTAATAATTTAATCTACTTTGATTTAATAAATATTTTATGTTTATTTGTTTTATCTATAATTTGTTCAGTTATTATGTTTTTCACTTGTTAGTCACCCTCACTATATATATAGTGAGGGTGCCCCATTACAAGAAGAGTCTCTGAGTGTGGACATGATGAAATCTTGTAGAGTGGTGTGAGCTTCCATTCTAGAGAGAGATTGTTGTCATGATTTCTTATGTTGTAATCATTCGACTAATGAAATCATTTGACGTTGTTCATCATCTTTCTCTTGTTTATGATTATCTTTGAATCTTCATCTCCTTGATCATTATCCCTTATGGGTTTTTCGAATCCCACCCCCGTTCTCGCTCAAGATCGGGATTCTTGTAGTGAAAATCGTTCCTGAAAAATGGTATCAGAGCCAAGGTACCGATTAGATTTCATCTCACGATGAATCTGGTCACTCGAATCTGGATTTTGAGCTTGAATGGGTGAAGATTTGAAAACCCACTTTGGAGATTTTTTTTTCTATTTTTTCTTCATTTTGGATGATTCTGGATGAATTTTGATGATATGGATGCTTGATTCATGTTTGGGAGTTCATCTAGATGCGTTTTTATGTTCAACATGTTCAAATCTATGGAGAAAATTGAAGATCCGAGACTCTTTTTTGTAACTTGGAGTTTTTCACCTTTTTTGGGTGTTTAAAGAGTTTGAGCTTGATTCTTGAGTTTCTTGTGTTTTAATGGTCGGATTTGGATTAAACGAAGCACTAATCTTGATGGAAAACGCGTTCCGGATCCACTGGAAGCATCGGTTTCCTCTAACTCGCATCAGATTTGAACATTCTGGAAAAAAACACACTACTATGTTTGTTCTTGGTGTTCTTCATATTTTCCAGAATTTAGGGTTTTTGAGGGTTGATTCGATCAATGCTTGCTGTTGTTTGGAAGCTGTTTGTGGCCAGAATAGTTTCTTGAATGGTAAGAACACATGTTTCCGTCATCAATCTACGATTTCCTTACATTTTTGGGTTATTACGAGATCATCAAGAAGGCTGTTCAAGTAAGTGTTCTTCACAGTTCATCATTTTTCCAGAAAGCTTTAAAGGTTTTGAAGGTTTGCAGATTGCCCTAGCGAACTTGTTGAGTTCTTAGCGAATTTCTGTCCTTCTTAGCGAACTTCGTTATATGTTAGCAAACTTAAAGCTCGTTTTAGCGGACTTGAGTCCTTAGCGGATTTGAGAATGGTCTTAGCGAACTTCTCAGACCCTTAGCGGACTTGAACTCAGCCTTAGCGAACTTGAACTCAGCCTTAGCGAACTTCTTTGGTTAGCGGACTTGATTTCGGGTTTTTGTTCGAGACCTTTTCGGTGGTTTTTGATCGTCCAGATGGATAGTGGATCGAATTTGGGACTTAATGAGCTAAATTTCGTCAAATTTGGTTGAGATTTGAGGAAGATATGGGTTGTTTACGATTTTTCGGTGGCGAGTTATTTTTCCGATGGGTTTCTCGACTAAATTAGGGTTTCGGAGGTAGAAGGAAGGATGATGGGAGAGAAGATGACGTGTTAGACTCTCATTAGTCTACATGGAATTTTCTCTTTCTTCCCTTGTCGGTACTCACCAAACATTCCCCATTGTTATCGAATTCTGATAGGTCAAGAAAGAAGGTGCGTGGGCCCCGTCGAACAAGAGAGCCGTTGCTCTTCTTTTGTTGTCGCGATTTTAGTGGCTAGGAAATCAATCATGTGGGACCCAGTTTTTTGAAGAAACTGTGGTATACAGGTTCTGTTGTCGACACCTCATTGGCCAGCTGCCTTCTCACGTGGATCCGTTTTTTAGACCCTTGGATCTCCTTAATTTCCAGCCATAGATTTTCTTGTGAAGGTCAATTCTGATTGGTTCAAGTTAATTGACATGGATCTTGGTTTTCTTGGGAGATTTATTTTCAAGACTAATAATTGTTTTAGCGTTTTTCGTTAAATACGGGTATTTTATAATCAGTCTTTTACAAGATTAAAGGAGATAACGCCGCAACGGAATTTCAGAAAAAAATTTAGTGGTCATGGATTTATTCCATTTTATTTATTGGGGTTCTCGTTTATTGACGTCGCGCGCACATTAGCTATCGACCACTAACGGGTTAGCTTTATTATCCGGTTAATTATGTAGTTTTCTTATGTCTCGCGGTTTTATTTTTAGCTGATGCAGCGTGGATGTCAACTAACCGGATTAACTGGAATCTCAGTTAATTATTGGAATTTTTCCGATTAAATCTCTCGAGAAGTCGTTCCTTTAAGAAACTTGACGGTTTTTCTCAGATTTATTCCAGATTGCACCGTTTGACTCAGAAATCTTCACGGAATATTTTTGAGAGCTTGTTTTTCAGAACCCAAATTACGAAGACTCCGATTATGATTTTTTTTTTTGCTCGGGATCTCAGTTTTTCTCCGATTTGATGTTTATTTTCGCATCCAACCTCAGTCAGCGGATTATTCACAACTGTCAGCATCCGGCTTCCGGTTTTTCGCAAGATTGTCCGATTTCAAGATTGTTTATCTGGTTTCTCTAGGCAACCGATCGCCACTGTTCGACTCTCCGCATCTTAATTTACGCTTCCGACTGGATGTTTTTGGAGAGATTTAGAGAAATTGGAGGAATTATTATCGAACTGGATTATCGAGTCGATTATCAGAAGTTGGAGCATGTTCGATGATTGACTGGTTTATCTGATTCAGTTTGTTGCGGTTTTGACTCCGATGTTCAGCATAAAATCGTTGTTTCCAATTCTGATAATCTTCCAATTTCAACAGCTTGGGAACTTTCTGGCTTGTTCCAATTTCGTTATCAAAGTTAAGCATAGCTTGCATTGTGCTTTGCATAGCCGCAAGTGCATGAAAAGCAGACATTTTGTGATAAACTTTCGGTATCAAAAACTTCGGATGCAAAAACGGGGGTCTTAGAAATGGTTTTTGGGGGTCAAACCGGAGGGTATTGGCCGTTAGGCAGTAAAAGTGTAGATCTCGTCGATATGATTGTTTTGGTTGGTATTAGCTCCCGTAACTCTTGACGATTCTCAAGTTACATCAGTTTTAGTGAACACAACTATTCTGCTAGCGGACCAGGAGAACCAGCGTACCAATGACCTTTAGCGGACCAACAACGTACCAGACCTTCAGCGTACTAAGAACCGGACCAAACCAAATCAGCGTACTAGTGAACTCAGTGTACCAGTTTGGTACGGCGTAACTGCCTCCGGACCAAATTATAACTTTCACGTACCACGGATGAAGATTGTCTTCCATACCAACGATCGTACCAACAACTGGTTGAAGATTGCCATACGTACCAAGCGGCGTACCACGGTGTTCATCCGGCGTACCACGTCATTCTCGACTGATTTTTCAGAATTTGACTGTTTTGAGCTGTAATATGCTAGAATAGATTGCAAAAACACACTAGGAATGTTTTGAAATCATTTTTAGCACCAGAAACACTCAGAATTGACTCGAATTGATGAAATGTGAAGAAGACCCCACTTTCTCTCACAAGAAATCCGAAAATTGATCAAAACACAGTAGTAGAGCAACCTGGATTGCTCTGATACAACTTGTAAGTACACGGAATGATCTTACTACTGCATGTTTCAATCAATCTAGTGAAAACGAGAATGTAAATAAGAGTTTTCTTATTGATCAATTGAAGATTACAAGAAGAATTCTCTGGTTTCTCTCTCTAGAACACACACATAGTAAGTGTAGAATGACAGAACTGCTCAGCTCTCATTCTAACACAAACTATTTATAGTGACCACATACAAGCCTGCGTACCATTGGTGGACCAATTGGTACGGGCGTACCAGATGGTACGGCCACCTTGGTATGTTGACACTCAGAGTCACTAACACATGCTCACTTAGATACAATACACGAGACACTTTAAAGCATAGGAATATGCTTTAACATCAACTGTCCTCAACCACATTATTCGCTTGCAACTTGCCACTACTTCCTATAAATAGCAACCAGACTTCACCAAAGAAAGCAAGACAACAAGAACACAATTCACAAGCTTCTCAAAGCAATTATAACTTACTCCCATAGAAAAGTTCTTTCTGTTGATATATTGTTATACTATAAACTCGTGTAAACCATTATTTACATTTGAGATATATAGAAAAACCCTTTTTATGAATTGTTGTCTTCCAATTTGATTTACTTTCCACAACTTGTCTATCTTTGTTTAAATCGAAGTGTACCAATATTGTTAAAGAGCCCCTCACGGGACCCAACATAATTGATCTACCATTTTGTTCTTCTCATCTAACAACTCACCATTTGCTTTTGCTACTTTACTACATAACTCACACAAAGAAGAATTGGCTACCTTTTGAGTATTAGTCATGAGAGCCATAACAGATTCTGTCAAAGTATTTCTCTTCAACGCTGCATTCTCAGACTTCAGAGTATTGTTGTCATTAACCATCCTTTGTAGCTCCTCTTGCAATGTGATAATTTTCTCAGCGACTTCAAATATAATTTTGTGAGTCTTCTCATACTTTTGCTGAACATGATAGCTTTTCTGAAACAAGGCTTCAAAATCATCAGTCGCCTCTTTCGCTTGAGCCTTAGCTACCTCGCATTCTTTGATTAATGCTTCCTTCTTTTTCATCAAAATTTCAAACTCTTTCTTCATTAATAGAAGTTCATTAGAATCAGTATCAGATACAGTGTTCGCCATAAATGCAAATTGACCAGTTGCAAATGGATTTGAAAATTCTTGACTGCCTTCTGATACATCTGATAAGTCATTAACTTCATTACCTTCTGAAGTTGAATCAATCAAAAAATCTTCATCCTACACATGTTTAACAAGTAAAGCAGATGAATCAGAGAATTGACTACCCCAATTATAAGTTTTATCAATTTGGGAAACTAGGGCTTGAGTAGAATCAAATTTTGAAGTAAAAGCACCCCCTGATTTGTTATTCTATACTTAGGGTTACCAGAAGAAGAATCAGTTTTCTGTGCGGACTTGTGATAGTCTTTCTTTTGGGCTGTTGACACTCTCGCACTCCATGAATTTGTTGTTGTATACTTATGGTTACCAGAAGAAGAATCAGTTTTCTGTGCGGACTTGTGATAGTCTTTCTTTTGGGCTGTTGACACTCTCGTGCGAAATGCCTGAAACTCGTATAGTTATAACACCGCACTTTGGATTTATCGAACCCAATCCTTCCACCTGAATTCAGATCTTTTCTGCCAGTATTCTTCAGAAATTTCTTCACTCTCCTTGCTAACATAGCAAACTGCCAATTGATGTCCATCAGCTATAAGTCATCGGGATCTACCTGGTCATAGTCTTCCTCAGTGAGCTCAGTATTACTCACCTTTCCAGTAATCACCCCATAGTAATGCGACACTAGAGCAGACACCAAGGCCATGTAATCTTTAGTAGTATTAATTGATGGAACCAGTTTGCTTACATTAGTAGTATTGCTTGCTGGATTTGATACAGTACAACCCCTCGATTCATATTTCTTAGAATTTGACATGTTGCCACCTTCAGATCCACTACTTACTACAAATGTTGCTGCTGGTGCTTGAAGCTTACCAATCAATTGTAGAAACGTCATCTTTGAGAATTTTGTGTCATGTGTCAACAAAAGAACATACGGTTACCATTTTTCTGGCAACGCTTCCAGTAACTTTTCTTTCAATTCGTCATGATCCTTCTTAATACTCACAACATCCATCTCAGATTGCAAATGACAGAATCTAGAGATTAAGTCAGACACTCCTTCGCCTTCAAAATTTTTGAAATTGTCAAATTCCTTCCTTAACACCTTCTTCTTGCTTTTCTTATATTGTTCGTTTCCTTCACGACGCTACATCAAGGCATTCCATAATTCTTTAGAATTCTTGTAGGTTTTTAATTTATGAAGCAACTCTTTCGGTAAGGCCATAGTAAGCGCACCGTAAGATTTTTGCTCTCGAGTATAGTTCGCCTTTTGATCCACATTCAGATTCCTTTGAATAATCGGAACACCATTGCTATCAACCGGATAAGTAAACCCCTCATCAATTACGATCCAAAGGTCACAATCTGATGTCCCAATGTAAGACTCGAACCTTTTTCTACAATTCAGGTAATCTTCAAGTTTGAGTAACTTTGGAACCTTTTGACTCGTTCTAATCTCATTGTCATAGTTGAGAAGTGCTTGTAAGGACATTTGGATAGCCACGAATGCATGAAAATCCGACATGTTGACAAGTCTTAAATTCTGGTTACCCGAACTGGTACAAAGTGAATATTGTTTACCCGAACTGATCCGAAGTGTATACGAAGTGAAGATTCATAAACAAACTGATACAAACTGGTATGAAGTGAAAAGCGAAGTGAAAATGTCACAAACGGATCCGAACTGACTTCCGAAGTGATGTGAATTGGACTTCACCCGAATTGAGAAATCAAACAAGCTGATCCGAAGTAAAATACAAACAGATCCAAACTGTGACAACGTATGACTTCGTGACGATTATTTTTCCAAACTTTCACTTCGTATGACGGTTATTTTTTCGAACGGGATGTTCTTGACGAGAAGTGATCCGAAGTGACACGGATTTTGAACATTTTTTCAATCCAAACAATTTGGATAGACCAGAGTCACTCAAATCTCGCCATTTTTATGCCAGAAACACTGCAATATGATCAGATTTCAAAAAAGATGGTTTTTTGTGATTAAAAAGTATGATTTTTTTTAGAAAAACACTGACAAACGATTTGTTTTTACCAAAAACGACTCCAAAAAAGCTAGGCAATCAACTAACAGCTCTGATACCACTTGAAAGAGCGTGTGGGGGCAGATCGTGCTTAGACTCCGGTCATTCTGATAACGAAGACAATCAAACGATATAAATAAACGTAATCTTCTATTGATACGGACAAACCAGAAGTCAATACATAGATTACACAGCTCTCAAACTTTCACACGCAGAAAAACACACTTAAGCAAAACTGTTTTCAAATTCTACAAGCAAAAACATATTTATACTAAATACTGCCACCCGAACTGGCACTTCGTGTTAGTTCGTGTAAGTTCGGGTCCAACAAGTAGAATCTTCATTCTTTCATCTTGTTTCTTCGTTCTGAACCAACATCTTGCCGTTTCATGTATCAAAACATGTTTATATGCCAAACCCCACTGTTAATTGAATTAAATTAGTTCATTCTAAGCGCTAGATAGTGAATAGATCTATTTGGGTTGACGACCCTGTCCTGATTGGTCACTCCAATCCTGACTCCACAGTTATAGTCAAGGGGTACATGTTAGTTATTCTTGCCATTCGGTGTTCTTGGGGAAGAATGCCATAAGTGTGTTATCAGTTAGCTTTTGAATTCAAGGTTCATGTACAATCTTTACAACTTTAGTATCATATATATATATATCATGACGGCTAAACATTCAAACTTTTTTAAACATCTTCATGTGTCATTAAACATGTGAGCTCACCAACAATTTTGTTGACTTTTTAAATTCTTGAATTCTTGGGTAACTAACGATGCATTTTATGAAGTCAATTAGTGGATCCTGCATGTCTGGTTCATGGTATGCTTGCTTGCATGTTCATGCAGTCTTTAGGAGATTTCTTTGCATTACACCATTTAGAATGTTATGTTTTTAAATCTTAACCAATTGTCTTTTGAAACTTTAAACATGTCGTACCACTACTACTTTTTCGCTCCCACATTACATA
The DNA here is from genome assembly GCA_039602395.1 of Deinandra increscens subsp. villosa. Taxonomy (NCBI): domain Eukaryota; kingdom Viridiplantae; phylum Streptophyta; class Magnoliopsida; order Asterales; family Asteraceae; genus Deinandra; species Deinandra increscens. The sequence continues at coordinate 25,893,005 of JBCNJP010000006.1, read as the reverse complement.
TTTATAATAAATATGTATGACTATCGTTTCAAAGACAAACGACATTTTCCAAATGTTCATTTAGTGGTCGTTCATTCATAACCATGAGCATGATGCCAATCAGTCACATGCCTATGTTTCGCCATATCTAGGGTGTGACATATTAGGACCGGTTGGTATGAGTTAGAATCTCCAAACAAACTAGTGTGTCATTTTGATTGTATAATCTGGTTGGGTTATCCGGTCTGGTTTTTCTATCTTCTCTATGTTGCAATCATAACCGGAAAAATCTTAAGTAGATTCAATTTCAGTGGTAATAGGATGATTAGCCTGTTAGCCATATCCATTATATGTTCTTTCTTAGGGAGCATGATCTTATTATAATCTGGTCAGTGACAAATGATAAAATGCACTGGCTTATCAAAGCTTTGCTAAATAAGTTTCAAAGTATACCAAAACTTTCCCTATTCGTAAATAACGAACCCTATGCATCAACCATCCGAAAGACAAGCCGCTCGTGGTGATCAATCAAGAAGAAAATTGTAATGGAGCCTTGTTAAAAGAGGACATTTTAAGAGCAATCAAAGTTCGGACAGATTGAGAGAACAATGATTAGTATCAAAGCAACAATGATACCGATCACCACAAGCTTCACCTTCATATTTTGAATCCACATTTTCCTTTTCATCTTGGTTCCTTGTTTCTTGAAATCTTGTGCCTGAAACATGATAAAAAAATTCAAATAGATAGTTTAGTATTATTTAACTAAATAAAACATGCATATTTTGTGGATTGAAAAGAAGTTCAAATCATCAAACTAGATGACCTGAGTACGAAGGTTGTCAGATTTATCAACAAGTAGTTCAATCTTTTCACCACGATCAAGAACCTGAAGATAACAAATAAGATTCAAACGTACACATCAAGTTTCTTTAATTGTTCTTCCTATAACCAGTGATGACTAAGGATTAAAGTATGGGTCGTGTCAAATAAAAAGAGCAAAGATGAATAGGAGTCCATCATGTTTTACTCAAATTAATAAAAGTGTTCAAATTAGACAAGTTCGGTTTTCATACTTTTCTAGGGTCATGTTTTCAAGTTGGCGGGTCAACCCGACACGTACCTAAATACTTCACGAACTTGAAAATAATGTCACATATATGAGCCCGGACATTACATAAATGTTTGCGGAACATAGACCATTTAACCTGATCTTTTATCCCTTTTTCACACATTATGTATTAATATTACATTTTTATAAAAAATAATAATACATACAAATATATATATATATATATATATATATGGGAAAGTTATTGTACAAACACTTTTTTCGTGCGAAGTGCGTAGTTGCGAAGTGCGTAGTTGCGAAGTTGCGAAGTAAGGGTAAAATTATCCAGCAAGTTTGATATCTATTTGACACCGTGTTTTGTAGCAAAATGGTGTCAAAAGGGCAATTGTCACTATTTTGTCATCAAATATGTTGTGACAAAAAACCTCGCCACTAATACTATGGGCGCTGGTGGCAAAAAACTCCTTTGTAGTAGTGATACTTTATATTCACGCAAACTCTATTGCATAATCACGCAAACTTTATTTCAAAATAACGCAAGATATATTGATAATCACGCAAAATATATTTAATAATCACTCAACATTTTTTATAATTTTTGTGTTGGCAAATAGGTGTCAATAGGGGCTACACGTTTTTGCCACCGGGTTTTTTGTAGCAAAATGGCGTTAAAAGGAAAATTGTCACCATTTTGCCACCAAATATGTTTTGACAAAAATCTTCTTTTATAGTCGATAGTTGTCACGATTTTTGTGATCGCTGGTGGCAAATATGTGTCACCAGCGTTTTTGCCACCTTGTTTTTGTTTGTAGCAAAATGGTGTCAAAAAGACATTTATCACCATTTTACCACCAAATATGTTGTGACAAAAAACTCCTCAAGCTATATTGCATAATTATGCAAGCTTTATTTCTTAATCACGCAAACAATATTGATAATCACGTAAGATATATATAATAATCACGCAATATTTGCCACGATTTTAATGGTGGCAATTAGGTATCAATAAAGCGCCACAAATTTTTACCACCGTGTTTTTTAAAGCAAAATGGTGTCAATATAGCAATTGTCACCATTTTACCATCAAATATGTTCACTTTTATTCATGCACACAAGTTTTATTTCATAAACATGCAAGTTTACAAGGACACATAGACGAGTTCTAAAAGAAGAGTTTATTTTTCTAAGTATAGCAACACTATACTCTAATTAAAGAGAATTAATGCTTGATTTCATGGTGTATTTTTTTTTAAATTGATGTCATATAAAAAATTTATAAAAGTTTTAAAAGTTCGGGGAAACTTTAAAAAGTCAACAATTGTAGGATATGCCCATTCTCCCCCCCCCCCCCCCCCCCCCGCGGTTATTTTCACGCTTATCTTTATGTTCACATTTGTATTAGATCGATAGATCTAAACCATTCAGTTATTAAATCAATGGTGAAAACTCCTTCGCACACTTCACATAATTTTGGCCCTTTGTATTTTATCGTCTACCTATATATATTACATTTTAATTATTTAATCTTATGTTGAGTTTCTAAGTTTTAAACTTTTATAAAATTAAAAACATAACGTTTTTATAATTCTTTTAATTGTATGTTGTACATGCGTACTATGTAGCATTATCATTAGTAGCATAAAGGTTTAAGTGTTTTTAATAACGTTTTAACATAAGAAGTGTTTTTTGGCATGATAATTTGTTTTTGTGCAGTGCTAATGACAATAATGCACACGAAAATACACGAAACGTTCATTTTTTAATTTTTTTTAAGAATTAAAAATAACACAATTCTAAGACTTTTGATGTGAATTTTATGAAAAACATTAACGTATGAAGAAGTTATGTAGGTTTTAATATTGATTTTTCAAGTTTTTACAATAAAAAGTGTTTTCGCATGATCCTGCGAAGGATACGAAGGTTGGCAACCGTTAATTTCCACCCAACAGACAAGTTGTTTCTCGTTGTTCATACTTATTTTATCCGTTTATATATTTTTTTTAATAAAAAAGGAGTATTGTTGTCTTTTTACAAACAAAAGAAAAATATTTAGCTTGCTTCCGTAATATCACGCAAAATTGTGTAATTAGGAAGTGTACTTGCGTTATTTAATATTTACGTATTCTTTCATTTAAATACTTGCATTATTTAATTTTTACACTTGCGCTACAAAATTTTGAGAGTAGAAAAAACACAAGCGTTGAAATCAAATAATTAAACTAATACTTTTTTCATAATTTAAACATGATTTAAGTCTTCATCGGTCTTTAAAACAATTGCGTTATTTTACTTTCACACTTGCGTTATTTAGTTTAACAGAAAGAACTTAGGTTGTTTACTTCAAAACACTAATACAATAAAAAAGAAAATGAATGTAAAAACAAGTTGAGAGTAAAAATAACGCAAGTTACTATTTCATGATCCAAAAATTATTATAGTCTTCATCAAAATTTAAAACCCTTGTGTTATTTAATTCAACATTTGCGCTATTTCATTTTATAAAATAACATGTGTTTCTTAATTTAGAAGAATTATGAAATACAAAATTTTGAAATTAAAAATAGCGTAAGCGTTAACTGAAAAAACGCAGTGGTATACATGAAATAACGCAACTAGCAACTAATGATGGTATAGTTCAAGTTGCATTTCTCTTAAATTGACTACCAAATAATGTCACTTATATATAGTAGTTGATAATTATCTAGTTTTAGCATTTTTCACTCAATGAAAATCTATATGTTAGCCAAGTATAAACTTCTTTAAGATAACCAAAGTTACCTTCTCAATGTTCTCCATCATAACTCCCTTAACTTCAGAAACTTGAGCCTTCACCTTAGCAACCTTGCTAATTTCCTCAGGATGAGAGACACAATAGCGCATATGCTCCTTCATTTTGGATCTGAAATCTCAAAAACATTAATTCATCAAATCAAATCAGAAAAATAAAATATACAAACATATATCATCTAATTGTACACAATATGCCAACCCAAAGTCTTTGTTCAAGCTCTTGGCAGCGGCAGTCTTGCCTTTTCCTGCCCCATATTTGCTATAAAAATCATCCTTAACACGCTCTAAGAAGCCAATAGGAAGTTCCCTTCCAGCAGACTCGGGCGCAACCACACAGTATGCTGTAATCATGAATTGAGGTTATTAAAACTAATCATGATTGTAGAAAATCTCCAATATTCAGTTATCCTACAGAACAATGATTGAATTGTGTCATACAGTTTTATTAGAATCACATACAGATTTCATGATCAATATTTCAAATTAGCTGATATGAATGTCGTGGATTAAGAGTCTAATATGCTTATGGTTAAAAATGTTAGAATCTAATCATATAAGGTTTGTCACTAGGGTGGTAATTGAAATTTTTGAAACCCCAAGATCGTGTTAAACATATGAACCCGAAGAAGACACAACTATTTGTGGGTTAACCGAAAACAAATCGTTTAACCTGGTTTTTTTACATTTAATTATGCTTTAAAAATACATTTACAATATAAAATAAAATGCATATAAAAAATACAATTTAGATATGAAATACTATGTTAGTTTTTCTTATAAGTTTTGGCAAAAATATAATATCATTTCTTCAATTTATGACATAAAATATATTTAAAAATAAATGGGTTAAATGTGTCAACCCCTAACACGTCATATTGATAAAAGCATGACTCTTTTAGCTAAACAAGTTCGCAGGTTTGACATAAAACCGTCTCAAAGCGGAGAATTTTGTATTAGGTCCTGTTGTGTCACCCCTGTTTGCCACTTAAGAAAGCATCATTGATTTTTCACAAATTTACATGTCATATATGATGTTAAATTATAATACAGACATTTCTTTCAAATCAAACAGGTAAATATTATATAACTCAATATCTCTTTCAAACAAATTAAGATGTTACGATATTGAATGAAACAACATTAAACTCACTGAATCCTTGGTCAACGAGGTAGTTGAAGGTGTGGTCATCGCAGTTATACGTAAACCGATTGCTGGTGGTGGGGAGTTTCTGAAGACATTGGGTCGCAATGGTTTGAAAATTCCCAGTGAACTCTGTGTACTCAGCAAGGATTACCGTGTCCCTAGCGACAAAACTATAGATCAGAGATCCTTGTGAAGGCATTGTTTTCTATTCAGATGATGGGTTTCTGGAAGAGTGATGGGACAATGAAATGATGATCTTAATGACAAGAGTTTGTGCGGAAGGACTGAGAAGAAGGAGTGAAACATTTTGTGAGAGTGAGAGAGATAGTAGGAAAATGTTTCTATTTGAATACTCATCTCACTTGGTCATTTTCCGAATAAATAGAAAACTTTACCATTTTTAGAAAATCATTATTACAAGAAACAAAATACAACTTGACTTAATTTTTTTTCTATTTTTTACGATGAGGAATAATAATACTCAAAACCTACCACTGGCATTTGTACTTAAATCTAGAGAATCAAGAAAGACAAGAAGCTTTCCTAAACCACTCATTACAATTGATAGAACCCTTAGCCAAAAGGGTTTTAGGATGGGCCGAGTGGGTTCTTACGGCTTCGGCCGGTGGCTACTTTTTCAGGCTACATGTAGCCGTGGGAGCAAGTGTGTGTTGTGATGGATCAGCAGCCAACATTTTCCAAGATTAATTAAATGGATAAATAATCAATTAAAATAATTTTAAAACAAATACATTTAAGGGCTATATTTTTTCAATGACTATAATTTTTGAAGGCTTTTTCTGGAATTTGACGTTATATTACTGGTTTCCTGAAATCCACCAGAAGAGCCACTTGAAGACTACTGTAAATTGGATGATGAAATCCAACATGAAGAAGAAGAAGAACCCGTCGACGAAGAACGACCGGATGAGGAATACGTGTCATATGATCCATGGGAGGATGAACCGAGATCACCATTGTGATGCTCATGAGATAATGACCACGAATCCAATCCCGATTACTTTGATTATTAGGATTAATTATAGTATTCTAGGTTTAACTACTTAATTATTTTTTATGATTAATTTTAATTAGGTTTATTTATAATTATGTTTATGTTTATGTTTAATTTTAATTAGGTTTAATTATGTTTAATATATTAGTTTAATTTGGTGTTTTATTTATTTTTTATTAGCTATTTAAAAAAAAAGATTCTACTACTTTTCCACTCGATCCACCCCAGCTACTACTTTTCTACTACTTTTTTCTCTCATGTATGGCACAATCATATCAGTTGTTGCTTCTACTACTTTTACTACATTCTACCACCAACCCTCCCACCCATAGCACTATATTTTGTCACTAAATATTTTATTACCTCAAAGGACTACTATTGAATTACCTTGAAGGACTATTTTTTATTCAATGATAAGGCACAGAGAGGGAGAAAGAGCAAGAAGGTTGGAGATCTGCTTTTTCATAAGTACGAGCGGTTTTATCGGAGGTTGAGGAAAGGACATCCAGACTCGACTAGCAAAGGAGTAAAAGAAGTCTTCAAATCTGCTTGTAACCTCGCTTTATTTTAGGGTTGAAGGTTGAAGGTCGACTTGTTGTTTGATGGTGCCACGACTGCTTGGAGAGAGAGAGTGAGAGAGAGAGAGAGAGGGAAGGAGGGAGGGAGAGAGAGAGAGATAGAGGGAGAGGGATATATATATATATATATATATATATATATATGTTCGTTGTAGACCCCTTAAAAATTGTAAACCCCTATATTGTTGTATAAAACTCACTAAAATTATAAAGCTCATTGTTGTTGAGTTTGGTTATTTTTTATGCGATAAGTTTTAAAAAATAAAAAAGAAATCCTAGAAAGTTGTTGGACACATTGAAATATAATTGTTGTTAAAAATGTTGTATTATTCTATAAAACTCACTAAAAATTATAAAACTCATTGCTGAGTTTTAAAACTCACCGTTGTGTTTAAAACTCACTACAACTTTAAAAATCAATGTTCTATAAAACTCATTGAAAATTATAAAACTCATTACAAATTATAAAACTCACTCTTAAATTTAAAACTCATTGTTTTTAAAACTTACTGCAACTTTAAAAATCGATGTTCAAACTCACTGAAAATTATAATTTGAAATTAAGAAAATAAAAAATAAAGAAAGAGCTAAAAACTTTATAAATAAAACCCTAAATAAAAATATAAAGATAGAAATATGAAAAAATAAAAAAAGCTGAAAAAAACCAAATTCAACAGCAATGAGTTTTATAATTTTTAGTTGGTTTTATGGAACAATATAGGGGTCTACGGGGTCTACACTTTTTAAGGGGTTTACAATGAACCTTTGACTATATATATATATATATATATATATATATATATATATATATATATATATATATATAGTGGGGTATCCGCGCGTTGCGGCGGGCGACAATTTATAGCGTATTATGTGTCTTCTAGTTCACGCGTTAGTTGGTGACGACAATCAACTAACATTATCAATTCTCTCGTGATATATTGTATTGTACAATAGTTTTCTCATCCGTATCATCGATGTAGTTTATGTATTCTACCAATCGTCTCGGTAAGCTGAGCCAAAACGTTAGAATGACTTGAAAGTTCTTCTAGTGTGCCTTGTGAAAGTGATTATCTAGTATTATATATTAAGAGTCGGTTAATTAGATGTAATCTTGGGTTTAATAAGCATGCCCAAGGCTGTGTAGAAAATGCCTCAAGGCCTTAAGGGTGAGGCTAATATGTAAAATGAACGGATCCGAGTATTTCAGTTTCCAAATGTGTTCATGTGATGTAAAGTTGAACTTTGAACTTTGAACTTTATCATGTATGTTATATCGTGTTATTTTAAGTCAAATCTAGTTCTTTTTGCATGTAATATCCATAAAGTTTGTGTTACTGATTTTACACCAAACCTGTTTCTTTTGTAAATTTTTGTACATTTTTTATATAGATAGCAATTTTATATTGAAAATTTCATAACCCTTGTTACTTCTTCTGTAGAAAACAAACAGGGATTGACACCCAAAGTCAATGGTCAGCTTGACTCTTAAATACTACTTGCAGCCCATTTGCCCTTTCGTAGTTAAATTTAAACTAATTTATTTTATATCGCTCGCTATCTTTTAGATAGGACTGGACTCTGATTAAATCTCCAAAAGTTAATTATAGTCAACTGTGTTATTGGTTCTTTGTGACAATTTTTGAATTCAGTAAAAAATGCTAGAAAGTTTTTAAATTTAGCAAAAAAACTACAAAGGTCTGTGACAAATAACAACAATAAGAACTGAATCAGGAAAGAACATCAAAATCACAACATCCATTGTTACCATCTTCGAGCGTGCTAATCATATAAGAACAACAGGTTAATACCAAAATAAAAGAGTTACATTATAACAATATGAAAGAACAGATAGGCTAACTTTAACAAAGACAGCTGCACCAAGATAGACAATCTGCAGCACATAAACTAACTCGTAAGAGCATCAAGAACTTAACGAATACGTACAATGGCAAAGAAAATAAAAACAAAAAGACAGAATAAAAGTTAAACTAATTCAAGTATAAGTATGTTAAATTCAGTAGAAAGTAAACTTCATATAACTTTACGTCATCTTAATTTCAACAAATTCAACAAAGTAACCATTTGAAAATTAAGTCCAACTGTGTGACAACTCGTACTTTCCAGGTATACTTTAATATTATATTTATGTGCAATTAACTGTGATTCTATGTGCATTAGACTAATTTGTTTAAATTAGATGACCTTACGTGCAAACATAGACAATCTAGGTCCGACAACATCTACCCGTAATGGAAATCAACCAAAGTTCCGCAACTATTCGAAATGGAACTTCAATAATAAGAAAGTTCATAAATCTTAATTTGGTGGAAACTTTAAATATAAAATGAACATTTTATATTTTTCTAACTATTACGTAATGACAAACGTATTTCAAACACGTCGTTTATTCAAATGACCATTCTAGTCAAATAATATTTTGGTTTTAATTCTAAAACTAATTCAACTCCAAACAATTTATTTTTCCTTTAAACTATTTATTTCCGTCAAACAAATTTCGTGAACATTCAAACGAAACCCGCTCACGTCGAGCAAACATTTAAATTCAAACTTTGAGTACATCATTTGTGCACTAAAACAACAAAAGCCAAATCATGACAAGTGACATTCCAAATTATCCGGAAAAAAAAACGTCCGCGACAAAACAATATTTTTATTGTTACGTTTACTCGTTTCACGTCAAAAATCCATTTTTCATTTCGGACATCGTTTTCGCTCAAACGAAGTTTCATTGGACTCGTAGGACCAAACCGGACTCAACCCGACCCGACTCGAGACCCGGTTCGGCCCACAAAGCCCAATGGGCCTACGGCCCAATTTCTTTTTCTTTTTCTTTCCTCGGCCCGTTAGCCCGGCCCGCCGGCCCACTCTTTCTTTTTCGGTTTGGGCCGAAGCCCATTCTTTCTTTCTTTTTCTTTTCGGGCCGAAGCCCGTTTCTTTTCTTTCTCGGCCCACAGGCCCACGAGACCGGCCCGTCTCCTTTTCCTTTTCTTTCGGTTTGGGCCACCGGCCCAACTCTCCTCTCTTTCTTTCCCGAGTTCGACCCTCGTCCCTTTCCTTTCCCTTTTCTTTTTTCCCGGTTTTCTTTCCTCCCTCTCCCATTCGGTTCTAACCGAAAACACAACCAAGTCCCTAACAACCTAACCAACCTCCTAACTAGTTGGTTAATCACAAGATCAATGAGCACATGTTTAAGATGATTTGTCACCTTGATATTAAACAAGAATGTTGGGAGAGTACAAGACCAAACACAATATCCCTTGGTTAATAGTTTTAACCACTTACACCCCCAACACATTTGTCCCCCTAGCCACCATTTTTCTCCTCTTGTTCCCTCTCTTGGCCGGTCACATACACACCCACAAACACTCTTTTGTTTCAAATTTCCAACACACAAGCACATGAGAACACACTTGTACCAAGCCTTGGTTCATTCCTCCTTCTTTCTTTCTTGTTACGGTTCACCCAAAACCGAATCAACCACCATACATTCTAACTTCAAAACCTTTCTTTGGTCAAGGTAATCCATCAACAACTCATAGTCCATCATCTTTCTTTCATTATTTCTTTCTAACTCTTCAAGAACAACAAAACTAACCCTTTGTTTTTCTTGTCAAAATCCATGGCAAACTCTTGATCTTTCATCACCATTTCTTTCACATTCAAGATCAAGGTTGGTTTGGAGCTAAACCGGAAGCTTAGTTCAACAACCCATTATCGCCATTACCGATCCGGAAAACTCTAAGTGAGGAAACTTACTTTCTTTGTTTATTTTTTTCTATAAATCTCTCATATCTAAATGTCACATGTCATGTTCATGATAAGTCTTGATTTGGTTGTTGTATAACTTGCTAGCAAACATGTATGTTAGTATGGTTATGTGCTTGTGATGGAAACTAGTTCATGTTAAAGAGATTATTTGACAAAAATATATAAATAACTTGTATGTTTTGTTAAAAGTGCCACTTTAATGACCAAAGTTAGATAACTACTAGTTCTTGTATGTTAAAAATAATTTGGAACACTTAACTTGGTGTGAAATGAGTATACAAAATGTCAAAAATCGGATTTCATGAAAAATATAAGTTTTGTAAAAACTGAACAGAGATGACACACTTTCTGCGTGTCATAAAACTGCTGTCATCTGGACAATACATATAATATGAACACTGATCAGAGATGACACACATATTCTGCGTGTCATAAAACTGTTGTCACCTAGAAAAAAAAATATACATTTTTCCATATCTTTCAAACACTTGTATTTTGACTTCAAACCAAAACTAAAGTTACTAAAGGGTGATTTTGAGTCATAAAAGTGTTTACCAAAGATTTAACCATGAAACTTCAAAGAAATATAAACATGGAATTTTTATGACGAAATACCATTTATTTTCATGAAAAATTAAGTATAAGCCTTTTGACAAATTTGTGACCACTTAGGACTTGTGATGTATTATTAGGGATTCCAAATATGTCTTCCAAACATACAAAATAATTTGAGAAGTTAAACACTTGAAAACAAAACGGTTAAACATCGTAACTACGACTTTTTCGGTAAAAATTACAACTTAGGATTGGTTAAGAATTGAATCTGGTCCAGAACATGAAACATGCTCATTTTGACATATAAAAATGGTTTATAAAGTTCAAAGTTGGAAAAAACATGTTTTATAAACAAACCGGACAAAAACTGTAACTTTCCGTTACTCAAAAACGTCGGATTTTACAAGTTAAACTTCCACCGACTAAAATGGCAACTTAGAGCCCTAGAGCACATTAGAAAAGTCCACTAACAAATCCTAAGTGATAAGGAAACTTAAAACGTCACAAAACGAGTCGAATCAGTCAAACCGGCGAAACCGACTAACTACCGGACGAACCAACACTTAATTATACCAAAATATAATTTCTTATATTTTTGAGAACATTCTAAAGAAAGATTATATTTATTAATCGAAAAGGTTCAAAACTTTACAAATATTTAGCGGATTAAATATTTATGATTTTCCTAACGTTTAATGAAAAATAACCAATATTATTCAATATTTATTTTTCAAACGCAAAAATTTAATTATTATTTATTTATACAAATAAATAATAAATTCTACCAACTTCAATATTATTTATTAAACAATAAATAATGTCCTAGGATTTCCATCATTGCCATCGGGTAACAACAGTCGAGACTTAACCTTGAACATTGAGTGACGTATTCACTAACTCAAGATAGCCAAACCCTAATACGTCATAACATTACTTTGTAGACGTTTGCTAGGCTAAGTTCAACCAATCATATCTGTCATCCATCTTCAAACATGTGAGTCTTCACGGCCCCTTTTACTTTTCTGTTTTCTAACTTGGGGGAGAATTCAATGAATGCCTTTCAAACTTCATTTTGTCTGATATTATGATAACTGTAAGACGTATTGATTGCATGTTCTTTTCATTTCCCCAATCTGTGTATTCATGTTGATTCATGTTATATGCCTAAGTCCCACTATTAATTGAATTCAATTAGTTCATTCGAAACGATATCTTGTGAATAGATCTATTTGGGTTGACGACCCTGCCTTGACTTGGTCGCACCAGTCATGACTCCACGGTTATAGTCAAGGGGTACATCAGTTATTCTGGTCATTCGGTGTTCTTGGGGAAGAACATCAGGAGTGGGTAAACAGTTAGTTTTGAATTCAAGGTTCATGCTTGATCTTTACAACAACAGTGTCAACAAACTAATATCAAGACAAGCCAAACATTTTCAAACATATTTTCAAACAGTTCAGTGTCATTAAACCTGTGAAACTCACCAACAATTCTGTTGACTCTTTTTATTCTTGAATTCTCAGGTGATTAAAGACTGCAACTCCATGTTTTTCTGTTCCGATCCTGCTTGTCATATCATGGTCTCCCTGCTGTGTGTTCATGCATTTCATTTTGGAGATTTAGACGCATTACGCCTTAGGGTAGTTATGTTTATAAATCTCATGACTATGTCTTTTGGAAAACTTATCACGTAACCACTACTTTATTTCCGCTGCCATGGTTTTAGATGTTTAAATAAATGTTTGAAACTTATATTTTCGAAAGACAAATGGTTAATTTAATGTTCATTAGACGTCAATCATTCGTAACCATGACCATGATGCCAAATCAGTCACATGCCCACATTCAGTCATTTCTCGGGGTGTGACAAACAGCATGGAAACTCATTTAACAAACATTATTTCTTAAACATATAATTTCAGTTACTCCTCAAATATTAAAAGTGTACTTTGTAGAACGCATACCTCATACAAATTGAAGAAAAAGACCAAAGAATAGAGATACTATAATGACATGAGCAAGACAGTAACAGTCTCAAAACAATGTCAATTATCACAACATCTCACTTAATTTAAATGACAGTTCATTGTGAGAAAACTAATACAATGAATTCAGGAAGCTACAGCAAAATCCATTCAAACCATGTATGCACAGATTCAGTTGAAGCACCGTAAATCACCATACCCATTAAAAGAAAAGAGAATTGACATGTAAAAGACATACTAATGACATTAACACAAATGCACCCAAACTCTTAAAATTTGAGAAATTAAGAGCCGACAACCATTTGTAGCTGAGCCAAATCGAAACATGCAAGATCATAAACAAATTATTAAAGCATGAGACAACCAAATTACAACACTAAAACCAACGACATAGGAATAACGCTAGTCGATTTCACAAAAAACATACAGTGTAAGAAAAAAAGTATGAATCATACCGCTAAGAGAGAAAAGGCGTGATGCAAGCTCCAAAGATAACAACCTGCACACAACGAAGACAATTACTAAACCTAAATGAAGCGAAAATTGCAGACGGAATTGAAGAAGAAGCAATGACCTAAGGAAGAAAGGTGTAAAAAGAAAAAGAAAATAGAAAGAAATTATATATATAACAATGTAAGGAAGAGATGGGTTGTCAAAATAAAAAGGCACACACGTGTCCAAGGAAAGATAGAGGAAAAACAAAAAAGAGTTGTTATACACTCACTGGCTCAACAATTATGTTGTCAAATGATGATAGGTCGAAACCAAGTACAGGGAAGTGAGAGTGGGGGGACATAATGAGTTTTGTTAAAATATATAATTTTAAAGAAACTGAGATGGAATTATTTTCAAGTAAATACGGAAATACCATAAGATTACAAAAAATATTGTAATCAAAAGGGAAGGAAGCTTTGATTAGGAAACAAGTATGCCTAATCACCATTCAAACCATCAATTGTCATAAGTTTTAAATTTAAATTGTAGAATCTGCTCTTGACTTCACTTAACCAGACTGCTAGATCTTTTACTTTCTTGAAACTACACATAACAATTGCAACACCCCATGGATGTTTAGAACTTACCGGCTTCGAAGACTGAACTAATTAAGGCTTGTGTCAATCCGTCAACAGAACCAGATATAACCTGTATGATTAAAACAATATGAATGGTTAGAAATATTAGTCATATAAAACAAAGCACCAAAACGTTCAAAACATGCAAGAAGCTTCATTTAAATTTAAGTTGGTTCTCTACCTTACTTGTAACATTTGCTATTTGCAGACCAGTTTTTTAACTATGTAATGGTTTCTTAGACAACAGTTCAGCCATATACAACCCAATGATGAAGCAAAATCCATTTTTAAGTTTAAACCATAGTAAAAGCCCAAACAACCATGGCTGTAGACGGAGTTTCAAGTTAACACGCTTTTCGTTGTGCTGCCCTCTGGCTTTGGAATTAAAGCTATATGTTCATCATTGGTAGCAAGGTCTACAAGGAGAAGTTCCTAACAGCTTAGCCCTGTGGTTAGACCAATCTGGTAATATGTAAACCTGGATCAGGAAACAGTTCCCTCTTTGCTTTGCTTGGCTGGCCATCGGTGATGCATAGCGGCTGCTTGTCCTTTGCTTCTGGTCCTGGTAGAGAACATACCATTAGGGAAAGAAGGTAATATGGATCAAAATATGGTATAACTGTTGTAAACTCGAAATTCGAAAAAAAATGTTATAAAAGGGATGATCCACTTCATGTAAACTGACCTGAACTTGCCTAATTTTTTTTAATCTATTTTTTAACCATAAGGGAAGTAGGAACATTAATTAAATAAATACAACTGAGTAAACAATTAAGAATGCATCGAGAACATATTGGAAATCTTAGCTGATCAGGTCAGGTGCTTGTTATAACCAGTGTGATGATATTAAAATTTGTTTTAGGTGTCACTGATAAGAAAAAGTGAAAAAATTTAGATGACAGTTTTATGTTATTAGATTTTACTTTTTCTTTATCACAAAAAGACCCTCCGTAGGCTTTGTTGTTTAGTCAAAAGAAAAACAAATCAGATTAGCTAAAAACATTGACTATTAATTTACTTTTTGAAAAGAGGAACATAAATCAATGTAGTTCTTGTAAACAGGAGCATACTTACTGGGACCTTTGAGAATCTCCTTCAGAACTCGTTAAGCTACTATTATTTTGAAAATAAACCATATTTCCAAACACTACACTACAGGTCTTCAGCGGAGTTATCCTTCCTAGTGACAAACAATTCTTCTTCTTCCCTAATTAGTTTCATATAATATTTAATTTAAACAATAAGAAAAAATATAACAGAAAAACAATAAGGATAACAATATACAGTTCATCACATGAAGCAAAAACTCCCAATTTATAAATAATAAACCTAAACTTTCAAGTTACCTTATATAACCTCAAAGTTGATGATGGTGAAGCTTTATCTGTTTATCAAACATATATTATAGAAGCATAAACCCAACAAGACCTTTAATGAGCAGCAACCTTGTCCTTGTATGTGACGACTCGAGCTGACTCGACTCCAAAGTCGATGATGGTGAATCTTTATGAGGCTGTGAGAAAGTCCAATATAAAAGATTTAAAGCATATTTTTGTTTTTTTTTCTTCTACCGAAGACTAGCTCAACTTTTTATTAACAACCAAAATAAAGGTTACAACTCAAATATTTGTTTTGTAAATCTACTGCCTCCTATGACCTGAAATAAACAAAATCTACGGTGACCTGAAATATACAAAATCTACAGTGAAACACCACTGATTTTGTGGTAAACGGTAATCAAGAAGACAGAAGAACTGAAATAAACAAAATCTACGGTGACCTGAAATAAACAAATCTACAGTGAAACACCACTGATTTTGTGGTAAACGGTAATCAAGAAGACAGAAGAACTTCGTGACAATCATTAGAGATTGGTAGTCGAGAATTAGGGTTTACCTTCCGCATATGGTTTTCTCTGTGACCTGCTCCGGTAGAAGCACGATATGTGACTATGAAAAAACTGAGAACAATCGCAACAAGTTCGTTAGACCTGACGAAAAACAAAATCAATACATGATTACACAAGCATAAAGAGTAGTTCAATTTACCTTTTTGTGTGTAGGTTGATTCCATGTGATCAGAACAAAAAAAGCGAAGCTCGTTAAGGACAATACGGCGTCAGAAGATGACGCAAACAGGAAATAGGCTGTGAAGAAGAATACAACAGTGAAGATCGATGAGTCTCTGAACTAAAATCAAAATCCATAAACCTGTGATGAAATAGAACCAAATCAGTCTTGAGAGCCCTTGAATACGAGAGAGAAGGTGAAGAGAGGCGTATTTTGAGAGAGAGAGCGAATGGAGATATGGGGATATGTGTGGTGGATGTTAGCGAATAAACTGATATAGCCAGATACATATTTTAGCATGTGATTAATAGTTCAAATATAGCTTATCTTGTATAGCTAAATAGGACGCTACGCTTCTCTTTGTGTATGTATTAATTATTAAGTGTCATACTTTTGGTTTTCTCCTCGGTCGTCGGAGATTTGTTTCTATTCCATTAGCACGCCGGTATTCTCCTTTATCGCCGCTTATCGGGCTAGTGATCTCTTCGGAGGGTTGTTAGGGTTTTCCCATCCTCTCCGTTGATCGTATACTCCGGTTCCGTGGTTGGAGTTTAGAAATACGAGCCGTTTCTAACGGGTGTAGGAGCTGTCTTTGTACGGTATTTCTTCTCGCCTAGTTTGTATTACTCATGGAGAGCAAGGGACACTTGGCTGGAGATTGGCAGGAGGTTCGCAGCAGGAGAGATAGAGGACGGTGTCAGCAGAAGAAGAAATGGGTCGATGGAAACGTTACTTCGTTCTTTGTTTCCAACCTTCCTACCGGTGTTACTTGGCAGGAGGTTTGGAAAGTTTTTGATGATTTTGGTAAGGTGACGAATGTCTTTATTCCAGCGCAGGTTGACAAGGCTGGGAATCCTTTTGGATTTGTCAAGTTTGCTAATGTCAAGGACAAGTTTGCTCTCGAGGCCAAACTCAAAAATATCAAGATGGACTTCCTGAGCTTTCTGTGAATCTTGAAAGGTTTAATCGGTTAGGTTTACCGGTTAATCGAAAGGGAGACAAAGATGAGGAGGATAGGTTTCGTGGGGCTGGTGCACCCAGGGGTGGATTGGGTGGCATGACGGCTGTTTCTGATGGGCGTTCGTTTGCGAAGGTGGTGGGTGTAGAGAATGCAGATGCGGCTGATAAGGTGATAACCTTTAGAGATATGAGTTCGGAGACGATAGATAGATGGAATGGCAGGGCATTGTTAGGACGTGCCAAGGATATCCGTCAGCTTTGTACGCTACGAAATTGGATGACAGAAATCCCCATGTCGGGGTGGCGAATCAAATATCTTGGAGGTCTACATGTTCTTCTAACATTTGAAGATGCTGATGATGCACTGGATATCTTGGCTATTAAAGCTTTATGGGAACCATGGTTTTCGAAATTGGATATGTGGCGAGGTCAGTCCTATATGTTTGAGAGGGTGGCTTGGATTAAGGTGCGGGGAGTGCCACCGGAACTGTGGAAGGCGGAGGTTTTTGACGAGATAGGAAGATCGTTTGGAACGATTTGTCAACCCTTCGAAGCATGTGTTGAAGACGATAATATGTCTGAGGATTGTTTGGGCATTGTCGTCTCCCAAGCCCTCCCGGTGCATGATGTTAGGGTGATTTCCTAGATGGGGAAAAGGTTCAGATGTGCTGTGACGGAAGTTCTTGATGACTGGAGGCTGGATTTTCTGTAGACGCCAGGAGATCGGGTATCGGAAGAGTCGGTCGGGCAAGAGAATTCGAAAGGTCGGGAAGGGGGACAAAAGAGTGAGACGTATGACAATCCTAGTGGATCTACCGTAGGAAAGGCGGCGCATGAGAAAGTGGGACAAAGGAATGATGATGTTGATGATCGGGTGGGGTCCATTCATTGTGGGCAGCGGTTCAAGAATAAAGAGGATGGGGATATACCGTTTGGCCCAGCTGATATTAGGCCTACCCAGCAAGTTGAAAGGCACTTTGGGCCAAGACTTATTCTCAGGCCTGGTTATGAGCCGGAATCACCAAGTGAAGGGTCCAGGGGCAATTTCGGGAGAAGGGGTTTTAGAAATGGGGAAAACTGTGGGTGGAAGGATCAAGATAGAAATGAAAAGGAAAGGGGATACCCAAGTCAGTGATAGGGTTCCTCGACGGAAGAATCTGGTATGTCGAAGAGGGTGTTGCCGTCGAATGTGGTTCGAGTGTCTAGGGATCAGTCTTGGGATGAGATTGATAATACGATTCGCGTAGGAGCCTGTGTCAGTGTAAAGCTATATGATTTTCATGATTTAGTCAGAAATGAGGTGGAGGAAGGTGTACAGGACTTGGTACGATGAATTTCCTCTCGTGGAACATAAGGGGGATAAGGGATTCGAAGAAGGTGGAGTGGGTTAAGCAACTTAAAATGGAAAACAAGGTGGGTTTTATTTGTATTCAGGAATCGAAGGTGACTAATCTGGCTTCTGTTCCGGTTCGAGATTTGTGGGGAAATACGGTGGTTTGTGTCGAAGGGGCAGAGGCACAAGGAAGTTCTGGAGGAATTCTGAGCCTATGGAATCCCGCGAGTTTCAGGTGTGTTGAGGTTGTTAAGAATAATAATTTTTTGTGAATTTCTGGTCAGCTGCTGGGTGGGCAGGGATTAGTAAATGTAGTCAATGTTTATGCCCCTCAAGAGCTACGTGCTAAACGGATTCTTTGGAGGACAATTCTGGACCTTATGGAGAGCAGGTCTGGGATGTGGATCTTGTTAGGTGACTTTAACGAGGTTCGATCGCCGGATGAACGATGGCTGTCGGAGTTCAATCCTAGAGGGGCAGAGGCCTTTAATGAGTTTATTTTTGAAGGAAATTTGCAGGAGTATCGGATGGGTGGGAATCGGTTCACGTTTTCTTACGGGAATGGCCGAAATTTCAGCAAAATAGATAGGGTCTTGGTCTGTGAAGAGTTCATTCGTCACTGGCCTCACGCGAGCCTAACAGCTGCTCCTCGTCTTTGGTCTGACCACTCTCCTTTAACTCTGAAGGTTTCAAGGAAAGATTTCGGACCATGCCCCTTTAGATTTTTCTCTTCGTTGTTGAAGAATGATGAGTTGGTGGGTCTGATTAAGGCGAAACTGTCGGGGGGATTACCGAATAATAGGCCTCCTGATCTGGGTCTGCTGGAAAAATTGAGGGCAACTAAGATTATGATTAAGGAGTGGTGTTTGACAAGGAAAGGGGAACGGATCAAAGGGATTAACGACTTGAAGAATTTTTGCTCTAGAATGGATATGGAAAGTGAACAGAGAAGGATAGAGGGGTTGGAGTTGGAGGAGTGGATCAACAAGAAATCAGAGTTATCGGTCTTAATGAATCTTGATCAAGAGGATTTGCGGCAGAAAGCAAGGATCAAATGGGCTACGGATGGAGATGATAACACCTCCTTTTTTCATGGCTTAATTAATGCAAATCTTATAAACAACAGGATAAATGGGCTTTTGGATGGGGACAGATGGGTGGATGATCCCGATGAAATAAAGGATATGGCTATTCATTATTTCCGTGATCTTTTCGGTAGAACCAACAATTGCCAACCTGGTCTTTGGTGCGAGGGTATCCGGAGGTTATCGGAGGAGAGAAGCAATGATCTGATTAGACCATTTTCTAGAGCTGAAATCAAAGAGGCTGTTTGGAGCTGTGAGGGGGACAAGATGCCCGGGCCGGATGGAATCAATTTTGGGTTTCTTAAATTCTTTTGGGAGGAGTTAGAGGACGATTTATTCAAGATATTGGAAAGGTTTTATGAAACAGGAAATATTTTAAAAGGTTGTGGATCTTCTTTTCTATGTCTAATTCCCAAAGTAATGGATGCCCAAAGACTTGGTGACTTCCGACCAATCAGTCTTATAGGGTGTATTTCCAAGGTGATCTCGAAGGTGCTAGCTGGTCGAATGAAGATTGTTATGAATGATTTAATTTCAGAAACCCAAATGGGTTTTGTGGAGGGGAGGAATATTGTTGAAGGCCTTTTGATTATTAATGAGATGTTCTCGTGGCTCAAATACTCTAAGGGTCAAGGGATGTTCTTTAAGGTGGACTTCCGCAAAGCTTATGATTCGATAAATTGGGAGTTCATTGATTCCATGTTGTATCAAATGAATTTTCCGGTAAGGTGGAGAAAGTGGATCAGTGGCATTCTTTCTTCGGCTTGGTCGTCGGTTCTGATTAACGGGTCTCCGACTAAGGAATTCCAGTGCTTTCGTGGGGTGAGACAGGGCGACCCGCTGTCTCCGTATTTATTTGTGGTGGTGATGGAGGGCCTTAGTTGGATGATGGAAAAGGCGGCTTCGATGGGGATTTTTGAAGGGCTCCTAGTTCCGAACGATGGTCCAAAGTTGATGCACTTATTCTATGCGGACGATGCGCTGATTTTGGGTCAATGGCATGAGGCAAATTTTGATAATCTAATCCGTATTCTCCCTTGTTTCTATTTCGTTTCAGGGCTTAAGGTGAATTATGAGAAATGCGGTCTATATGGCGTTAATGTGGTTTCAGAAGAGGTGCAAAGGATGGCAACTAGATTGAGGTGCGCGGCTGGCTCTTTCCCTTTTCGGTACCTTGGATTGGTGGTTGGAGGTAAGATGACTCGAAAAAACTGTTGGGAGGATGTGATTGATGTGTTTCAAAAGAGGCTTTCGAAATGGAAGGCTAAGCATCTATCAATGGGAGGGAGACTCGTCTTGGTTAAAAGTGTGCTCGAAAGCCTTCCGATGTACTACTTCTCGATTTTTAAGGCTCCTAAAAAGGTACTTTTAACCCTTGAAAAGCTTCGTTTTAAATTCCTATGGGGAGGCGTCGAGGGAAAGAGGTGTATTCATTGGGTTAAAAGGTCAGAAGTTTGTATGCCTAAGTCGTTGGGGGGTTTGGGGTTGGCGGGCCTTGAAGACGTGAATACGGGACAGCTCTGTAAATGGCTGTAGAAATACAAAACAGAGGAAAACCGACTTTGGAGGAGAGTGGTCTGTGGTATACATACTGTGCTCGGAAGGGAGGAGTTTTTCCCATTTAGAAGAGAGGTTGCTGGGGTATGGAAAGGAATTATTTCTAAAAATGTGGAGTTGACAAGAAAAAACTTAGGGGTGCAGAGATGGATGTGTTTTGTGACAGGTAGATGGGTTTGGAATGGGCCTAAAGGGCCTGTGTACTCAGCCAAAGATTTGAGGAACTTGATTAGGAGAGGAGATGGCCCAAGGGACAATTTTGTCCTTAAATGGAGTAAGCTTGTTCCTAACAAAGTGAATATTTTTGCTTGGAGGGCTCAAAGGGAGAGGATTCCCACGGCGGATGCTCTCTCAAAAAGAAATGTGCAAGGGGTGTCGGACGTGTGTAAGCTCTGTAATGAGGGCTTGGAGTCGGCTAATCACATTTTTACGGGGTGCGGTTTTGCCACAAGAGTGTGGCAATGGATGACAAACTGGTGTAAAGGTCCCCCATTGTTTGCCTTCTCGGTTGGAGATATCCTCAAATATTATTTGGATAGAAATGTGGAGAATAGGAAAAGGGAGATTGTTCATGGCATCATTCTTACTACTTGTTGGTGCATATGGAAGGAAAGAAATGCGGTGGTTTTTAATGGTGGAGAGGCGTCCGTATCTAAAGTTATTGTCGAAATCCAGGCTTGGTGTAGATTATGGTTTGAGAATAGGTGTAAAAATGTAATTGATTGGAACAATATGTGTATGATGTAATTTGGTGTTGTTTGGTGGCCGGCTTCTCTAGTGTCTTGCTAGAGAGGTCCGGGGTGGTGGAATAAAATTGCCGTTAAAAAAAAATAGTTAAATAGGTTGTTGGGTCTCCTCATTTATCTCCTTTATTCGAGGCCTGTACATGTATTTATTTTTTTTGAACGGCGAATTTCATTAAACAACCCCTAGCGAACCGCTAAAAGGGCACAAACAACACAAGAAACGACTTACAAAGAGAAATTATTCCAACCATCCCATACAAGGTTACCCATTTTTAATCTATACTTCGACCAAAGAAAGCTATTGGATTGAATCTCCTTGATTATGCGGCTAATCGAGGGTCTTCTATGGTTGAATTTGACGTCGTTTCTTTCCTTCCAAATAGCCCAAACCGCTGCCCGTATCACCACTTGCACCACTTTCGCCTTTTTCGTATCACCGATTAGCTCATGAAAAGTAAACAAATCATGCACTTCGAAGGCAAAAATAGGTTGGATATTACACCAATTGGAAATATAGTTCCAAACCACCGTCGCGAAGAAGCAAGACACAAAAAGATGCATAACCGTTTCCTCGTCATTACTACACAAACAGCAGGTTGAGTCATGAACAATAATCTGCCGCTCCGCAAGTTGATCAGCTGTGGCGATGCGCCCACGTTGAGTCTTCCTGGCAAAAAGATCGACAGTCAGAGGCACACCTTTGCACCAGGTCATCCACTATTGAACATGGTTGTTGGGAGCAGCCGGCTGATTCAAGATGATATGTCGCATGGACCTGGTGCTAAAAATCTCATTATCAGTCCCATTCCACACCCATTTGCGGCTGTCCCATTTTATCAGGTCTCTCATGTTGATGTTTTTAGACATGAGGAGCCCATAATTCTTATGTATCTTGACCCAACAGCCCGCATAAAGCTTGTTGCAAGGGATGAAGGACAGCCTGCGATTGCTTTCGTGTATGTAGTAAACCACCTTCCTCCAAAGGCCATGTGGTTCCACTTTGTACCGCCAAAGCCATTTAGCAAGGAGGCTACGATTCATGATATTAAGCGGACATATACAAAGCCCACCTTGCTCTTTAGGCAATTGGACATCCTCCTTTTTAACCCAATGCATACTTCGTTTCTCATCCATCCCGCCCCACAAAAACTTCATACGAATACTTTCCAGTTTGGTAGTGACTTGCTTCGGAGCTTTAAACAAGGATAAGTAGTAAATGGGAAGGGAGTCTAACACGGATTTGATGAGCACTAGACGCCCTCCCATAGATAGAAGTTTAGATTTCCACATGGATAGACGCCTTTCAAACGTATCAATGACCGGGTCCCAATTGGCAATATTGTTCATGTTTGCTCCCACTTTAATTCCAAGATGGATGAAAGGAATTTTCCCTGCCTTGCAATTGATAAGAAGAGCTTTCCTATCCAAAAAGACAACACTTGTCAATATTGACCCGTAACCCCGAAGCCAAGTGAAAGATCCGAAGGACATGAATCATATTATAAAAGTTATCATCAAACCAATCTCCCATAATTATTGCGTCGTCCGCGAACAAAAGATGAGATATTATCGGGCCTTTGTTCGGACACGCCACCCTTTTGAAAATACCCTTCTCCTCCGCATTCTTCATGAGGCAATGAAAAGCTTCCATAGCCAAGATGAAGAGGAACGGAGACAAGGGGTCACCTTGACGAACGCCTTTCTCAAGAGCAAATTCCCACGTGGGAGAACCATTCACAAGAACCGAGGCACGACCCGAATTTAGACACCCACTGATCCATTGCCTCCACATAAACGGAAACCCCATTTGATCCATAATATTGTCTAAGAAATTCCAATCAACCGAGTCAAAGGCTTTCTCGAAGTCGATTTTGAATAACATAGTAGGACGCTTCTTCTTTTTAACCCAAGACAAAAGTTCATTGATGATAAGGGAACCATCAAGAATAAATCTTCCAGAAACGTATGCAAGTTGATGGTCAGAAATAACGTTGTCGATCACAGCCTTTAACCTATTCGCGAGCACTTTCGAGATAACCTTAGTCACACAACCGATTAGGCTTATCGGTCTATAATCCGCAAGACTTTGAGGGTCTCTAGATTTAGGAATCAGGTGCACGAAAGAGGAACTGCAGCCTCGGCTTATGCTACCCGAGGTGTGAAACCGATCAAGAATGTTGAAGAAGTCCTCATCGAAGCGGTCCCAAAACCGACGAATAAATCGAAAATTAAACCCGTCGGGGCCTGGAGCTTTATCCCCTCCGCAGTCCCAAACAGCAAGCTTCACCTCTTCTTTTGTAAACCTGCTAATAAGAAAGTTACTGTTGGCAGAAGAAATCTTTTTAATACCTGGACAAGATAAAGTCGGCTTGGGCCATATGTCTTCCTTGAATTTGTCTCTAAAAAAAGCCCATACTTCCCTTTTAACCATACTAGGATTCTTGATCCATCGATTACCGATGCGAAGCCCGTTAATCCTGTTACCCGAAAGGTGCATTTTGCAAAGCCCATGGAAGAAAGACGAGTTAGCATCACCTTCCACAGCCCATTTTATACGAGATTTCTGTTTGAGGTCCATAGTGTGAAGATGTTCAGCCTTATGCAACTTGGATTTCACCTCAGACCACGAACAGAGATCTTCATCAGTGATTAAATCTGCTTCGGCTTTAGACTCAAACTGCTCGCATAATCTTTCCAATAAATCCACTTCTTTATTCTCTTTATGTTTACTGATCTTGATCCAGAATTTGAGGTCTTCTTTGATAACCCTTAGTTTCCTAAGGAGCCTTATATCAGGCGGTTCCCCAGGGCAGACCACAAAACTATTGACGGCTTTATCCACAACCTCTTCTATCCCATCTCTAAATAGCCAAGAGGAGTAAAAGCGAAATGGAGACGCCCCGTAGTCCTCCCCAGTTAACCTTAGAACCAATGGGCTGTGGTCCGACAGTATCCGGGGGAGGGCCGTGAGGGTAGCCGCGGGCCAATTTCTCTTGAACTCATCATTCACAAGAATCCGGTCGATTTTGCTAAAATTCTTTCCATTCCTTCCGGTGTATGTAAACGTTTGACCTCCCATCCTATATTCTTTCAAGCCATTGTTAAACATAAAAGCATTAAAATCACGCGCCATACCTGCATTGAAGTCTGACCCGAGACGCTCTTCGGCATTGCGGACCACGTTGAAGTCTCCAAGAAGAATGGACAACCCCGACAGCCCGTTCATAGTGTTTTCAAGCAAATTCCACAAATCTCTTTTATCCGGGGCACTTTGAGGAGCATAAATATTGAAGATGTTAATACGAGACCCACAGCCTTTTAGGTTACCAATGACGAGCAGGAAGTTGCGGTTTTTGATTGATGATTCAACCTCAAAAAGATTAGAATCCCACACACTTAACAAGCCACCCGAATGCCCACTTGACTCCACCGCTTCGAAGCCATAGCCATCATTGCCCCAAATCTTTCTAACCGGCAGTTTTCTGATGTCGCAACACAAAGTTTCCTGAATGCAAACAAATCCAGATTTGTACTTCCTCTTAACTCTGAGAATCCTCTTTATTTTCTCAGAACCCAATCCCCAAGTGTTATAAGAGACAAAATCCATTAAGTAGACTCTTTGACACCATCTCCAAGAACTTTTTCAATCACTTGTGGATTCATGCCTGCTAAGTTAGTTCCCAGAATCGAAGCTACACGGATGGTTTCAGCCGGATCCAAAGCATTCTTCCCCTCGTCCATTTTGTTTCCCATTTGAGTTGAAGAGTTAGCCTCTGTGTCTCCCTCGTTTTTATCAAGCATCGAACCAGAGGGATTAGACGTTTCAATTTGAGTCCTCACCTTTTTTACCTTCCACACTTTACCCCTACCTTTATTAGGGACCGGATCGGGCCCTATGTAGTCAGCCCCAATAACACCTGACCCATTATCTATATTTGGGCTTGAGGATTTCCTTCTTCTTCTTTTCTTAGATTTTGGGCCATTAATGTTTTGGGCCAGATGAGTGTTAGTTGAGTCCATCTCCATGTTAGAAGATAGGCCCACATGTACCTCATCCATCTTGGAATTATTCCCAGCCAAAATTCCATCATTGGGCCCCACCAAATCATGGTTATGAGGAATAGTCTTTTCGTTATCCAAGGACATCTGTTGGGTTGATTCACGCGCCGCCTGTGATTTTTTCACCGTCCCACCGGATAACCCGCTGGAATTGTGCAGAGCAAAATTAGGAACCCATCGAACCTCCTTTTCACGTACAAGACAGCTAAACCTTTTGCCAAGCCAGTCAACCGACACATGTTCAGAGATTAGGTCCATCTTGTCCGTTATAATTCCAACTGAGCCCCATGCAAGATTCCGGTCGCCGGAATCCGCCATTGATTCAACCACCACCTTGCCAAACCATCCACCTATGTTATTAAACACCTCTTTACTCCAGAGTAGCGGTGGAACGCCAACTATTTCCAGCCATGCTACTTTTTCAAAAAGGAACGGTTGATCTGCCCACCCTACAAGTTTGGAGAAGAATGTTTGCCAGACCGACGTGTCATCTAAAAACACCTTAGCTTCTGTCGGAGAACAAAAGGTGAGCAACACTTGCAAGCCGCCCACGTATCTGACCTCACAGCCACCCTTGAGTTTAAGCACCGCCGCCGGAATGTTCTCCAGAAGTGAAAGATTCTTAGCCCAGCCCCAGAGCGAGCAGTCTTTCTATTTGGTGAACGGTGGCAAGCCGTCCTCCGCCACCCTGACAAGCTTCTCTTTTATGGGGGCCCTGCCCACAGCCGCGGCAAAGGAGAACCCCTGCTTCACCTGTTGGAAGGAGTGTGTCCGAGGCCCAGCATTGTTGAGGCTTCTCGAGGGTTCAGACTGTTTAACGGGGTTGTGGTTCTTGTCGAACCTCTCCAGGTTGACAGTGAGTTTTAAGTTCCCGATCTTGATGTTACCAAGGTTATTTTCCAGAGACTCTTTGTTCTCGACCCTTGAAAACTTGATGAAACCAAACTTCTCATCCAAGCTATTAGTTTTCTTGGAGATGAAGACGTCCTCCACTATTCCATATTTCTGAAACTCCTGCTTCAGCTCGACTATGGAAGTATCGCCGGGGAAGTTAGAGACATAGTAGGATATCCAGTTGTTGTTTGTTCTTTGGTGTTGAGTGTTACTGCCATGATTTCCCCTTCTTCTTGTGTTAGGTTTCTCCCACCCGTCGCCGGAATGTTCTCCACCACCCTCATCTCTCCAGTTTCTCTCTCCGCCGTTCTCTCTCTTGTTTTATCTCACCATCTTTAGTGGATTTAAGGAGTACTTGCCAGGTTCGTTGTATCTGTACATGTATTTATAATAATGTGTAAATGAATACTAACTCAAGTTTCCAGCCATTTACATCTTTCTCTTAACCTTCATATGGTATCACAACAAGGTTCCATAACACCCACCCCCATTCCATCACCGATTGTATCTCCTACCTCTACTCGCCCTTCCTCACCAAATCGTCCAAATATGTCTGACAATTCTTCTTTTTTACTCAACCCCTCCATGAAAGATCTAACCATTGTTACCCTACCTGCAACCTTGAAACTTACCTCTACAAATTACTTGGCCTGGAAAACACAAATCGAAGCCCTCCTCTATGGGCTCGACTTGTACAAATTTATCGATGGTTCTCATCCTGCTCCACAACCCACCACAGCCGCAGATGGCACTATAACTCCCCATGCCGACTACGCTACTTGGTTTCGCCAAGATCGTCTTCTTTTTGGCGCTTTGGTCGGTAGTCTTTCCCCCAACATCGTTCCCCTCATCACAGGCTCACTGACTTCACGTGATGCATGGCAAACCCTTGCCAAACATATGCTTCTCCTACCCGAGGACATATCAAGCAACTCCAATATCGTCTCAAACAAACCACAAAAACACCCACTCAATCTGTCACCGACTACATGCAAATCATCAAAACACTAGTTGATGAACTCGGCTTCTTAGGCAAGAAAATGGATGATGAAGATGTGGTCGACATCATCCTAAATGGCCTCGATCAAACCTCCTACAAACCTCTCATTGATGCTATCCATGCTAGAGATAACACCATTTCTTTTAATGAGTTACATGAAAAACTCATTAATCATGAGCTAACCCTTACCCAACTTGCAAGTGCTCAAGCCATCCACCAACCTGCCTCCATTTTTTACACCCAAAAACGCCTCACCTCTAAGCCATGGAATTCTAAACCTCACCATTCCTCCAGCCGCCCACCATCTAATGCTCCTGGCATTCTCCCCACTCCTCCCAACTCTACTGGCTCCAAATATAATGGCAAATGCCAATGGTGTGGCATCCAAGGGCACTCCATTCATCACTGTTCCACCTTTAAGAAAGAACACCCCACAATTGTCATCCCTCCATACCAAAGAAAACCTCCACAAGTTCACACAATGCAAACCACAAATGGCTCTTCATCTGGCAATTGGCTTTTTGATAGTGGTGCTTCCCACCATGTGACAAACGACTTGGCTAACCTCTCTCTACACACTCCTTATGATGGAACGGAAGAGCTCGTCATAGGTGATGGTTCGTGTCTTCAAATCACTCATATTGGTTCTGTTATTATACAAACTTCTTCCACCCCTTTAATTCTTAAAAATGTTCTATGTGTTCCCAATATATCTCGTAATATAATCTCCATCTCTCGTTTGTGTCGTGACAATAACTTTCTAATCGAATTCTACTCTTTTGTTTTTGTCATTAAGGATCGAGCATCTCACCTCCCAATCATGCGGGGCACCGCAACACAGGGAATGTATGAACTCCGCTCCACACTATTGCCTCGTCCATCCATTTTCACTCTTCAAAAGACGTCCTCCTCAACTTGGCACCACCGCTTAGGCCACCCGCATGACAAGATTTTCAAGCTTTTATCTTCCGCTATTTCGTTTAGTTCTTCATTTTCAAATAATTGTAATTCTTGTCATCTTAATAAAAGTCATCGTTTACCTTTTTCTATATCTTCTCTTTCTTCTAATAACCCTTTAGATCTCATATTTTCTGATGTTTGGTGTTCTCCCATTTCCTCCTTTGATGGCTACAAATATTACATAATTTTTGTAGACCATTTTACCAAATATATTTGGTTTTACCCTTTAAAACAAAAATCCGACTCTTTATCTACATTTATCAGATTCCAAAAACTTGTTGAAAATTTTTTAATAAAAAAATCAAACAATTCTTTTCCGATAATGGTGGCGAATTCATCAAACTCGCCTCCCATCTTTCCTCTTGTGGTATCTCACATCTCACTTCTCCACCACATACACCCTAGCAAAATGGTTATGCCGAACGACGACACCGTCATATTGTTGAAACGGGTTTAGCCTCTCCTATCTCATGCCAAATTACCCACCACCTTTTGGTCCTTTGCTTTCTCTACCGCTGCCTATCTTATAAATTGTCTTCCTACACTAACCCTAAAAAATAACTCTCCATTTTATACTCTTTTTAATAAACAACCTAACTATCATAAGCTTCGCAACTTTGGTTGTTTATGTTATCCTTGGCTCAGACCCTACTCTCCTCATAAACTACACATTCGATCTCTTCCCTGCATTTTTGTTGGCTACTCCTCAACCCAATGTGCCTATTATGCACTTGATCCATCCACCTTTAAAATTTATTGTTCCCGTCATGTTCAATTTATAGAAAATACATTTCCCTATGCAACCCTCACCTCTCTCTCATCTCCATCTCCTATCAATTTAGATGATTGGGTCCCACTCTCCTTACCCATCCCCACTACAACCGTACCACACACCTCTCACCATCCTCCCTCCATGCCACCTACTGACCACACATCCACTTCCCCTTCTGTCACACTTTTAGACCATAGTACACCCTCCCCACTACAATCCAATTCATCACATCCTTCCACACCTGACACCTTTTCTCCCTCCCCTTCAAATGACTTCCCCACCCCTATTACCCCCTCACCACCCTCAGCTAACCCACCTACCTCCCATCCTACTACTATTACCACTCCACCCCCTCCAAACCTATTACACGTACAAACCCCAAACCCACTACAAAATACCCATCTCATGAATACTTACTATATCATGCAACCTCCTCTCCTCCCTACGACCCTCTAACAGTAGCACATGCACTCAAACATCCTTCATGGCGTTAAGCCATGCAGTCCGAATTCGATGCCCTGGAACGCAACAACACTTGGACTCTCGTTCCATCTTCCAATGGTCCTAATCTTGTCGGCTCAAAATGGGTTTTTCGAACAAAATATAAACCAGATGGTTTTGTTGATCGATTAAAAGCCCGGCTTGTCGCCAAAGGTTTCACGTAAAGACCCGGCATCGATTACATTGAAACTTTCAGTCCCGTCGTAAAACCGTCCACCCTTCGCCTTATACTTTCTCTTGCCACTTCTCATGGATGGCCACTCCGCCAACTCGATATCAACAATGCATTCCTTCAAGGTACCCTCCATGAAGATGTCTTCATGGCTTAACCACCCGGGTTCGTCAACCCTTCTTTCCCATCTCATGTTTGCAAACTCAACAAAGCCATTTATGGCCTCAAACAAGCATCTAGAGCTTGGTATGACGAACTTAAAACTTTTCTCACCTCCAACGGGTTCAAACCCACCATCTCCGACTCCTCCCTCTTCACTCTTATCAATGGTTCTACTCATCTTTTCATTCTTGTCTATGTCGATTATACCATTATCACCGGCTCCTCTACCCCTCTCATCAATCATTTCATTCACACCCTTTCAACTAAATTCTCTCTTAAAGATCTTGGGTCCCTTTCCTACTTCCTTGGTGTTGAGGTCATCCCTCACACTCAAGGTCTTCTCCTCTGTCAAAAGAAATATATAAGCGATATAATAAATAAAGCAAATATGAGTGATTGCAAGCCTGTTTCTATGCCTATGATATGCTCGGAACCACTCACATTAACATGAGGTCAACCACACTCTTCCCCCACACAATACAGGACCCTTGTTGGAGCTTTACAATACCTTTCCCTTACAAGACCTGATGTTGCTTTCACAGTTAATAGATTATCTCAATTTATGCATGCCCCACTTCTCTACATTGGCAAGCATTAAAAAGGTTAATCCGATATTTACAAGGCACCATGCATCATGGTCTTCTTCTACGCAAGCAATCCCCCTTGTCATTACATGTATTCACGGATGCCGATTGGGCCGGAGATAAAGATACGTATCGAAGTACAACAGGTTATCTTGTCTATCTTGGTTCAAACCCTATCTCGTGGAGCTCCAAGCGCCAAAGTACACTTGCTAGAAGCTCTACTGAAGCAGAATTTCGAGCTGTTGCGTCTTCCACAACTGAGGTCCAATGGCTCACCCACCTACTTTCTGAATTGGGTTTCAGCTCCAGTACCGTTCCTACTATCTACTGCGACAACTTGAGTGCTGCTACCTACTCTTCTAACCCTGTCTTCCACTCTAGAATGAAACACCTTGCGTTGGATTTTCACTTCGTACGGGAGAAAGTACAGACGGGGTCGCTTCGTGTCACGCACATATCCGGCGACGACCAGCTAGCAGACGTCCTCACTAAGTCATTGATTAGACCACGGTTTGCATCGTTAATTTCCAAGATTGGTCTCGTCTCCCCTCGTCCATCTTACGGGGGCATGTTAGCGAATAAACTGATGTAGCCAGATACATATTTTAGCATGTGATTAATAGTTCAAATATAGCTTATCTTGTATAGTTAAATAGGTTGTTGGGTCTCCTCATTTATCTCCTTTATTCGAGGCCTGTACATGTATTAATAATATTGTGTAAATGAATACTAACTCAAGTTTCCAGCCATTTACATCTTTCTCTTAACCTACATAGTGGACAGATTTGAGTATGAAATTCAAAAAGGACGGCAATTTTCTTTATCAAAG
This sequence comes from Deinandra increscens subsp. villosa, assembly GCA_039602395.1. NCBI lineage: Eukaryota > Viridiplantae > Streptophyta > Magnoliopsida > Asterales > Asteraceae > Deinandra > Deinandra increscens. Next base: position 25,861,339 of record JBCNJP010000006.1, on the reverse strand, counting down.
AGCATTGGTTATGAATAAAGGCGAAGAATGATCAAATTAGGTGACTGTGCAAAAGGAAGTGAGAAAGCCCTCTAAGATTATACCGAAAGGAGCAAGGAGCGGTGAGCAAGAAGTCAAGAATTGTATAATTTGGGGAGCTTTTCTCTGAGGCCGGAATTTTCAACTGATTTACCTTCCCTTGGCCAGATCCTACTCAACCATCTTTCAACCTAAAAGTTAAATTTTGTGCTTAAAAAAGTTGTACACAATGCTTTCACACTTGTAAAACTCTTAAAAATTCAACACATGAACTTTTTTCTCTCTTTTATATATATATATAATATATATATATATATACTAGCCGTGTGCCCGCGCGTTGCGGCGGCAGCAGTTTATAGGGCGTTATTTGTCATTGTTCGCTTGTTATGGTGGCGCGACAATTTACATTGCGACATTCTTTTTTAGCGCGATGGGGTCCGGTGTTAACTTATAATGCGGTATATGCGCTTTCATTGACGGAAACAATATGTGGTTGTATTGTATAAGAGAACCAACGCGGTATTTGAGTTTAATTTGTTGTTTAAAAAACCAATTTGTTTAAACGGTAAGAAAATAAATAGACAGTGATAGGTGACTTTGATCTTGCCACACTAATCCTCATTATTTTGTTTTTTTTTTCCGAACAAAAACTAAACACCTACAACCAAGGTGGTAAGTAAAATGGGGTAAATAATCATCGACAACCCTCATCCTATTGATTCTTCAATCACAAACATGAATAAAGAACTCTGTTAAAGCTACAAAAAACTCATATGATCAAAATAAAGTACACTTGAGCAAAGCGGATTTCTCCATATCACTAATTCTCCTAGCATGTTTGCTCTGTATGACATCAACCCAAGGTTCTATAGTAAGAAAACAACACCCGAAATGTTTCAAGTTCTACAAAATAATCAAAGTAACAGATAGAAAGTAAATGACAATCTCAATAAGTTTAGTTGCTTCAGGAGCAATCTCTTCAGCACACCTCTCAACTTTCACACTTGCATCTTGAGAGTAATCTCCATGAACCTGCATATGAAAAAATACATAAACAATAGTAGAGTCAATTTAACAAGATCATCTAACTCTGGTGCAACGGGATGACACAAATTTCTTTAGTCAAGATAAACATCACAAACAACTAAAGTTGTATGTGACTACTAATCTGAAAAACCACATCTAGTTAGCAACAAAACCTCTTCCATTAAAAAAAGAAAAAATTAAAGCACACCTTGTGGTTTGAAGCCAACGTATTGGAGTTATCCCTATTTACAAATTTTCCTTTTTATTTACCATGGTCAAGTGGAAAATTAAATAGTCAAATTGTCTTCTATTTTTTTTTCAAGTATTCACGTATTTATCTTGGTCCTTTAAAAAATTGATTCTATAGTTAACTCAAATACAGAGTTGTGTATACATATCTGTAGTTTGAATTTTTTTGTGTAGGTTTTTCAACGTAGAAAAGATGGACTATCTGTATTTGTTTTATGCATCACATACGTACGTGTGTGTGATTTGAAGGATATTGAACATTTTAAAAACTTTAGAAATTGGCTGAACACTGATGGCACTGGAAATTTCTGTGTCTTTAGATGTGATTGGAGAATTAATGTATGTTCTAGTTTCTATCGAACACAATGTGAGTATGCAAGCCTGTCGCAGACTTTGTTCACCACACAATGTGAGTATGTGAGGTAATTGATTACATATAGTTTCAAGTCAGCTACTTGATCAAGAGTGTTTTTTTAGTCGACCCTTTCAAACCCAAACCCATCCTAACCAGAACCAAAGAAGAGTTATGACCCATTCTATCCCAAACCCAACCCGACCTGAACTTCCTGTTTTGCCAGTTGTACTCTATAGTCATGCAAGAAAAAGGAAAAAAAAACTTGGTGCAACCTATCTAAGAAGTTGATAGGAGCCAAACCTTCAAAAGCAGGTCTTAGTGGCATGTAGTATATCCATCTCCATCCTCTACAATGCATCTTGAATCCTATTAAGATATCAATAGTAACTGATCCATATATCCAATATTTTAACTGGGATGAGTTGGGCTGTTTTATTTCAAACGGGTCAAATAAATATAATATCTTTCTATTTCATTAACTAAAAAACACTATAGTTTAAAACATGCTAAATCATCTTCTTCACATGGAACTCCTTTCACAAGAATGTTGCATCTTTCTTGCATAGAATTTTTCAGGTTTGTGTGGGATTCAACCCGCAAACAAAACTCAGTTTTTATTGTTTCACGAAACAATTAGACAGAAAAATTTCATCAAAATTAGTGAAGTGAGACACGAATTATATAACATTGTACCATAACAGCCTCATTTTGCACATTTAGATTGAAAAAACAAGTATAAGCACAACATAATTTTGAAATAATTAATCTCATTACAGTGAGCAGTATTAATTAATTACCTGAAGAGCAATATTAAGACTATAGGAACGCTGTGAAAGTTAGCTCGGAACAGAGTTGAATACCCCATAAGAAAAACATCACCAAGAATAGTAATCCTTGCATTTTATAAGCCACTCCATCCAGGTATCTATCAAGACAATTGTCAGAAAAGATATATTTAAAGATGATTAAGCTGTGCACAAATCATACTTACTCGAACCACCACCATGTACACTTTGGATCTGCAAACAAGTTCCTTATGTGTATAGCTAGTGGAGAAAAAGAAACTATTAGATCTGCAAGTTGAATATGAATATAGTGTAAGTTGAATATGATATCACAAATCATATGTTTTTGTGTATTATATAGTGTAAGTTGAATATTAGATGTGAGGCCACCTGCAAATGCAGATTTGACCATTCAATATATAACATGTTTAGCCTGAACAACCCATTTGCCTTATCTAACATTAAGTATCCATGATGTATCTAAAGCTATGAATTCAAGTTTCAGTAAGTTCAAACAAAAAGTGTACTTGATTAACTAATATGATAAATCTCATTAGTTAAGTCATCGAAAATAGAAATCCAAAGAATAATATTAACCAAGGAAACAACTGATATAGCAATAATTCCCTTTTGATTTGATAATAATGCTGCAAATTCAAATGAAGTTTCTGTCCCCGTGTAAAGCACAAACTGAATTATCATACCACATCAAGCAACAATCATAAATATCACATCATTCACCCTGCTCTATTAAAGAAAATTAACCACAAAGCTGCAAGATCTCTTGAAGCATAGTTGAAACCTCATATATCTTCACAACTATGACTATAACTATAAGATGTACCTTTTTCATTCAATGAATATCACCTGAGCACCTTCACTAACCATGTTACCTGAGCAGATCCAGAGTTCTAGGAATGTAAGGATTATACAAGCTTTAGAATATAAAACAACAAGTCCCAGTTTCAACCTGAAAATCTGATAAACCAACATGGAAGCCAAAACTCTGATCACAGGTCCTTGTTTCAACCTGAACAATAAACATCACAATAAGAGAACTAATTATTTGATAAACGGTTCATATTTTTAAAATTGAATACTTCTGAATACACGTATGTAGGTTATGTAAATAAAATCCATCAAAACTAAGTTGTTCATATATGTTTTAGTATTATACCATTTAGCTACAGGTGTGTACAGCTACGCATGTGTAGGTTATATACATAAACAAACCATCATAAATAGAGATTGATCTCACTTAATTATTAAATTAAAATAGTAACATCATATAAAGTGAACATCAAACGTACTACAAATCTAACAGATGCTTATATACATGTAAAAATACATCTGCAAGTATAGCACTTTGGTCAAATCAATGATGTAAATATACGTTCTTATAATCAAAAGCAGTGGGGCCATGCGCATACCCAAAAGAAAACCAAACTCAATATTGCTTAACTTAGGCCTCATGTGCAGATATAACTCCTTGTTTGGTTACATACTCCAAAAGAAAACTCAGAAGTTGTTGGATGACATGTTAAGCATTTTTTTAATAGTAGCAGGGACTGAAAAAAGTTCATATTCTGAATTTGATGTTAGTCCTTTTGAGTTACTTATCACTGCATAACACACAAAAACATCATTAGAATCAAGACATCATGAATCTTTATACAAAGGAAGAGATCTTAAATTATACCAGTGACTTTCTTGATCCGAAAAATATTGATCGAGAGCCCACATGGAAATAGGATTTTCTTGATGGCATTAATAGGAAAATATATTTCATTTCAGAAACAAACTTAGCCATGCCATGTCATATTCTTTTTGGTAAGACCCCTCTTTTGATCTTTATTTATACTCCCATTCAAAATCACGTTCGGCATTTCAACCATAAAACAATGAAAACAAACATAAAAAAGACTCGTGAGATATCATTTATCTTTATTAGACTAACTGGAAATCAGGCTTTATAGGCAAAAGCTAACCTCCAAAGCTCAATATACTAACTAAATCACATTTTTTTACTTTAAAACTAACTGTTGCATATTTTGTTATCATTAGCTGAAAAATAAACAGGTACACAGTTAGAATCTATGGCTCTATGCTAATAGAAAGTACTCAAAACATACAACCCAACTGTAATAAGCAATCCTTGAAAGGCGAAGACAAAGAAACAGCAGCCTTAGACCTGCAAAGAAATACAAAAAAACTGAAACAAATTGGAACCAAATCGAAACTGAAAACAACAAATAAACATTATAAAATTTGGAACAAATTGGAGATTTAAAGTAACATAAGAACGGAGAAAACTTTCACACCTCTGTGGTCTATATGATTGGGATCCCTGTGACAGAAAAGAGTAAAATGATTCTGGAGAATAGCTGTCAAACTGATATCCAGAAAAGGATGAAGTCGATTGAAACGATGATGAATGTCTATATCCTGCCCCTTCTTCCCGTGTACTCCAGCCCTCCCATCGATTAACCAGATATATTCTTCTTCGTAAAACAACTTATCGAAAGCAAATTGTGAGCGCAAAATCTAAAATCTGAATTGAAAACCTTAATTTATAATGAAAAACGCGGTTGTTTGAACTTTGAAGATATCAGTTTCTGTACAACCTTACGAAGCCGGTAGAAAGGCGGAAGCAAATCCAGTGACACCTTTAAAAAACATGACATTAACTAACCTTCAAGCAACAATCACCGTCAATCGACGTCGATTAAACGGCGTGTGGTCGTAAAAGGGGCCGGCGGTGGACAACCGCGTGCTTCTAATGCGCGAGAAGGAGCTCGTGCTCCCGCCGTGGCCGTCTTCGCCCATCGGATTTCTATCCCTCGCTGTAATCTTGAACCTGCAAAATCGATGGTGAAGAATAGAGAAAGAGAGAGTGTTTGAATTTCAGATTTCGTTGAGAGAGAGAAGACGATAAAGGGTGATGATTATAGTATGCGTGAGATGCCCTAATGTGGCTGAGTTTGGCCAACCGAGGGGAGAGAGATGCTGGAGTGTGGCTGTGATGTAGCTACCGAGAGAGAAGGTGGGCTGTAACAGGTGGAGGTGGGCGGCGCCCTGATCTGGTTGTTGGATGGAGGCGTCAGGCGTGCAAGAAAGGAGTAAATGCAGATCTTCGCCATCGAGGAGTGGTTGACGGGCCAAAAGTAAAGAGGTTTTTTACCTTTTCAACCCTGAGCCTTTTACATGTGTAATTGACAACCAATCTTTTGTAATTACTTTTTATGCTTTAGAGGCTTGTACATTTTGCATAATTTATTGTACGCGTCTTAAGGATTAAGCATTTTTCATGACGAAAATGCCCTTTAGAGCAATATGTATTATATATAGTAATAGATATAATATATATATATATATATATATATATATATATATATATATATATATATATATATATATATATATATATATACTAACCGTGTGCCCGTGCGTTACGGCGGCGAGAGTTTATAGCGTATCATTCGTCTTCTGTTCGAGCTTGTGGCGACGCGACAATTTATCATTGTTGGTACTTGTTCGAGTTGAATGTAAATGATGAGAATATTTATAATTGTTGGTTGCTAGATAAGCGTTTGTATTAAAATGTATAAAATACTACAGATTGGAGTTTTCCTTTCCAAGATACCTATTGGGGGAATTATCAATATGTTCCAAGCCAAAAGATTAGGATTTTACGTAGCCACAACTGCATTATATTTCGGTGCGACTTTCAAAATATATGTGCTTCTTTGTTTCATTTGTTTCCCATGCTACTAATCTCCGTTTCTGAATTTCTTTGTTCCGACGTAATTGTCACCTACGGGTTTTTAAGTTAGAGTGTTAGCATTTTGAGACTTTCAGAGAAAAACTAATGTGTACACATCAATCTCAAGTTACTTTAGCATTAGAGTGTCCATTGTCTGATGTCAAGCCTTTTAATTCCAAATAACCAATATTATTGTTTTTACTACTATTCAATTTTATGCTTTTAAAAGCATTGGCTAAGTGTGAGGCTCTCGATGAATCAAAGATGGTCACAAAAATAACGAACTCACTTCAAAATTCAAACATTTTAAAGTAGTTATAAAAGTCTAGATGTTTTTTATATCCATCCACGAAAGATCCAGTTGTATTGCTTTTATAAAAAAAAAATACATCAATAGTTTTTAATGGGTCAGGTGGCCATAAACTCATGATCACACGGACCACTGGATCTTATATCATACTTTTTATAACCAAATTGAACAATATTTTAGAAGCCATGAAACACAAGCAATCCAATCCACTGCCCATAGCAATACTTTTTCACTTAAAATAACCACTAAACCATGAGAAGCTTTATTTTTCTAATCCCCAGCTGCCAAAACCAATTCACCATAGTGTACCTCATAGAAATCCCATACCAAAACATATTCATTTGCCAAACATACTCCAGATAAAAACTTTAAATATAAATCAACATATTAACACAAGTTTAGAAGCTATTCCACAGCAGTAGCACAAACAAGACATTTGTCACTTGCATCCAAAAATAATAACCACATCCTAAAAATAATAACCATCTAGCAGGCAGCATCCATATCAACAGCCAAAAATACGGTATTAATAATCCTTCTTTGCATCATCCAGCTAACAATCATAAACAAAATTCCCATATCAAGCAGCCCGCATTTACCCTTATGAAGTTAAAAATAAGTAGAAATCGTACAGATTTTAATCTATTTCATAAGATTAAACATGCATAACATGATATACCTGCTAAATTATCAAACATTTTTCAAATAAAAAGCATGAATTCCATATATTAAAAACTTAGACGATGAGTTCAAACATATTTATAGCGTGTAACAGGCCTAGACGATCATGTCAACAAAACATGTGATTCAGGTCGATATAACGTGAGTATAGTAGCAGAAGAAACAGAAGGATATGCTTCCAATAGTCTTTTCTTCAATAAACTCCAGATTGCACCAAAACACTATGTAACACCATTTTCCTGGATACATATGCAAATCGAATCAGACATTGAAATTATGTAGTTTGATTCAAATGTGAATTGTGACATCCGAGAATTTCAAGGTTTACTTCCGTTAGACAATTCCGTTAGTTACGTTATAAGTGTTAACCTAGTAACTAATGCTTAACTAGGCCGAATACGTCCACGACCTTTGGTTGATCACCAAACCCGCCCATATGTGTTATGTGTTCATTTACTTATAGTCATTATGTGCAATGTGACTTAAATACATGATTTAGTATTGTGAATAGCACGACAACCATTGAACTATACTTATCTTGCTTAAAATGTAAACTGGTCACTTTTGGGTTTCCAGCGAAACTACCGGGCGAAACTATAGTGTCGCCCGGCTAGTCTACCCTCTGACTACCAGAGCCAGTTTCGCTTGGCCAGCGAAACTAGCCAGCGAAACTAGGCCCAGATATATAATGACATAAAACCCTAGATATCACATTCTTGCCTCATTTCATACAAAACACACACACACTCTCCTGAGATATTCTGGACCAGCTGATTCCAGCCAAGAACCATCAAGGAACCATCACCTCATCTCATCTATTTGGCCCTAGATCGAATCGTGAGTCCCCAAAACCATTCCTTATGCATTTATATGTGTTTTCTTGGTGTTTTACTTTAAAGCATGACCAAACCTCCATGGAATCACTTGATCTTCTGATATGTTGCTTAGGATTGCTAGATCTGTTATAAAGTTTACAACTTTACGTGTGAAATCCATCCATGATGAAGATTTATGCCATTTTAGTCATTTTAGGGTTTTAAATGTATTTTGGTGATTTGATGATGAAAACCCATGATTAAGGTGTTAAAGCTTACTGATTTATGTTGGTAAATGGTTATGTATGCTAGATAATGAATTGCATGTAATATGGAAGCTGTTAGATTGATTTTTAGGCTGATTTATGTGTTTTTCGCGACCGGCGAAACTAGCCTGTTCTCTGGGCGAAACTATATAGCGAAACTATGTATATCTCCTTCCAGCGACACTATGCAGCGAAACTGCAGTGTCGCCGGGTAAACCAACCAGACCTATCCGGACGAAACTACCGAGCGAAATTCCCTGAACGAAAGTTCAAACCAGTTTCGGGCGAAACTAGGCTAGCGAAACTGTGCCAACAGTTTCGAGCGAAACTAGCCTAGCGAAACTGTGTCATCGGGTATTGCCTAGCGAAAGTGCTGCCCGTGCACACAGCGAAACTGACTAGCGAAACTGCTAGCGAAACTGAGACCAGAATCCAATCTTGTGCAATTTGCTTGAATGTTATGCCATGACTTACATGATTATGCTATGATGAAACAAGCTATGATTTCTGTAATATGTGAACCCTTGTTTATGATCAACCATCGGTGTCGTGTGTCTGTATGTCGAGTCGTAGTTCCAACGTGCTATGTTATGGGCCATAGTGACGTTAAGTAAAGATTAGACACAAAACTAATACTTAAGACCTAAACGTGTTCATAGGTCTTCGTTAAGCAAACTTGGATTATATAGCAAGTGTAGCAGTGCAACCCAAGGTGAGTGTCACTAACCTGATTACCGTGAACCCGTTTGGGGTCACACCGAATAACTAAATGAAAAACAATGCTGACAACCTCGAGAGTGCTATGCACCTCCCTGATGAACTTGAAAACTTGGAGTGCTCGGCACCCACCCGATGAACTTGAAGTGCTTTATGGGAAGCACTTGTGAATTACTTAAACAACTATTTCTGAAACGAAACTGAAAACACTTTTGAGATTCATGAGAATCCGGTAAACCTTTTTTTTATATGGCTAGCGTAGGTTAAAGTCTAAACCACATGATATCACATGATTTCTAAGGATGCCTTGAAAACTTAAAAGTCCTCAACTAATTGTACCATTAATTGTAAAGCGAGGGGATGTTGGGTAGATCTACTGGAGTTTGACAAACTCCGCCCCGTGGCACGGGGAGTGCACGGAGGTACAATATCAGCCTATTTGACCGTGATCCCGAGAGGACACGGGGGAGGCAAAACCGCGATGACGTAGGTCCGCAGTACTAGATGGCACGGCCACTACAATAAATTATAGTCAGCTTTGGTGCAAACTTCCTTGGTGCATGGAACAACGGATTAGCTACCCGCGATATCGGTTGAGCACTTTAACTTTACAAAACTAGTTCATACCCGATGACGTAGGTCACGGACAATTCCTTTATAAACTAAGACGTAACATTTAACATTGCTTTTCTCAAACGAATACTATGTAAGTAAACCTTGATACAAATTATGATTACGAGACCGGGCCAATGCATGACAAGCCCACTGTGAACTCACCAACCGTTAGGTTGACACTTGCGTGGTTTAAACTTTTGCAGATCGCTAAGGAGTATCCGGAGCGGGTTGGCATGGCACATGAAGACTTTTATTTTAATTAAACTAAATTGGGATTTAATACATTGATTTGTAAAGCACGTGGTTAGTGCTAAAGACAATACTTATTCCGCTGCGTTTATATTTGAGACTTTGCTTTATAACTGATTTTTGAACTAACTCTGATTCATTTAGTATTTGTAACTAATGGTTGTGGATCCTGGTCTAGCCGCACCCCTTAACGGTATAAACCCCGTTAGTGGTCATTTGGGGGTGTGACAGATTGGTATCAGAGCCATAAGTTGCAGAGAACTGGAATCATTTTGAAAACGATTTGGAAACTGCAACTTGAAAACCTTAGTTACAAACGAATAAACAAATTCCCAAAATAAAATCTTTACGTGCCAACCTGGGATACTCGCTCTGCTGTGTAAGTAAAAGCTTAGTACGTATGTATATATATATATATATATATAAATATATATATAGACCGTGTCTAGGAAGTCTAACGGAAAACCTTAGGAAAATTTTCACACACGAATACGAAACGCGAACGCTAATACGCGCACTATGCCGGGGGAAAGCGACAACAAAGCGATGCTACACGCTACGTCCTGATTTCTACTACGATGACTACGCCGACGGTGACTTTTATGGGAAAGCCGACTTTCGACGATAGCTACTTACGACTTACGACGTTCCTCGACGACGCCTCGACTTTGCACAAAATTTTTCTGGACTAATAGAGGGATAACGGGAAAATGGCTAATATACATATTATGGGATATGTATAAAGTATAATTGTGACTGAACACTGGCTACTTTAACTGTTCAGCAAGATGTCTGGAAGAGGACACGGAAGGAACAACATCAACATGACACCTGCACAGCTGCAAGCAATGATTAATGAACACGTGCAAGCCGCGGTGGCAGCCGTCCAAGCTGCATACGCCGCACAGGGTAACTATTATGCCAGTTAAGGCACAAAGCGAATTATATTTGACCTGTTTAAATTTGAACCCGAACTATTATTGTATCAGGAAACCAGCATCACTGTACGTTTAAGTCCTTCATGGACTGCAAGCCGATAACGTTTTCTGGCGAAGAAGGAGCGGTAGGACTCCTCAGGTGGATCGAGAAGTCTGAAAAGGTTTTCTCCATGTGTAATTGCCCGGCTGAAAGCAAGGTGAAGTTTGCTACTGGTACCTTTGAGGGAGCTGCACTCTCCTGGTGGAATGCCGAAATCCAGATGATTGGGATTGATGCGGCCAATAACATGCAATGGGAAGCATTCAAGGAACTGATTATGGAGGAGTACTGTCCTCGTGACCAAGTGAAGAAGTTAGAGGGCGAATTCTTGAATCTGAAGATGGTTGGGTCTGAAGTTGAGCAATATACTGCGCGTTACCATGAGTACGCGGTCCTGTGCCCCACAATGGTTGATGCTGAGTTCAAACGCATTGAGCGTTATCTGGAAGGCCTCGCGCCTCAAATCAAAGGACTAGTGACTGCCAGCAACCCCGCAACCGTGCAGCAAGCCATCCGTTTGGCTCACAAGCTTACTGATCAGGAGGTTGAGAAGGGTACACTTCCTGCAAAGGCCACTGAGAAGACTGCCTTAAGTGGCAAGAGAAAAGCTGATGATGAAGCTCCCGAAAACTCCATGAACAATCAGAGTGTTGGAAACAGCACTGGGAGGTCCTATAACTCCCAAGGTCAAAGCAAAAGGTCTGGGAACAACAGTGGTAACTACCGCCAGGGCGGCAATGGGCAAAGCAACTACAAAGGTAACCTGCCCTTGTGCAACAAGTGTGGGAAACATCATGCTGGTGTTTGTAGAAAGAATTTGAACTGTGAAAGGTGTGGAAAGAAAGGCCACGAAGCAAAAGACTGTTGGGCAACTCTACCTGAGCAGCAAAACCGCCAAAGGCAAAACAATAACAACAACAATCATGGCAACAACAACTATGGGAACAATCGGGGCAATGGGAACAACAACGGTCAGAACCAGAACAACAACAATGGGGGAGCCCGTGGCTGCTTTGAGTGTGGTGCTCAAGGCCACATTAAAAGAGACTGCCCGCAGCTGAGAAGACAGGGTAATGGAAATCAAGGAAATAACGGTGGGAATGGTAACGGTGGAGGTAATGGTAATGGGAATGGCAACGGGAATGGTGGAAATGGTAGAGGTCGAGCTTTTGTTATGGGTCAAGGTGAAGCTCGCAATGATGCCAACGTGATTAACGGTAAATTCATCCTTAATGGTTTCTTTGCTACTGTATTGTTTGATTCTGGTGCTGAAAGAAGCTTTATTTCCACTAAGTTTGCTAAGTTGATTAATGCTAAACCTATTGCCCTAGACGCTAAGTATGTGGTAGAGCTAGCAAATGGTAAACTTCATGATACGACTCAGATAGTTAAGGACTGTAAGTTAGAACTAGCTGTCCATACATTAGGAATCAACCTTATGCCTTTCCCGATTGGTAGTTTTGATGTTATAGTAGGAATGGATTGGTTATCTGAAAACCGCGCTGAAATTTTAAGTCAAGAAAAAGTGGTTCGTATTCCACTCAAGGACGGTGAAGTGCTAACAGTTCAAGGTGAAAAAGGTGGAACAGTCACCGGTATTATTTCTTTTCTCAAAGCTCAAAAGTGCCTTCGTAAAGGTCACTTCGCGATCCTTGCAAATGTCACTGACACGACACTCCCCGAGCGCAGAATCAACGACTACCCGATAGTCCGCGACTTCCAAGATGTATTTCCTGAAGATCTGCCTGGTTTGCCTCCATTTTGACAAGTAGAGTTTGGAATCGACTTAGTTCCTGGAGCGTCTCCGATTGCACGCGCACCTTATCGTTTGGCGGTAAGTGAACTCAACGAACTCTCCGCACAACTTCAAGACACTACTACAAAAATGACCTTTCTTGACGCTTTTTGCGCGTCAAGAAAGGGCCCAGATGACGCGCAAAAAAGCGTCAAGGAAGGTAGGGTCAAGAATCCTCTTGACGCGCAAAAAAAGCGTCATCTGCTTCTTGACGCGCGAACAATGACGCGCATTTTATGACGCGCAAAGCGTGTCATAAAAAGCGTGTCAAGGAAGCCCCCGTCATAAATATGCTTATGACACGCATAAATGCGCGTCATGAATTAAAACAAAATTTAAAAAAAAATATTTTTGTAGATTCACTAATTTCCACATTAATGACAATCAACCTCCTAATCAAAATACAATACACTTGTAGCAAAATAATACATTTCATATATAGAGCAAACATTTACAAATGTAACATTAGTTTACATTGCACTAACTACATGTAACCTTAGCTTCTTCCATCTCCATACTTGCATTATCAAGCCCATCTAAACATAATCTGCTAGTTTGCATGCTGTGAACACTGTCACAACATCAAGATAAAAAATGCCAATTCAATAATACTGATTAGAAAAAGATCAGCAAACAAAGCAACACAATTGAGAGAGTTTAAAACAATATTTTAATAAAATGTGAGTTCAAATTCATTAAAACAGAGTAATCTGAGTATCTAACAATGAAACTAACAGTAACAACGATACTGAGCACCAAAAACAGAAAAACAAACCTAAGCGGTGAGCAAACACTACTACAAAAAAGGGCTTTCTTGACGCTTTGGGTCATTTGAAGTTGTTATCTAGTGATTCTATGCATACGTAAATAAAAGAAACCTGAAAAAGTATAGTGAAGCAAGCGCCTAAATTGGTCCAACCTGCAGAAGCATAAATGGCTGCTGTCGTGATGGTTTTGTTTCTGGGATTGGGTTAGATCAGCAACAATATATAGTAAAAAAAAATAGAACTACAAACAGAAGTATTTAGTGATATATTAGCAGGTCCAGCAGGTTGGTTTATGGGTCGAAATTGATATGAAGTGCAACTAAGTGAGGTGCCGGAAAGGGGCTACTCAAAGAGTCGAAGGTCTCTAAGGAGCTAATAGATAATAGTTATGTTGGTACACAATCGAACCAAACATACCATTGTTGTGATAAATGTACAAAGTCTATTAGCAAGCCTAAAAGCTTATGAGTGAAAACAGATCCCAGGTCCCTGCATTGACAGATTTTAGGAAAAGCAAAATATCACACAACACACACACACACTACCTAAAAGTTTATGAGTGAAAACAAATACCTTTATAGCAGAGAAGAGTCGAGCTACCCCAGATTGAGTCCAATCCTTTCCAACAAATGGCTTGAACTGACCAAGAACATCAGACTTACAAGATATTATATATGATTAAGCCAAATTTTAATAAAATAATCAAGATTCAAGATGAAGTAACCCCAACCTCAGGAACTGTAGAAGGATCTAAAATCATGAATAAACATGTATGCTTCTCACCACTAACTATCCAAGAAAAAGTACAAGATGATTACATTTCTGTAAGCCCGATTAGTGCAGCTGCCAGGAAGAAAGTTCTACATAGGCAAATACTTAAAGAGCATGCATATAGATAACACATAAGCAATCAGGATTCATTTCAAGTTGGCCAGGGCTGCGTCAATCTTTTTATTTCAATGAGATTTACACTTTAATCCGTTAAACGACAATTAATTTGGTGGATACCAATGGCTTCAACCGTAATACAACCATGATTATAGTTCTGACATACAATGGCTTAAAAAGAGGCACCCAACTAGATTATACATTCTAATGATTGAGAAATTAGCATACCTGAATTAATAAATTCAAAGCTCATGTTCAAACGTAATAGTTTGAATGTATGGTCAATCTAAATGTAATAGTTAACTGTGGTTTTTTTCAAAGTGGTACATAGAAATAACTTTAAATGTAATAGTTAACTTTGAATGTTTTCAAAGTGGTTGGAGCTGGTAATAAACCATTTCAAGAATGGTACATAGAAATAACTGACAGAAAAGTACTGTGTCCATTTAGAGACAATAATATTTGTCATGTATGGTCAATCTAAATGTAATAGTTAACTGTGATTTTTTTCAGCAGAGGCAAGAACTTTCCGTACCCTTACTTTGACTTTTTTCCTTGTTTATATAACCTAGTATGTTGACTTTCAAACTAAATCAACCCCTTTCGAAAAGAATGAAACTATATCCATAAGCTTTGGCCTTTCACACAATTATTTGAAGAATTTTAACTCACGTGACTTAAACACATTTATCCACTCCTTTATTGGTTTAAAACAAAACATGTATACATATATACACACACCTACTCGAAATCAAGCAAAAATATATATTTTCATATGCACCAAACCATTCACAGTTTATGAGTCCATCAAGGACCACATGCCTTGACTTTTGGTTTCATGAAAGATTAACAATCCAGTTACTTATTTGTTCTCTATTTTACTTGATGAAAATTGTAAAATTAAGCAGAAGTGTACACAATAGAGTACCATCAAACTTAAACTTTAGAACTTGATTCATAACATAAAATCTTTCATGTTCCACTCATACTAACCCTAGAAGTCAACCAATTCAGACATCCATATCTCCTAATCAGCAAATAAAACTTAAGAATCATTATAGGAGGCAAGGTTTGACTTACTGCATGGTGGTTCGCATCAGATGTATTCCATCCGAACCAGTAGCAGCAGAGGAAAGCATCACAAGAAGCTGCAGCTGAAATTTTGACCTGTGGTAATAAGACCCCACAAAATAAAGTTAGAACCTACCTCACCAATTCTACCCTCATCACTCATAAAGGAATAGGAACAAACCATACCTCATCCCCTCCACCCATGACCCAAAAAACTCACCAGAACCACACCCAACCCAATAGTCACCCGCCCGATCCCGACTCAAATAGCATTAAACAAACGGAAACATAATGATGTTATAAAGGATGGTAACTATAATGTCATTAAACATCTTGAAGCTATTGATTTGCAACTTTATACAACTGAAACTCCAGTCATCATCCATGATGTAATTAACTAAAGTTAGTATGAATTCATTCAAACACACAGAGGCAAGCACAATCACAAAGAAATCCCAAATCTATAATGATTTTGTGAGTTTATATCCATCACCCAAACACACAGAGGAAAATCTCGTAGATCAAAACTGAAAAAAAATCATGTAAATTATAATGAAATGGATAGATAGAGGTTTCACAACCATCATTAATTCATGTAAGCATTTGAGGTAACTCAAAGCTTCTAAGGCCTCATCAATTCATGTAACCACCAAATCGAAGCAACATCAGAGGAAAATCATGAAACAACCAAATGAAAGACTCAATTAAAAAAATAAGCATACAACGAAGAAATGTTCAATTCCACAAATTGAAGGGAACAGAGCTTACCGGCTGTGAAAACTTGGCTCTCCTTTAATTCCACTATTGAAGTAGGAAAACGCCTAAACTTGTTAGGCACAAATGTAAAATAGCCGGATGCGAGTACAAAATTAATAAAATGTTGGTTCCTATGAAGATTCTCAAATACGAATACCTGAAATTACTTGAGGAGCGTCTCAAGGCGAAGCCTCTTCTACAACTGCGAGTGAGTGTGTGTGGAGATTAGGGCTAACTCCGGCTAAATCCAGCAGAGATGAAGGCGTCCCTGATATTAGGGCTAAGACCAGAAGAGATTAGGGCTAAATCCGGCAGAGATGGAGGCGTCGCTGAGATTAGGGCTAAATCCGGCAGAGATGGAGGCGTCGCTGAGATTAGGGCTAAGTCCGGCAGAGTAACGACCAGAGATGAAACGTGATGATGGATCCAGCGTCAAACGGGATGGAGCAAAGGAGAATGAAGCGAATGATGAAGGCAGAGGATTTGAGAGTGAGATGAATAGAAGAAGCGAGAAGCGGGGCGGCGGAGGAGATGAACAAAAAACTATGTGGAGAGTGATGGAGAGACTGAGTAATCGAGGTGTACAGAAGCGGGAAATGAAATTTTGGGGGAAAATTTAGGGGGGGAAATTAGGGGGGAAAAACATAAAACGACACTTTTTATATGACGCGCATATTTTTAAGTGTACTCCGTGTTTTTTTTTTTAATATGACTGGAATTTTATGACGCTCAAAAATACGCGTCATCTAGCCTTAGGATTTTACAATTCTTGACGGTTTTTTTATGACACTCGTTTTTGCGCGTCATTAAAAACCGCGCGTCATCGTTCGCGCGTCAAGAAAGACCCTTTTTCTAGTAGTGAGAGCTACTCGACAAGGGGTTTATTCGTCCAAGTTCGTCTCCATGGGGAGCACCAGTATTATTTGTTAAGAAGAAGGATGGAACGTTCCGTATGTGTATTGATTACCGAGAGCTTAACAAGGTTACAATCAAGAATCGGTATCCACTTCCTCGAATCGACGATCTCTTCGATCAGCTGCAAGGTTCGAGCTACTTCTCAAAGATTGATCTACGGTCTGGATATCACCAACTCCGTGTTCGTGATGAGGATGTACCCAAGACTGCTTTTAGGACTCGATATGGTCATTACGAGTTTTTGGTTATGCCGTTTGGGCTAACTAATGCGCCTGCTGTATTCATGAATCTGATGAATCGAGTGTTCAAGCCGTACCTCGATAAATTTGTAATCGTTTTCATTGATGATATTTTGATCTACTCCAAGACAAAGGAAGAACACGA
Source organism: Deinandra increscens subsp. villosa (assembly GCA_039602395.1). Classification (NCBI taxonomy): domain Eukaryota; kingdom Viridiplantae; phylum Streptophyta; class Magnoliopsida; order Asterales; family Asteraceae; genus Deinandra; species Deinandra increscens. The sequence goes on along the minus strand of JBCNJP010000006.1, from coordinate 25,843,936 downwards.
GGAGCATTTGCGTCTTATCTTGGAATTGCTCCGCAAGGAACAGCTTTATGCTAAGTTTTCTAAGTGCGACTTTTGGATTCGCGAAGTCCAGTTTCTTGGACACATTGTCGATCAGAATGGAATTCATGTCGACCCAGCAAAAGTGGAAGCTATCAAGAACTGGCCTACTCCAAGAGCGCCGACCGAAATCCGACAATTTTTGGGACTTGCCGGATATTACCGAAGATTTATTAAGGGTTTCTCGCAATTGGCTCAACCTTTAACGGCTTTAACGCACAAAGGAGTGCAATATAGATGGGGTGAAAAAGAAGAACGCGCGTTTCAAACTCTTAAGGACATGCTATGCTCAGCTCCAATTCTCGCGCTACCCGATGGGGTTGACGACTTTGTAGTTTACTGTGATGCATGCATTCAAGGACTCGGTTGCGTGTTGATGCAACGAGATAAAGTGATTGCCTATGGGTCCAGGCAACTGAAGGACACTGAGAAGAATTATACAACGCATGATTTGGAATTGGGAGCCGTTGTTCATGCACTCAAGATTTGGAGACATTACCTCTATGGAACAAAGTGCACAATATTTACCGACCACAAGAGCTTACAACACATCTTTAATCAGAAAGATCTCAACATGCGACAACGACGGTGGGTCGAGCTACTGAATGATTATGACTTAGCAATTAAGTATCACCCGGGAAAAGCCAATGTTGTGGCTGATGCTTTAAGTCGGAAGGAATACGAAAAGCCTCGACGGGTACGAGCGCTGCAACTTACCATCCACACGAGATTGCCGGATCGGATCCGCGATGCCCAACAAGAAGCTTTAAAGGAAGAAAACTTCGCAGCTGAAGCACTGCGAGGGGTAGATGGTAATTCTGAAGTTAAGTCCGACGGACTCAGGTATTATAATGACAGAATTTGGGTTCCTTTACTTGGAAATCTCCGTGAGCTCGTAATGGACGAGGCTCACAAGTCAAGATATTCGGTGCACCCTGGATCGGATAAAATGTACCAAGATTTGAAGAGTTTGTATTGGTGGCCGAATATGAAAGCCGACATCGCGCGATATGTGGCTAAGTGTTTAACGTGTTCAAGAGTGAAGATTGAATACCAAAAGCCTTCTGGGCTGTTACAGCAACCAAAGATCCCAGAATGGAAATGGGAGGATATCTCCATGGATTTTGTAACGGGATTACCTCATCGATCGAATCGACCAGATGCGATTTGGGTTATCATTGACCGGTTAACCAAATCTGCACACTTCATCCCGATGAGAGAAGGTGACAATATGGACAAGTTAACTAAGCTGTACATTGACCGAATTGTGGCACGTCATGGAGTGCCTAAAACCATTATCTCAGATCGAGATCCTCGATTCACTTCCCGACTATGGCAATCTATGCAAGAAGCATTGGGAACCAGACTGGATATGAGTACAGCCTATCACCCGCAGACCGATGGTCAGACGGAACGAACTATTCAAACTTTGGAAGATATGCTCCGAGCTTGTGTCCTCGATTTCAGAAAAGACTGGGAGGCTCACCTTCCGTTGGTGGAGTTCTCCTACAACAACAGTTATCATTCAAGTATCGGTGCTACGCCTTTTGAAGCTCTTTATGGCAGAAAATGCAGATCGCCCGTGTGTTGGGCTGAAACGGGTGAGAAGGGACTCACCGGACCAGAACTCATTCATGATACGACTGAACGGATCATTCAAATCAGAAAGCGGATAGCCGCAGCACGTGACAGACAAAAGAGCTATGCCAACAAACGCCGTAAACCTTTAAAGTTCGAGGTAGGCAACAAAGTACTATTGAAGGTATCTCCCTGGAAGGGAGTGATACGCTTCGGAAAGCGTGGAAAGCTGAGTCCTCGCTATATCGGTCCATTTGAAATTATCGGGGAAGTAGGCCCGGTGGCCTACCGATTACAACTCCCTACAGAACTCGATGGAGTTCACAACGTGTTTCACGTTTCTAATCTAAAGAAATGTCTGGCTGAAGACATCGAAATAATTCCTTTGGAGGAATTGGAAATTGACGAACATTTGAGATTTATCGAGCAACCGGTAGAAATCATGGGACGCGAGGAGAAAGCCCTCAAACGTAGCAAGATTCCGATCGTCAAGGTGCGATGGAACTCAAAACGTGGACCAGAATATACTTGGGAACGAGAGGATCAGATGAAGAAAAAGTATCCTCACTTGTTCGAGCAAACGTCCACGGAAACTCAAGGTATGATTTAATTTTGGGGACCAAAATTCCTGTAACAGGAGGAGGATGTGACGACCCTAAAACTTTGCTTTCTTTCCCCAGCAACGACGACAGCTGATGCTGCGAACGCTACGACACAAGAATAATTTTCGGGACGAAAATTCCAATTACAAGGGGATGATGTGACATCCGAGAATTTCAAGGTTTACTTCCGTTAGATAATTCCGTTAGTTACGTTATAAGTGTTAACCTAGTAACTAATGCTTAACTAGGCCGAATATGTCCACGACCTTTGGTTGATCACCAAACCCGCCCATATGTGTTATGTGTTCATTTACTTATAGTCATTATGTGCAATGTGACTTAAATACATGATTTAGTATTGTGAATAGCACGACAACCATTGAACTATACTTATCTTTCTTAAAATGTAAACTGGTCACTTTTGGGTTTCCAGCGAAACTACCGGGCGAAACTATAGTGTCGCCCGGCTAGTCTACCCTCTGACTACCAGAGCCAGTTTCGCTTGGCCAACGAAACTAGCCAGCGAAACTAGGCCCAGATATATAATGACATAAAACCCTAGATATCACATTCTTGCCTCATTTCATACAAAACACACACACACTCTCCTGAGATATTCTGGACCAGCTGATTCCAGCCAAGAACCATCAAGGAACCATCACCTCATCTCATCCATTTGGCCCTAGATCGAATCGTGAGTCCCCAAAACCATTCCTTATGCATTTATATGTGTTTTCTTGGTGTTTTACTTTAAAGCATGACCAAACCTCCATGGAATCACTTGATCTTCTGATATGTTGCTTAGGATTGCTAGATCTGTTATAAAGTTTACAACTTTACGTGTGAAATCCATCCATGATGAAGATTTATGCCATTTTAGTCATTTTAGGGTTTTAAATGTATTTTGGTGATTTGATGATGAAAACCCATGATTAAGGTGTTAAAGCTTACTGATTTATGTTGGTAAATGGTTATGTATGCTAGATAATGAATTGCATGTAATATGGAAGCTGTTAGATTGATTATTAGGCTGATTTATGTGTTTTTCGCGACCAGCGAAACTAGCCTGTTCTCTGGGCGAAACTATATAGCGAAACTATGTATATCTCCTTCCAGCGACACTATGCAGCGAAACTGCAGTGTCGCCGGGTAAACCAACCAGACCTATCCGTACGAAACTACCGAGCGAAATTCCCTGAACGAAAGTTCAAACCAGTTTCGGGCGAAACTAGGCTAGCGAAACTGTGCCAACAGTTTCGAGCGAAACTAGCCTAGCGAAACTGTGTCATCGGGTATTGCCTAGCGAAAGTGCTGCCCGTGCACACAGCGAAACTGACTAGCGAAACTGTTAGCGAAACTGAGACCAGAATCCAATCTTGTGCAATTTGCTTGAATGTTATGCCATGACTTACATGATTATGCTATGATGAAACAAGCTATGATTTCTGTAATATGTGAACCCTTGTTTATGATCAACCATCGGTGTCGTGTGTCTGTATGTCGAGTCGTAGTTCCAACGTGCTATGTTATGGGCCATAGTGACGTTAAGTAAAGATTAGACACAAAACTAATACTTAAGACCTAAACGTGTTCATAGGTCTTCGTTAAGCAAACTTGGATTATATAGCAAGTGTAGCAGTGCAACCCAAGGTGAGTGTCACTAACCTGATTACCGTGAACCCGTTTGGGGTCACACCGAATAACTAAATGAAAAACAATGCTGACAACCTCGAGAGTGCTATGCACCTCCCTGATGAACTTGAAAACTTGGAGTGCTCGGCACCCACCCGATGAACTTGAAGTGCTTTATGGGAAGCACTTGTGAATTACTTAAACAACTATTTCTGAAACGAAACTGAAAACACTTTTGAGATTCATGAGAATCCGGTAAACCTTTTTTTTATATGGCTAGCGTAGGTTAAAGTCTAAACCACATGATATCACATGATTTCTAAGGATGCCTTGAAAACTTAAAAGTCCTCAACTAATTGTACCATTAATTGTAAAGCGAGGGGATGTTGGGTAGATCAACTGGAGTTTGACAAACTCCGCCCCGTGGCACGGGGAGTGCACGGAGGTACAATATCAGCCTATTTGACCGTGATCCCGAGAGGACACGGGGGAGGCAAAACCGCGATGACGTAGGTCCGCAGTACTAGTTGGCACGGCCACTACAATAAATTATAGTCAGCTTTGGTGCAAACTTCCTTGGTGCATGGAACAACGGATTAGCTACCCGCGATATCGGTTGAGCACTTTAACTTTACAAAACTAGTTCATACCCGATGAAGTAGGTCACGGACAATTCCTTTATAAACTAAGACGTAACATTTAACATTGCTTTTCTCAAACGAATACTATGTAAGTAAACCTTGATACAAATTATGATTACGAGACCGGGCCAATGCATGACAAGCCCACTGTGAACTCACCAACCGTTAGGTTGACACTTGCGTGGTTTAAACTTTTGCAGATCGCTAAGGAGTATCCGGAGCGGGTTGGCATGGCACATGAAGACTTTTATTTTAATTAAACTAAATTGGGATTTAATACATTGATTTGTAAAGCACGTGGTTAGTGCTAAAGACAATACTTATTCCGCTGCGTTTATATTTGAGACTTTGCTTTATAACTGATTTTTGAACTAACTCTGATTCATTTAGTATTTGTAACTAATGGTTGTGGATCCTGGTCTAGCCGCACCCCTTAACGGTATAAACCCAGTTAGTGGTCATTTGGGGGTGTGACATGAATACAACAAAAATGAAAATGATTTCAATAACAATGGACAACATTTAATAGAGAAATTTTTCAATCAATCAGTGAAATTCTATTAATTGTATGATCCAAGCAAGAGGTGTGATGTTTAAGAAATAATACGAAAACATAACACAAATCTAACATATAATTTGTGGGTTTGGGTTTAGTATAAATAGTTTCGGGTCGTGTACGGACAAAGCCATAGACACGTTTAGTTTCACAATGATAATATTTGATGTGTGATAATATTTGATCCACCCCTCTGGTCAAATGCCAAACATATTTGTTTCCTTACTCTCTAAATTTGTAGTATTCAAGTGCATAATATTTGGCATTCCTACATAACATGAAAACAACATGCTTTGGTTATGACCTTATTATGTCATTGTTGGAAATATACTTAGACTTTTGAATCTGTTAAGCATCTTTATATAGTTTCTTGATTACAAATATTGCACTTTATATGAAAAAGAGGGAAGGTATGGTTAAACCGCCTAACACAAAGTTGGAAGATGACCTTTTGTGTGCGTTTATCAAATAAGTATACATATTATTTTTTTGGATAAAGAAACATAAGAGGTTTAGTATACTTTTGACCCAGTATCAATAAAATGTAACCCAAAGTGACCCACTTTTACACAAATAGGTTTAAATTGATTAGTGAGTTCTCATGAAAAGCTTATTGCAAAGACAAAAAACAAAGAGTTTAAGTTTTGGTATGAAATTAAAATACCTATCTGGATTTCAATCTTGCACGTTTACTTTGACCCCAAGTAACAGTGGACGTAGATGATATCTCCAAGCTTCTTCAGATGCATTTCATTAAGGAGAAAAATAAAATCCAACCAATATCTCATCTCCCTGCATAAACATCATGTAAGTTGAATTATGTTTACCTTACACAAACAGTTTAAAGTTCAACCCTTGGGCCTTGTCTCATCTCCTTGCATAAATAGTAACAAACTCAAAATTAACGTCAAGATTAAACTTTTAACAATCAAAAAAATGACGGTAAAAAATGGCCAAATATTGACCCATAATTACCCTTTTATATTTCATCATAAAGAGATAAAACATATTCAAAATCAGCCAATTCATAAGTAAACACATAAAAATTTATATGTCTCCAAATTAGTAACAGTATATACTCTTGTACATGCATTAAAATGTACACCATATCAGAAAGAAATAACATACCTTGCCAACCAATTATCACATAATAAAAAATTATTCAAGTCTAATAATCTCAAAACTTTCATATCTTACATAAAACACATGGTTTTTTATAGCTTAGAAATTATCTAGTAAACTCAAATGAAACTTTAATTGTGCTCTTACTTTTATTCACCTGATGAATACAACTTGTTTAAATTGACAAAATGTGCAGATTCGGCATGGAAGCCCTAGAAAAGCAAAATGAAACACAACAAACCATCTGAAGTATTTATTGCATAAAAAATGAAACCAAACACAAATTCCATCTGAAAGCTTAGCCCTTTTAGTACCAAAATCCACGTACAAAGCCCAACAAAAGATAGATGAACATAGCAAACAGATTTGAAAATCTCAAAAAAGTAAAGCAGTGATTACATATAAAGGAACCCGCATAATTTAAAGCTTTTCCAAAACACAGTCAAGAGGATTATCATCCTTTATTTTAAAAAGGAAAAGCCAGTGATTTCTAATTTCTTGCAGTTGTGACCTTGTTTTTAAAAGATACCAGTTAGAACACACTGCTAGTGTTACATCACTATTGAAATAATTAGCTGAAAAACATATCTATATTCACATCAGATTCTCGCTCCCAATTCATGTTTGTTCACCTGAAACAAAACAGAACCGTTTTTCTATAAAAGAAGTGTAGGTTACCTGTTATTCCCAACTGATGTTGCTACTGTTGTTAGGGCTCAACCTAAAGACGTATTATATAATAAATCTATAAAATAACACCTAACGAACATGATTTCCATAATTCTGACCCAAAAAAGACCAACTAAGAATATGATCATCAATTTATCAATAACCATTATTAGAAGTTAGTATATAACCTTAAATACTCGTAACATTAAAAACCCACCCACTTGTAATCTTCAAATGAACAACTGTAACAATGGAGTATTTTTTTTATTTCTCACCAAAATGTACTCTAATTAGTAATCTTTTTCAAAATTAATACCCCACATGTACATTCAACTGCCTATATAATAACATGACCATAAACAGTAGACGAAAGCCAGTCACGTTCTATTACAATTTGCTGAAAGCAAAAAGAACAATCTCTTTCCATTTGATTTACATCACACTTTTCACGGGTTATTTCTTATATTTTAAAGACCTACAAAGAGTAGATGAAGACCAGTCACGTTTCTCGTATATCAGATGTCAAATAGTTACATACGAAAGCTAATAATTTGTATCTTAAGCCAACTATATGGATATGTATGTTAATCAATTCATATAAATATATGCAATAATTTGATTTAGCCCCATCAAATATTAAAAAATAAACAGATCAAAAACCTACAACTATCAAAATCAACAAACAAAAAGTCAAAGGAGTATTTTAAAGAAATAGCTAAGTTTTATGTTCATACCTGCAGGCCAACTCTAGCAGACCAAGAAGTAGGCCTCTTCTTATCTTTCTCCTTATTTGCTGTAGAAGCAGGTGTTTTTCCAGCCAACAGTCCCTTCCCACCCTTTCCTGCCATTTTGTTCAACTTGACGAACTGTTCATAGATCTTAACATACGATACAAAAATTAGCATTCGTTACAGTGAAAATCACTTGATGAGAAGCCTAACTGGAGAATGTTAACAATTATTTGTTGATTGAAAGTGCATACAGTTCGTATGAAACCCTAAAACGAACATCCGAGTGCATACAGTTCATAATACGTGTGTTTAACATAAAAACGAATCCAAATCTAGATCTAAGAACAGAAAATTAAAATAACGAAGATTACAACAAGGAAAACTATGGCAATTTCATATTAACACTACGAAATGATCAGAATATAAAGAATTGTTACTTGAGCTGATTGCAGAATAGTAGTATGAACAATGACTAAGCGACCTGTGGAAATTAAGAGGAATTTGTGAGGTCTGTTGAAGAAATCTAGAGAGAGAAGAGAAGATATGTATTACCGACGCCGGCGCCTTGCGGCCGCCGATAGGAAGCGATGGCCGGCGACGGAGAAGAAGAGGGCTAGGGCTGTGGATCTTCAGATGGCTGCATCGTTCTCTCTGGAGCGGCTGAGTTCAAATGAGAGAACTTCGTCTTTTATACCTAGGGTTTTAAAGGTTTGCTTTAGGAGATTCAACATTGTGCTTTAAGTGTTTGTACATTGTGATTTAATAATTGTAAAACTCTTAAGATTTTCAACATTAAACTTTCTCTCTCCAATATGCTTAATAATATAGTATAGATAGGGTAAGGATAATGTAAAAACCACATTTTTTTTTTGTAAAAACCTAAAAACTAATACGAAAACACTTATAATTGTTTCATACGTTCATATTTTAAAAAAAATGCACCAAAAACCTTAGAATTAATAGTTATTTAATTCTGGAAAAAAATTTAAAAAAACTTTAACGTCTCGTCGTTTTTTATTAGTGCACATGTGCACTAATAATAAAACTCATAAATATAGTACACGTTAATATTGTTTTTAGAAAAATCGCACCAAATACATTATAATTTTGTTAACTTTTCAAGGGTTTTTATTAGTGCACATGTGCACTAATAAAAAAAACATTTTATACGTGTTGTATACATTAATATTTTAAAAAAGAAATTGCACCATAAATCTTATAATTGTGTTATCTTTAACTATGAAAATAGATTTAACGTTTTAAATATTTTTAAATTTTATGCTACATATGTGCACTATAACAAATAGTTATAGTGCATATGTAGAATTATCATTAGTTCTATAAATATTTTAGTGTTTTAAATGTTTTTAACTTAAACAATATTTTTTCGCATAACAATTCTCTTTGTGTACTACTAATGAAAATAGTGCACATGCGTACTAATAATTTTTTTTTCGAAATATCATTTTCTTTTCCAGAATCCAAGACAATGAAATTTTAAGATTTTTGGTGCAAGTTTTATAGAAAAATATTAACTTATGTAAAAGTTATGAAGGTTTTAGTCTTTGTTTTTAGTTATTCGCAAAACAAAAAAAAAAGAGTTTTCGCAGGATCCCTACCCTATATATATAAAACCATTTAGTCCTCATTTATTTCTTTGGCTTTGTCCTCATTTATTTCTTTGGTCTTGTCCTACTTACTCCACCATTTTCTATCTTTAAGTATGGTGCGAGCAGGAACACCGGCTGAGGTTTCGGTTTCCTTTATCTCAGGAATGTCGCTTAGGGGACAATGAGGTCCATTGGCTATGCAGTCCAACAGGGAACCGTCAACTTCTGTTAGAAAGTTGGTAATTCTGATTTTCAACTATGGATATTCCTCCCTAGCAAGCATAGGGGGTTTTGCTAATGAGCCAAGTGATTTCCCATTATTCCAGTTTGAAGACATTTTTGAGGGAATGTTAAAGAAAAGATGTTAAAGAACAAGATCTTTGAATATTGATTATTCAATCTGTTCTGATACCAATTGTTGGGTCCCGTGAGGGCCTCTTTAACAATATTGGCACAATTTGATTCAAACAAGATAAACGAGTTGCGGAAAATAAATCAAATTGGAAGACAGAAATTCATTAAAAGGGTTTTTCTGTATATCTCAAATGTAAATAATGTTTGTTAGAGCATTATATGTTCGTCGTGTGAAGTATTAGATCGTGTGTGTGAAGTATCAAGTACAAGACAAGAGCTACAAGAATGCTGAAAGTGAGCGGGAAGTCAGATCGTGCATAACTCAAGTCATTTTACTAAAACGAAACAACACAAACGATGTAAATACGAACTCAATCTTTTATAGATCAATGATTCAGAACATACAATAGACTGAAAGTCTGAAAGCTCTAATACAAAAAACACCTTAAGAAACACACACTTAAGACGCTCAGTTCCAAAATTCTAACACAAACCTACTATTTATAGAAAGCCCACGATCATCCGAACTGGACACTGTCGAACTTGCAGTTCAGTTGCCAGTTCGGGTGGGTTCGCCAAGGCAGGTTTGTACTTGACTTTTTCTTCTGATTTCTTCTGTCTGATCCAGCATCTTGCCATTTTCATGTGTCAACAAACTCCCCCTTGGCAAATGTTGGTCAGTTTCTTTTAGTCTTGAGCTCCAGCCTCCATCTCGGTCCATATCTTTTGGTTATTTCTTCCGGCATAGATGTCGAACGCAAAGCATATCAGAATAACCCTTTGAAATTGCAGAGCCTGTTCCATAAAGTCGGGATGGAAAAAATTTGACTATGGTACAACTCGTCTATATCAGCCTTTGACAAGTTGATCAGCCACATGGGATCGAATATCTTGACAACTCTATACTCATCTTCCAACAATATCACCGCTTCACTAGTATTCTCATTGTAATACCACCATCTCATATTCTTTATAAACTCTAGTTCCATTTTCTTCAATGGTATCTTCTTCTTCTCCTTCGGCTTTGTGACAATCTGTCTTTTTAGGTCTATTCCTAAATTAAATAAACTTAAACTTATATAAATATCGTGAGAACATTTATTTTAACTGATATAAACATTTAAGTGATTGGCTGGTGTTGACCATAGAGATTAGGGTTTTGTATAACCATCACTCTACGCGCATGCACTTAAGTCTAGAGGTTTTATATTCAATGATTTTATGTAAATCAGATGATTTCATGTAAACGTTGTCATTTACTTATGATTTTATGTGATATATATATGTATATATATATATATAGTATTTTCAAATGGTTTACTCTATGATTATATTTGACAATGTGTTATGTAGTTATACGTAACATTTTCTATTAATTTATGTGAGTCTACACGTATCGTTACGATTTCGGATTCATCATTTTATGTGAACTCAAAATATATACTTATAAATTATTATTCGTGATTTTATGTGAACAATTCAAGGTTTATATTTGTATTAACGTCACACAATAAGTATGGGTGGGCATATACACGTATTTTCACCACCTTTGCATTTTCCGTTAGTTCCATTAGCCCGTTAGCCTTGATTAAACCATCCTAAACTTGAGGGGTTAACTTGGTTAACCTTCCAAACCTAATTCTAGTTACCTAAACCTTAGAGGGCTAACTTTGTAATAACCAAAACCTTGTAACATGTTTTGTAAGTGCTTGAGGGGCCATTCTTGCCATTACTTAATAGTTGATTCAAGTCCATTTCGGTTACAAAATATGAAGGACCGATCAGTTGTAGGTTTCTTTTCATCTTACAGCTTCTTGAAACAAATACACACACAAACCTCGTTCCCTACTTCTCTTTCTCTCGTTTTCCATAGCCGGCGTGAGGAGTAACCACCACGGAACCACAACCGACCACTGTTACACCACCACCAATCATAACTGATGGTCATCGAGCATCATTGAGAAACCGGGAGAAGACGGAGGTCCAAACCGTGACGGGTTCGTGTTCGAGACGTTTCGACACAAAAAAAAAACTCGACAACTTTCATCTCCGACTCAAGGTATCATCAAGTTTATGTTAATCACACGTTTCTGGATAATCGTTTCGTGTTTTATGCTTTTTCGGTCGCTGGAATAAACTCCGGGGAAATTAAGGTTTTGGGTGAGGGAGATGATAACCGGCGCGTATACAATAAATATAAAATGTTGCTGGATATAAACACAAATAAGGTCTAGTCTGGTTGGTTTGGTCGCTGTACAGATTCGCAGGAAGCAAGGGTTCGAATCCTGCCCTCATCTCTTTTTTTCTGATTTTTTTCCTAAAACCCAATTCGAACCTGTTGATGTATAAAGTGGCCCAGATCGAATATGTTAGCCACCGGGGATCTGCCCTAATGGTAAGTGTATTAGTTGTGAACCTAGAGGTCATGGGTTTTTCGAACAAAATATAAACCAGATGGTTTTGTTGATCGATTAAAAGCCCGGCTTGTCGCCAAAGGTTTCATGTAAAGACCCGGCATCGATTACATTGAAACTTTCAGTCCCGTCTTAAAACCGTCCACCCTTCGCCTTATACTTTCTCTTGCCACTCCTCATGGATGGCCACTCCGCCAACTCGATATCAACAATGCATTCCTTCAAGGTACCCTCCATGAAGATGTCTTCATGGCTCAACCACCCGGGTTCGTCAACCCTTCTTTCCCATCTCATGTTTGCAAACTCAACAAAGCCATTTATGGCCTCAAACAAGCATCTAGAGCTTGGTATGACGAACTTAAAACTTTTCTCACCTCCAACGGGTTCAAACCCACCATCTCCGACTCCTCCCTCTTCACTCTTATCAATGGTTCTACTCGTCTTTTCATTCTTGTCTATGTCGATGATATCATTATCACCGACTCCTCTACCCCTCTCATCAATCGTTTCATTCACACCCTTTCAACTAAATTCTCTCTTAAAGATCTTGGGTCCCTTTACTACTTCCTTGGTGTTGAGGTCATCCCTCACACTCAAGGTCTTCTCCTCTGTCAAAAGAAATATATAAGCGATATAATAAATAAAGCAAATATGAGTGATTGCAAGCCTGTTTCTACGCCTATGACATGCTCGAAACCACTCACATTAACAGGAGGTCAACCACACTCTTCCCCCACACAATACAGGACCCTTGTTGGAGCTCTACAATACCTTTCCCTTACAAGACCTGATGTTGCTTTCACAGTTAATAGATTATCTCAATTTATGCATGCCCCACTTCTCTACATTGGCAAGCATTAAAAAGGTTAATCCGATATTTACAAGGCACCATGCATCATGGTCTTCTTCTACGCAAGCAACCCCCCTTGTCATTACACGCATTCACGGATGCCGATTGGGCCGGAGATAAAGATACGTATCGAAGTACAACAGGTTATATCTTGTCTATCTTGGTTCAAACCCTATCTCGTGGAGCTCCAAGCGCCAAAGTACACTTGCTAGAAGCTCTACTGAAGCAGAATTTCGAGCTGTTGCGTCTTCCACAACTGAGGTCCAATGGCTCACCCACCTACTTTCTGAATTGGGTTTCAGCTCCAGTACCGTTCCTACTATCTACTGCGACAACTTGAGTGCTGCTACCTACTCTTCTAACCCTGTCTTCCACTCTAGAATGAAAAACCTTGCGTTGGATTTTCACTTCGTACGGGAGAAAGTACAGGCGGGGTCGCTTCGTGTCACGCACATATCCGGCGACGACCAGCTAGCAGACGTCCTCACTAAGCCATTGCTTAGACCACGGTTTGCATCGTTAATTTCCAAGATTGGTCTCGTCTCCCCTCGTCCATCTTACGGGGGCATGTTAGCGAATAAACTGATGTAGCCAGATACATATTTTAGCATGTGATTAATAGTTCAAATATAGCTTATCTTGTATAGTTAAATAGGTTGTTGGGTCTCCTCATTTATCTCCTTTATTCGAGGCCTATACATGTATTTATAATATTGTGTAAATGAATACTAACTCAAGTTTCCAGCCATTTACATCTTTCTCTTAACCTTCATAGTGGACAGATTTGAGTATTAAATTCAAAAAGGACGGCAATTTTCTTTATCAAAGAGCATTGGTTATGAATAAAGGCGAAGAATGATCAAATTAGGTGACTGTGCAAAAGGAAGTGAGAAAGCCCTCTAAGATTATACCGAAAGGAGCAAGGAGCGGTGAGCAAGAAGACAAGAATTGTATAATTTGGGGAGCTTTTCTCTGAGGCCGGAATTTTCAACTGATTTACCTTCCCTTGGCCAGATCCTACTCAACCATCTTTCAACCTAAAAGTTAAATTTTGTGCTTAAAAAAGTTGTACACAATGCTTTCAAACTTGTAAAACTCTTAAAAATTCAACACATGAACTTTCTCTCTTATATATATATATATATATATATACTAGCCGTGTGCCCGCGCGTTGCGGCGGCGACAGTGTATAGCGTGTTATTCGTCTTCTGTTCGCGCGTTGCAGCGGCACAACAAACTACAACGCGGTATTTGTTTATTTGTTCGCTTGTTATGGCGGCGGCGACAGTTTATAGAGCGTTATTCAAACCACATGGACGATTGTCATAATTTACTTATTTTATTTTTACAAACCACATGGACGATTGTCATAATTTACTCTATTTTTTTAATCATATGTCCATAACGTAAACAAATATAATAGTTTAATAAAAATATTAAAAAAAAACCCAAACATTTAGTTACAAATCAGTTATAAACCAAATATTTGATCCTTTATACAAGTTTAAAAGTGATGTAGCACAAAGATTTGAACCAACAAATGAATATAATGTTATAAATATATATTACAGAAATACTTTATTACTAACAAAGCCTACATGAAAGATCACTAATGGTGCACCCGTGCACTTTATATCTCAGCCCTTGCAATTAAAAAACAAAATTTGACATCAAGAACATTTATAGCAAATAAACTGTAAATAAATAAAGTGACTATATTACCACTTGAATAAACATACTAATAACCAAACCACAAGTCTAGTGGCTTTTGACCAAACCAAAAGTCTAGTTAATCTTTGAAGACATCAGCATTACTTTTACCTGCAGCTTTTGACCATCAACATTGCTTTTAAGTGCAGCTTTTAATCTACCAAAATAGTATTAACATTTAATTAACAAACAAGCTAAATAACTTACTAATTAAATATTATTAGTTTTACATATTATGGTTTATTGGAAGCTTTTACAAAGCTGGAATTTTTAAACTTCTTGATTTATTTTTAATATTTTGCAAGATCTGAGAACTGTTGAGTCCCTTCTAATACCTGGATTCCAAAAACAAGTTAACCAAACTTGGTGTGTTCTGCTTAGTAAATGGAATCTGAGTTCCATTAAAAGTAGTTCAAATCTGTAAGGACAAAAAAACACTACAAAGATTTGAACCAACAAATGAAAATAAATGTATTTCTTCTTGATTAAAACTTTTATGCTAACCCAAATAAACATGTTATAAGTCTCTAGCGAGGGACGTGAATTAATATGCTCTGGCATTTGGGTCCCAAAACGGAACCTTATAAAGAACATTAATAAGCAACATAAGAAATTGTTGATTATACCTGAAAGTGAGAGTTGTTGATTACAATACAATTTGTTGTCATGGATGCCTACAGTGTCATATGAAGCAATTCGTTATATGTTGCATACAGTTTTAAGACACTATTTTGTCAAACAAAGATCATGTTTTGTTTAAAAAAGTGCACAGTTTTAAAGAAAGGATATAACTACTCCATTTCACAAGCTCAAATTATCTAACCTTTATACACTTGGCCTAAAATGTTGCAACAACAGGCTCTAGGCTGATGTCTGCAAAAATATCAGAAACATGAGCACCCAACTGATCTTCAAAAAATGCTGCAACAACAGGCTCGGGGCTGATGTCTGCAAAAATATCAGAAACATGAGCACCCAACTGATCTTCAATAGAGCTGATGCAACCTTGGTTAAAAATGGATTATTTGATCCTGGTAGATAATGAGATTAGCAAGTCCATTAGTAAACAGAAGTTAGTTTATCTGGTCTTGTGCTACGAGCCTATAAAAAAAAATTAGATGATCGGTTTAAGTTAAGTGAATGTATCTGCATTTTCTGCATTCCAAGTTAATCAACATAATATTAAAGGATTTACCTTCATATAAAAAGTACCTAACCAAATAAGCGTGTCAAAAAACTGCATCAATTAACAAACCGTAAACAGTTGCACAGGTTAGGATGCATAATAGCAGCAGCAACAACAATTGAAAGCAGGATTCCTCTTCTTCCATCAAAACGCAGAAACCACGGAGGTTGGTGTTTTCCTTAATAGCCGACCCATTAAGCAAATTGAAATTTAATCCTTAAACACAGAAACCACGGAGCATTTAGATTTGTGTACGCTTTCGTATCATCATGGAGCTCAAAGCAAAGATCCTGAAATCATTAGCAAGAAATTATCATGAGACCTAGCAAATTAAAACTGTTTGTATGATCATATCAATTCATCATCTTGGATCCCAAAGAAGAGTTCTATTAAGTTTTTTTTCTCTGCATTAGAAATACACTTTGGCACAACTCAAGTTGACCCATTCATGTGGAAACAGACCAAATTTCCACATCCACATCAAATCATCAATAAAATTATATATTTCATCTTCCTCGTATTGCAGTTTTAGAGGAAACATTACTACATCATTAAACAAATACCATATGAAATTAAGATTCGACAAAGTAAAGAACACAAGGCAAGAGGTTCAGCTTTGTGAATTAAGATATTGTAAAGCTTATGCCCCAATAGTGCAAGCCGTAATACAGATTGCAGTCATTTTCAATTATCACTGAAAGAAAACTATGGTGAAGAGCTGCAACATGCATTGGCGTGAGTAATAATTCGAGTAATTACCTCTTTAAGGGATCCACTTTGAAGCTTGCTGCAAAATCAAACACACATTCAATCTAGTTGGTTAGATCTTGACTCTATAGACACTCTTACAGATGACATTTTCCTGAGTCATTATACAATTTTGATGCATCCAAAATGCTTTCTAATGACTGGTTAGGTTCTAGTTCATTTAACTTCTTGGTGTACCCCTATATTAACAAATCAACCAAAAACCCTAAACAAAATAAGGCATAAAAATAGGTAGTGAAGCCACACTTACCTATATCCTTGAAGTTAGTCAAGATGAGCTTTCCTTTCCTATAAACTACAATCAAAATAAAAATAGCAACTAGAAACAAAATCATTGTTACAAAAAATCAAAGTAAACATAAATTTTCTTCCCTGTAAAACTATAATCTGAAGAACTCAATTAAAGCAACGAAACAAAAATTCTAAACATCAAATGAACAAAGAAATGTGTGACTTCTGACCTGTGATTTAGATACCTGAAAGTGAAGATCAGCTGCAAAATTAGGGCTCCCTAGCGGCAAATCAGAGACTACGAGACAAAATTAAAAACAATTATACGAAATCGGATCTTAAGAAATACAAATCTTATCTGCTGGTTAAGCTTTTGATTCGCAAGACCAATTTAGAAACGAAACGAAATCAGAAACGTACATAGTGGCAATACGATGTATCAAAAAGAAAAAAACAAAATCAGAGACAAAAAGGAGACGATACACAGAGAAACTATATATATTACCACCACGAACGACCGACCACCGGTGTCGAGATTTATAGAGCTTCACATAAACGCTATGGTGTGTGAATTTTTTAGGCAGACTGATAAGATGAAGACGTATATGAAATAAGATTTGAATTTCAAATTGAAATCTGCTTCCGAGAATAGAGTAGTTCAGACTTTGAAGATGAAAGCAATTGAACACCTATCTTAAAGAGGAGATTCTGGTGTGGTCTGCGATAAAGCACGGATGGAGAATATATATATATATATATATATATATATATATATATACTAGCCGTGTGCCCGCGCGTTACGGCTGCGACAGTTTATAGCGTATCATTCGTCTTCTGTTCGAGCTTGTGGCGACGCGACAATTTATCATTGTTGGTACTTGTTCGAGTTGAATGTAAATGATGAGAATATTTATAATTGTTGGTTGCTAGATAAGCGTTTGTATTAAAATGTATAAAATACTACAGATTGGAGTTTTCCTTTCCAAGATACCTATTGGGGGAATTATCAATATGTTCCAAGCCAAAAGATTAGGATTTTACGTAGCCACAACTGCATTATATTTCGGTGCGACTTTCAAAATATATGTGCTTCTTTGTTTCATTTGTTTCCCATGCTACTAATCTCCGTTTCTGATTTTCTTTGTTCCGACGTAATTGTCACCTACGGGTTTTTAAGTTAGAGTGTTAGCATTTTGAGACTTTCAGAGAAAAACTAATGTGTACACATCAATCTCAAGTTACTTTAGCATTAGAGTGTCCACTGTCTGATGTCAAGCCTTTTAATTCCAAATAACCAATATTATTGTTTTTAGTACTATTCAATTTTATGCTTTTAAAAGCATTGGCTAAGTGTGAGGCTCTCGATGAATCAAAGATGGTCACAAAAATAACGAACTCACTTCAAAATTCAAACATTTTAAAGTAGTTATAAAAGTCTAGATGTTTTTTATATCCATCCACGAAAGATCCAGTTGTATTGCTTTTATAAAAAAAAATATACATCAATAGTTTTTAATGGGTCAGGTGGCCATAAACTCATGATCACACGGACCAGTGGATCTTATATCATACTTTTCATAACCAAATTGAACAATATTTTAGAAGCCATGAAACATAAGCAATCCAATCCACTGCCCATAGCAATACTTTTCCACTTAAAATAACCACTAAACCATGAGAAGCTTTATTTTTCTAATCCCCAGCTGCCAAAACCAATTCACCATAGTGTACCTCATAGCAATCCCATACCAAAACATATATTCATTTGCCAAACATACTCTAGATAAAAACTTTAAATATAAATCAACATATTAACACAAGTTTAGAAGCTATTCCACAGCAGTAGCACAAACAAGACAATTGTCACTTGCATCCAAAAATAATAACCACATCCTAAAAATAATAACCATCTAGCAGGCAACATCCATATCAACAACCAAAAATACGGTATTAATAATCCTTCTTTGCATAATCCAGCTAACAATCATAAACAAAATTCCCATATCAAGCAGCCCGCATTTACCCTTATGAAGTTAAAGATTAGTAGAAATCGTACAGATTTTAATCTATTTCGTAAGATTAAACATGCATAACATGATATACCTGCTAAATTATCAAACATTTTTCAAATAAAAAGCATGAATTCCATATATTAAGAACTTAGACGATGAGTTCAAACATATTTATAGCGTGTAACAGGCCTAGACGATCATGTCAACAAAACATGTGATTCAGGTCGATATAACGTGAGTATAGTAACAGAAGAAACAGAAGGATATGCTTCCAATAGTCTTTTCTTCAATAAACTCCAGATTGTACCCGATTTTTGGATCACCAGAACACTATGTAACACCATTTTCCTGGATACATCTACAAATCGAATGAGACATTGAAATTATGTAGTTTGATTCAAATGTGAATACAACAAAAATGAAAATGATTTCAATAACAATGGACAACATTTAATAGAGAAATTTTTCAATCAATCAGTGAAATTCTATTAATTGTATGATCCAAGCAAGAGGTGTGATGTTTAAGAAATAATACGAAAACATAACACAAATCTAACATATAATTTGTGGGTTTGGGTTTAGTATAAATAGTTTCGGGTCGTGTACGGATAAAGCCATAGACACATTTAGTTTCACAATGATAATATTTGATGTGTGATAATATTTGATCCATCCCTCTGGTCAAATGCCAAACATATTTGTTTCCTTACTCTCTAAATTTGTAGTATTCAAGTGCATAATATTTGGCATTCCTACATAACATGAAAACAACATGCTTTGGTTATGACCTTATTATGTCATTGTTGGAAATATACTTAGACTTTTGAATCTGTTAAGCATCTTTATATAGTTTCTTGATTACAAATATTGCACTTTATATGAAAAAAGAGGGAAGGTATGGTTAAACCGCCTAACACAAAGTTGGAAGATGACCTTCTGTGTGCGTTTATCAAATAAGTATACATATTTTTTTTTTGGATAAAGCAACATAAGAGGTTTAGTATACTTTTGACCCAGTATCAATAAAATGTAACCCAAAGTGACCCACTTTTACACAAATAGGTTTAAATTGATTAGTGAGTGCTCATGAAAATCTTATTGCAAAGACAAAAAACAAAGAGTTTAAGTTTTGGTATGAAATTAGAATACCTGTCTGGATTTCAATCTTGCACGTTTACTTTGACCCCAAGTAACAATGGACGTAGATGATATCTCCAAGCTTCTTCTGATGCATTTCATTAAGGAGAAAAATAAAGTCCAACCAATATCTCATCTCCCTGCATAAACATCATGTAAGTTGAATTATGTTTACCTTACACAAACAGTTTAAAGTCCAACCCTTGGGCCTTGTCACATCTCCTTGCATAAATAGTAACAAACTCAAAATTAACGTCAAGATTAAACTTTTAACAAACAAAAAAATGACGGTAAAAAATGGCCAAATATTGACCCATAATTACCCTTTTATATTTCATCATAAAGAGATAAAACATATTCAAAATCAGCCCATTCATAAGTAAACACATAAAAATTTATATGTCTCCAAATTAGTAACAGTATATACTCTTGTACATGCATTAAAATGTACACCATATCAGAAAGAAATAACATACCTTGCCAACCAATTATCACATAATAAAAAAATATTCAAGTCTAATAATCTCAAAACTTTCATATCTTACATAAAACACATGGTTTTTTCTAGCTTAGAAATAATCTAGTAAACTCAAATGAAACTTTAATTGTGCTCTTACTTTTATTCACCTGATGAATACAACTTGTTTAAATTGACAAAATGTGCAGATTCGGCATGGAAGCCCTACAAAAGCAAAATGAAACACAACAAACCATCTGAAGTATTTATTGCATAAAAAATGAAACCAAACACAAATTCCATCTGAAAGCTTAGACCTTTTAGTACCAAAATCCACGTACAAAGCCCAACAAAAGATAGATGAACATAGCAAACAGATTTGAAAATCTCAAAAAAGTAAAGCAGTGATTACATATAAAGGAACCCGCATAATTTAAAGCTTTTCCAAAACACAGTCAAGAGGATTATCATCCTTTATTTCAAAAAGGAAAAGCCAGTGATTTCTAATTTCTTGCAGTTGTGACCTTGTTTTTAAAAGATACCAGTTATGTCACACCCCCAAATTAACCACTAACGGAGTTTATACCGTTAAGGGGTGCGACCAGACCAGGACCACAACCATTAGTTACAAATACTAAACGAATCAGAGTTAGTCCAAAGATATATCATAAAAACAATCTCAAGTTACGCAGCGGAACAAAATATCATCTTAGCACTAACCACGTGCTTTACAAATCTGTGTATTAAATTCCCAATTATTTTAATTAAAATAAAAGTCTTCATGTGCCATGCCAACCCGCTCCGGATACTCCTCAGCGATCTGCAAAAGTTTAAACCACGCAAGTGTCAACCTAACGGTTGGTGAGTTCACAGTGGGCTTGTCACGCAGTGGCCCGGTCTCATAATCATAAACGTATCAACATATACTTTAAGTAATATTTATTTGTGAAAAGCAATGCTTTGTAATGACCAAAATCATAGTAACATGGTTTAGTAGAATTGATGTCCGTAACATACGTTATCGGGTATGAACTAGTTTTTGTATAGTTAAAGTGCTCAACCGATATCGCGGGTAGCTAATCCGTTGTTCCATGCACTAAGGAAGTTTGTACCAAAGCTGACTATTATTGTAGTGGCCGTGCCATCAGGACTGCGGACCTACGTCATCGCGGTTTTGCCTCCCCTGTGTCCTCTCGGGATCACGGTCAGATAGGCTGATATTGTACCTCCGTGCACTCCCCGTGCCACGGGGCGGAGTTTGTCAAACTCCAGTAGATCTACCCAACATCCCCTCGCTTTACAATTAATGGTACAATTTAGTTGAGGACTTTTAAGTTTCAAGGCATCCTTAGAAATCATGTGATATCATGTGGTTTAGACTTTAACCTACACTAGCCATATTAAAAAGGTTTACTGGATTCTCATGAATCTCAAAAGTGTTTTCAGTTTCGTTTCAGAAATAGTTGTTTAAGTAATTCACAAGTGCTTCCCATAAAGCACTTCAAGTTCATCAAGTGGGTGCCGAGCACTCCAAGTTTTCAAGTTTATCAGGGAGGTGCATAGCACTCTCGAAGTTGTCAGCATTGTTTTCATTTAGTTATTCGGTGTGACCCAAACGGGTTCACGGTAATTGGGTTAGTGACACTCACCTTTGGTTGCACTGCTACACTTGCTATATAATCCAAGTTTGCTTAACGAAGACCTATGAACACGTTTAGGTCTTAAGTATTAGTTTTGTGTCTAATCTTTACTTAACGTCACTATGGCCCATAACATAGCACGTTGGAACTATGACTCGACATACAGACACACGACACCGATGGTTGATCATAAACAAGGGTTCATATACATCAGAAATCAAAGCATGTATCATCATGGCATAACATTCAAGCAAATTGCACAAGTTTGGATTCTGGTCTCAGTTTCGCTAGCAGTTTCGCTAGGCAGTTTCGCTGTGTGCACGGGCAGCACTTTCGCTAGGCAATACCCGATGACACAGTTTCGCTAGGCTAGTTTCGCTCGAAACTGTTGGCACAGTTTCGCTAGCCTATTTTCGCCCGAAACTGGTTTGAACTTTCGTTCAGGGAATTTCGCTCGGTAGTTTCGTTCGGACAGGTCTGGTTGGTTTACCCGGCGACACTATAGTTTCGCTGTATAGTGTCGCTGGAAGGAGATATACATAGTTTCGCTATATAGTTTCGCCCAGAGAACAGGCTAGTTTCGCTGGTCGCGAAAAAAACACATAAATCAGCCTAAAAATCAATCTAACAGCTTCCATATTACATGCAATTCATTATCTAGCATACATAACCATTTACCAACATCACAGAAGTCATTTTAACACCTTTAGCATGCATTTTCATCATCAAATCACCAAAAACACATTTTAACCTAAAATGACCTAATCTAGCATAAATCTTCATCATGGATGGATTTCACACGTAAAGTTACTGACTTTATAACAGATCTAGCAATCCTAAGCAACATATCAGAAGATCAAGTGATTCCATGGAGGTTTGGTCATGCTTTTTAAGTAAAACACATAGAAAACATAAAAATGGTGGTTTTGGGACTCACGGTTCGATCTCCTATCTTGATGGATGATGGTTCGGGGCTGAGATCTCGATGGCTCGGTGTGAATCTCGACTGACCAGATTTCCAGGAGAAAGATGGAGTGTGTGTGTGTTTTTGTGTAAAGGAGGCAAATGGAGAAACTAGGGTTTTATTAAGATATTATATATCAGAGGCTAGTTTCGCAGGCATTGTTGGGAATCGAGATACCGAGCCAACAAGATTTGGATAGATGTGATAATACTCAACGGCCACTTAACGTCTACCGTCTCGACAACACGGTGAAGAACATGACAACTCAAGACACAAGACTCAACTAAAGAAGATGGCTCTAGTGAATATTATTTATTGTTTAAATATTGTCACTAGTTGGTAGTT
Organism: Deinandra increscens subsp. villosa; assembly: GCA_039602395.1. Lineage (NCBI taxonomy): Eukaryota > Viridiplantae > Streptophyta > Magnoliopsida > Asterales > Asteraceae > Deinandra > Deinandra increscens. The sequence goes on along the minus strand of JBCNJP010000006.1, from coordinate 25,820,670 downwards.
TTACTATTATGCCCTTAGTGAGTTTTGTAGTATATATAGCAAGTCTTTCTCATGTGAAAGACTTGATGATGAGTGTATGTTTGAGAGAGAGTTAGTCATGGTTCTTTGAAGCTTGTTGAGGGTTCATGAACTCACCTAGTAAGTTCATGATACCCGGGAATGTGTGGGGTAGGTAAAATGTAATCATTCGATTATCTTTAGTTATCTATCGTACCACATTGTTTATCTATCTATCTTGTTCTTCATCTATCATGTTTATACTAGCTTTGCTCATCATCATCATCACATCTCAAACACCATCGTGTTCATATCCGGGTGTTCATTTGTTTCTACAAAAACGAGTTACACAAAGGCTCGATCCGCTTCCGCAACCAAGGTATATTTTGCCCACCACCTCGGTTTTTCAATTGGTATCAGAGCTGATGGTTGAGAAAATTGCAACCTCACGGTTGATTTCTCAACTTTGTGCTCAGATACTTGTTTTTGTAAACAAATGGAGATGTAAACTTTTTAGAAAGATTTTGAATCCCCTCCATGTCTTTCAAAGTTTTTGAAAAAGATCCTTGAATTTTTCTTTTATAGAATAGTCAAGATCTATTTATTCATATATTATTCTTGAATAATCAAAAGTAAATTTCCTTGAGTGTTTGTGTTTAAATCTTGCTACACAATCAGATTTATATGATATTTCCAGTTTATCAAAATCTAGCTCAAAACATGAAGGTTGATGCATGTTCTACGTATGTTTACTCTTTTAATTCAAATTCATGGTCTATTTACTTTTAAATGTTGTTCTCAAGAAAATCTTGAAAGGTGTGATTATTCTTATCACATCACACTTTGTCTGTTTGTGTGTATAAATCAAATTGCTTTTCTAGCTTTTTGACTTTACTTTCATTGAGTCCCACAAAACAAGTGTACCTTTTATTAAATTTATTTCTTTTGAGTGTAAATCTCAAACTGCTTTTTCCTTTAAGCAGATTAACTTTATTGAGTCCCACATTTCCTTTCACTTTTCCTGCACTTTCTTTCTCCACACGCATCCACACTTTCTTCAAGTTTCCATGGCACTACTTTCTCTCTCTAAAATCATGAGAGATATACAAAATATTTAGAGTGTTTACAGGTTATTCTTGAAGACGTTCGTGTGAAAGAACTCAGAAATGAAGTAAACGAGACTGCAGCTCGTACTTCACATCAGTTTTTCTGTCCGTTCTCGATCGAAAGACAGTGTTGCAGGTTATGGAGACTCGATGATTCTCGGGTTAATGGTCTAAGAACTGGGTAACCGACCTAGTTATGATAGGTAACAACGCTTCATTATGGGCTGCTGATCGATGATTGTTGGTTCGAACCGGTGTAACGAAATATCCGGTAATTTGTGAAAGACCGACGAGGAACAGTAATCTCTGGTTATCATAACGATGAAGATGGTTGATATCTACAAAAGTTGATGATGGGTTCACGTGATGTCAAAGGAAGTAAGAGAAGCTAGTTAGCCTTCATGCTTTTGTCGTTTCTTGAGAAAGTAAAGGTATTGAGATAGGGTTTTACATGCACAAAAGACAACATGCTTTAAAGTTAACCTACTTGAAACATTGGGTACTGTACACGTCTGAAAATTGTCAGCAACATGTTCCCTTTGCTACCATTCGAAGAAACATCAACATCGATATAACCCTCGTTCCGTTCCATTCTCAACCGGAAAGCTAACTTCAAGCAGAGGTTCGAGATTCAACCGGAAGAAAAACTTCAGACGAAAAACGAGGTCGTTCTGGTCCAACTCATGGAGAAAGGTCGACGTTCCGTCTCAAGTTCGAACGGAAAGTTCAACCGGAAATCACTTCCGTGTCAACTTCAAGTGGAACTTTTTAGTTCAACCGGAACTCGTCTTCAACCGGAAAACCTAGTTCAACCGGAAACCTATCTTCGAACGAAAAGTTCAGCCGGAGTTCCAACTCCAACCGGAAAAACATTTCCGTCTCAACACTGTTCCGCTCCAACTTTCAACCGGAAATTCGAGGGCTCCGGTTCAAGTGAGTTCAGGCGGAAACGTGTAGTTCGACCGGAATTGTGTTCAAGCGGAGAGTTCGACCGGAACTACAAAGTTCAACCGGAAGACCACTGTTAAAGCTCAACACTTCAACCGGAATTGAGAACTTCAACCTGAAGAGCTTCTGATCGGAGATTAAGCTACTATTCATATTTCAGTTCGCCGGAGATCTTTGCCGATCATGTGCAGGTCATCGGAGAAACATCACTGTCCAGTTCAGGGGATCGAAATAACTTATGTTCGAGTTTCGTTCACCGGAAAAACGTTTTTCCAATCAGAGACGATCATCGGATGTTTGTCGGTTTTGATCAAGGAGTTACTGTTCGAAATTTTAGTGATCAAGAGGAAGCTTCAGCTCAAATTTATATTTATGGGAATCTAAGTTCACAATGATTTGGGCTTTGGATGAGCTTCTGGTCATAACAAAAGAATTTGAAAGATGGGTGTTAGATGTTGTTTAAGCTTCTGTTCGAGATTTCGGTTACGGGTTCGGTTCGATTCTTTACTTCTGTTACAAACCAACAACCACAACAATTTGAAGCCATTATTTCATAGTCATCTCTTCAGGTACATCAAATTATACTCCTATATCAGATTGCTTCGATATATAGCAGACGTGTTATGAGGTAATATTTGATTATAAGAGTTGTACACAAGTTTGATATGAGAGATTATTGGCTACTGTTGGATTTCAAGAATTTGTTGATGAAATGGTTGCTATATGGGTTTTGATCAACAGAAGATGCTTATTTATTTTGCTTGGTTGCAAAAGTCTAGGGGGAGAAAATGTGATGATTTGATGAGACTTTTGGCAACGGGTTTAGCAAAAGAAAGCAACGTGATTTTTAATCTTCGAAGCGTCCTCAAGCCGTAACAGTTGCGATATTGCCATTATGGTAAAAATCGAGGCAAGATTATTAGCACAAAAAGAAGTGGTTTATCTTCGTGCAAAGCATTGGTTTGGTATTCGGCCAAGTATTTCAAGACGGTTGAATTGTGGATTTAATTCTCACGTTTTTCATAGATCCTTTATATTGTTTACTTTCAACAATATTGGTACCTTGAGTTATGACTTAGTCCTCAAGTAGCTTGCCATTGTGTTGAAGTTTGTAAACACCCTATGCATTACAGCCTATGGCTTTGGGCTAGAAGAATGTTTATTGTAGGGGGAGCTTCACAAAGGAGAATTGAAGAACAAAAGATTTGAAACTACATGAAGATTTTCTTGAAGTCAAGATGCAAGAATACAAAGAATCATTGTCACAAGTGTTGAGTATACCATCTACCAAATAGGGGGAGATTGTTGGGAATCGAGATACCGAGCCAACAAGATTTGGATAGATGTGATAATACTCAACGGCCACTTAACGTCTACCGTCCCGACAACACGGTGAAGAACATGACAACTCAAGACACAAGACTCAACTAAAGAAGATGGCTCTAGTGAATATTATTTATTGTTTAAATATTGTCACTAGTTGGTAGTTTTACTATTATGCCCTTAGTGAGTTTTGTAGTATATATAGCAAGTCTTTCTCATGTGAAAGACTTGATGATGAGTGTATGTTTGAGAGAGAGTTAGTCATGGTTCTTTGAAGCTTGTCGAGGGTTCATGAACTCACCTAGTAAGTTCATGATACCCGGGAATGTGTGGGGTAGGTAAAATGTAATCATTCGATTATCTTTAGTTATCTATCGTACCACATTGTTTATCTATCTATCTTGTTCTTCATCTATCATGTTTATACTAGCTTTGCTCATCATCATCATCACATCTCAAACACCATCGTGTTCATATCCGGGTGTTCATTTGTTTCTACAAAAACGAGTTACACAAAGGCTCGATCCGCTTCCGCAACCAAGGTATATTTTGCCCACCACCTCGGTTTTTCATGGCAGTTTCGCTGGCCAGGCGAAACTGGCTCTGGTAGTCAGAGGGTAGACTAGCCGGGCGACACTATAGTTTCGCCCGGTAGTTTCGCTGGGAACCCGAAAGTGACTAGTTTACATTTTAAGCAAGATAAGTACAGTTCATGGGTTGTCAAGCTATTCACAATACTAAATCATGTGTTTAAATCACATTGCACATAATGACTATAAGTAAA
>JBCNJP010000006.1:25796694-25816012 GCA_039602395.1 Deinandra increscens subsp. villosa | reverse complement strand
TCTTCACAACTCGAGGTGATGGCTGATTCTTGATGGTTCTTGGTTCCAATCAGCTGGTCCAGAAATCTCAGGAAGTGTGTGTGTTTTTGTGTAAATGAGGCAAATAGGAGAACTAGGGTTTATTAAGATTATTTATATCAGGGGCTAGTTTCGCTGGTAGTTTCGCTGGCGGCGAAACTAACTCTGATCACGTGTTATCAAATAGCTTAGCTGGCTACCGGGCGACACTATAGTTTCGCCCGTTAGTTTCGCTGGATGCACAACTTAGGCAATTTTCACATAATCAAGGATTTACAATTTGTCATGCTATTCGTAATGTTAAATCATGCATTTAAATCACATTGCACATAATGACAACAATAAATGAACACATAGCACATATGGGCGGGTTCGGTGATCAACCAAAGGACGTGGACGTATTCGGCCTAGTTAAGCATTAGTTACTAAGTTAACACTTATAACGTAACTAACGGAATTGTCTAAATGAAGTAAACCTTGAAATTCTCGGATGTCACAGAAGGTTTAATGAAGGCTAACGGGCTAATGGAACTAACGGAAAATGCAAAGGTGGTGAAAATACGTGTATATGCCCACCCATACTTATTGTGTGACGTTAATACAAATATAAACCTTGAATTGTTCACATAAAATCACGAATAATAATTTATAAGTATATATTTTGAGTTCACATAAAATGATGAATCCGAAATCGTAAGGATACGTGTAGACTCACATAAATTAATAGAAAATGTTACGTATAACTTTATGTACACATTGTCAAATATAATCATAGAGTAAACCATGTGAAAATAATATATATATATATATATATATATATATATATATATATATATATATATATATAGGGTAAGGATCATGTAAAAACCACATCTTTTTGCGAAAACCTAAAAACTAATACTAAAACCTTCATAACTTTTTCATACGATCATATTTTTTTAAAAAATTTGCACCAAAAACCTTAGAATTATGAGTTCTTTAATTATGGAAAAAATTAAAAAAAACTTTAACGTCTCATCGTTTTTTTATTAGTGCACATGTGCACTAATAATAAAACTCATACATATAGTATGCGTTAATATTTTTTTTAGAAAAATCGCATCAAATACGTTATAATTTTGTTAGTTTTTCGTGGTTTTTTATTAGTGCACATGTGCACTAATAATAAAGCACTTTATACGTGTCGTATACATTAATATTTTAAAAGAGAATTTGCACCATAAATCTTATAATTGTGTTATCTTTAACTCTGAAAATATATTTAACGTTTTAAAATTTTTTAAATTTTATGCTACACATGTGCACTATAACTAATAGTTATAGTGCATATGTAGAATTATCATTAGTTCTATGAATATTTTAGTTTTTTAAAATGTTTTTAACCTAAACAATATGTTTTCGCATGACAATTCTCATTTGTGTAGTACTAATGAAAATGGTGCACATGTGCACTAATAATACACATGTGCACTAATTTTTTTTTTTTTTGAAATATCAATTTCTTTCCCAGAATCAAAGACAATAGAATTTTAAGATTTTTGGTGCAAGTTTCATAGAAAAATATTAACGTATGTAAAAGTTATAAAGGTTTTAGTGTTAGTTTTTAGGTTTTCGCAAAAAAAAAGAGTTTTCGCAGGATCCTTACCCTATATATATATATATATATATATATATATATATATATATATAGAGAGAGAGAGAGAGGAAGATAAAATGAAAACCTCTCCGAGTTTGGAAAACCGTAGAAACCAAGCTAAAAAAATCGATTTTTGTTCTGATTTTTTTATGGTGATTCTTTAAGTTAAAAAAACCCCTTTATGCAAAAAATAAAAAAACGCCTAGTAAATTTTTTTTAAAAAAATATTTTATAATCGAGGTTACATATGTAACAGTACCCTGTTACATATGTAACCTCGGTTGTAAAAAAAATTTTTAAAAAATAATTACTAGGCGTTTTTTATTTTTTTGCATAAAGGGGGTCTTTTTAACTTAGAGAATCACCATAAAAAATTCGGAACAAAAATCGATATTTTTAGCTTGGTTTTCACGGTTTTCCAAACTCGGAGAGGTTTTCATTATATCTCTCCCCTATATATATATATATATATATATATATATATATATATATATATATATATCACATAAAATCATAAGTAAATGACAATGTTTACATGAAATCATTTGATTTACATAAAATCATTGAATATAAAATGTCTAGACTTAAATGCATGCTCGTATAGTGATGGTTATACAAAACCCTAATCGCTAAGGTCAACACCGGCCAGTCAATCACTTAAATGTTTATATCAGTTAAAATAAATGTTCTCACGACATTTATATAAGTTTAAGTTTATTTAAATTAGGAATAGACCTAAAAAGACAGATTGTCACAGTATCCCTTTGTTGAAAAATTTTCGTCCCGAAAATTAAATAATTTGGTTAACAAGTTGGTCACAAACAAAAGAAGTCGTCACATCATCCCCTTGTTAAAAGAATTTCGTCCCGAAATTAAATCGGTAACAATTGTTTTAAGAATCGAATTTACAGTCACTTATCGAAGGAATCCAGGTTTCCCACTTCAAAAGGAGTGATGGATGTTATGATCAAGAATGTGTACCCGATATTGATTAGGTGTCAAATGCTTAGAGGTTTTCGAAAGGAACTCGAATCGAAAGTATAGAAAATGATTTTCTTATCAGGCGTCCACTTACGAGAATAATTAAACAAATGTAATACAGGAATGTGTTGATGCCCATGCCGAACTGAGTGACACGATAAAATAACTATCTGAAATCAAAATCTCAATCCAAAGAAGGGACCATAATATGTCCAAGTAGCCTCCAGCTATTGTGTTCGATGCTAGAAGTGAGGTAATCATTTCGTGTCTCGTTTCCGCTTAAAGCATTCGCATTTACCAATAACCTAGGTGAATCGGAAAGAGGAGAAACTTGGATATGAGAAGATTGTGTGTGCATCAAGTCAATCAGTGTTTGTTTATTTGACCTGTTGTCTAACAAAAACGTAAACATCTAAATTTGTCTACCAACTGGCAAATAGCATAGAACTACACAAGGATGATCAAATTAACATGATGACCCATCGGTTTATTTAGTACTTTTATGGAGTTATGACCCATTAAATTCACCTGATTCATAAAAACATTGAAATTCACATTTCATATAATGACAGTCCAGATAGCATTTGAGTCTCTATGAAGGATTCCTTTAACAGTTAATATGGTTAACACATACTAGCAAACAATATATCATGAAGTTTTACCATACAATGCATACAATTTTCCCAACACCTTATATACTAGCATACAACCTTGGCATGGCACATTTTCAGCACATAATTTCACAAACCAACCAACACAACCCATACGGTGCAAAGTTGAAGGGACAACTTCACATAGTTTTGTCATTCCCACTGAGGTAGGAGACTTAGGACCTTGTATGGTGTATGGTTTTCATAATCACTCGAGTTAATACGTTCACAACATGTCATTTTCTGGTTCCTAACACGTTTCATACACATACATAATCAAGCAATTCTATGCAACTAATGTTTTAAACCAGCATTCTAATAGTTAATCAGTTTCTGTACCCTAAACATATGATTAGATTCTTAATTTAGCATGCATAAACACATATGTCTTGTAAACACTTCTCATGAGAAGGCCAAAAGCAAACAAACTATTTATCATGGCTTAAAAGGTTTAACAGTTTACTAGCAACACATTGATTTGCGACAAAGGATTGAGGTCCAAAGAGAAATTCAATCAAGAGCTCACATCCATTTAAAAGGTAACACGTAGCGGTTTATCTTAGAAAAGAATTACTCAATTCTATTAAGAACTATTCAATAGATCACATAGGCAGTTAGGTTCAAACTCAAGTTGGAGTTCAGTATCATACAACATATCATCATGCACATTACCTTGCTAAAGAATGAATCCAAAAATTTAGAGTGAAGATCCAACAAAATAAAAAGTGTAAGCTATGAGGTACCAAATATCGAAAAGTGCTTTGTAGAAATACGCATGGCATCAAGCATGAGAATATCAAATACAGGAAAAGCGCCAACAACTTAGTTCGTGGATTCGAGTAAGCGATGGGACAACAAGCTTATGATAGTCGCAACTACACATCCAAAGATGACATGTGAGTTTAAATTGGTACTAGCGAAGATACCAGCAGGGAGGATGCAAATAACATAATGGATAATATAGAATTCAGAGAGAAATATATAGCGTGCTTGGCAGGATTTTGCTAGGAATTCGCGTAAATAGATATTGAAATGTACGTGTCAACGGTTATACAATCCGATAAAGTAAACGGCTCGTTAGAGAAATCTTCATTGTTTAAGCTCACTAGTGATTTTCAAAAGTAAGATAAAGTATGAAAGTGTTATAAAAAGGGTGTATGCGAAACACAAAACATCAAGTTGTTCAAAAGCGGCTCTTGGGTTGCCTGGACATATGCGTTTTTGCTAGGGCTGAGTGCAGGTTTACCGCGGATCAAAAGCTCTAATCGGGTGTTCCATAGAAAAGGATCGGGGCTATTACCACGGTGAATGCCAGAGAGTTTATAAAAATATGCAGTCGACCCAAAAGTAGTGTTCCTTAAATGAAAGTCGATCTACTTCTTAATGCATGCTTCTAAAAGTTGGAGTTGTTCATTCGATCATGCAGTTTTTCATTTATGAGAGGAAAAAATATCTCAGGTTTTTTTTTAAACATTGATGTTCAATAGAGGCGTTGGAGTGTTGATACATAATCTGTGCGTCATGTGAAGTATATGAATGAGATGATATGATGATTCAAGACAAGTTCAAGCTGCCGACCGAACTAGGTCCGAATCTGAGGTTCGGACCCGTCGAACTTGGAGTTCGGACGGAGATCGGACCAGACATATATATATATAGGAACTTGTACTCTGAATGTTAGTACGGGTGAGAGAGACCAGTTCTTAACTATGTGTTCTGAGTGTATTTCTCTAGAGAGCTTCAGAGAGACTTTGTAATTGAGTCTTTGTTGATTTCAATAAAACAAACTATTATTTACGTCTCATGTTCTCTCTACGATCAAGCAAAGCTATAGTAAGATCCGTCTTACGGTTTTTCAATTGTTATCAGAGTAAAACCAGGTTGCTCTATTGCGTTTGCTTTGATTGTAGTCGTTTTCTTGATAAAACCGAGTTGTTTTCATACAAACACGAGTAAATCTTTGAGATTTTCGAGTGATTTTCATTACTAAAACATTTCTATGGGTTTTACCTGAGTTCCCGTAAAAAATTTCATCCAAATTCTCTCAAAATCGCGAAAATTATGTTGAGAGTGTCTGAGTTCGTTCGAGGTTCGGAGTAACTGAAAAATAACTGCTCCGAACTCCAGGTTCGGAGGTCGTTCGGACAAAGTTCGGTCATTCTTGTTTCGGAGAGAGTTCGGAGGAGTTCGGAGACTATTATAAGTTCGGACCGTGCAATAAGGTTCGGACATAGTTCGGAGCAAGATCGGAGGTTCAGCAGAGTTCGGATGAAGTTTGGTGGGAGTTCTGTCACACCCCCAATTTCCACTAACGGAGTTTAACCGTGTGGGGTGTGAGCAAACCAGGATCCCAGTCCATTAATTACACCAAACAACCAATAAATATAACAACATTTGCATTTTATTAAAATATAATATTTATCCCGAGTTTTACAAAAGCGGAAGCATAACAAAAATATTTAGTACTCATACAAAACATTGTCGTTCAAATAAAATGTAACTTGTATATATAAACCATAAAAGGGTTTTAAGGGCTCATGCATGCATACTCGTGATACTCGAACACCTACGACCTGAGAAAAACATGTTTAAAGAGGAAGTGTCAACCAAAAGGTTGGTGAGTTCACATAAGCACATAAATATATCTAATATAAGTATGCAGTACGAATACAACAGTCTTTATTAGTATGTAAGTATGTATATTACAAGTACAATCCATATCGTAGATAGCGAGCCTAAGTTCATGTCACTAAAACGTTCGCAACCGAAGCTGACCAATTAGTTGTAGGAATAATTCCTTACGTGTTTTGCATTCCCCGTGTCTACTCGATCACGGTAAGTTAGGCTGACATTGTCCTCAGTCCGACCGCCAGTCGGGTGGTGCATCTCGTGCCCGCTGAGTGGGGTTTGTCAGACCCCAGTAGTACTACCCAATCTCCCCTCGCTATTTGCTATTAACGGTTCGATAAGTAAGGACTGTCAAAGATAAAGCATTTTACGTGAACATGTGATATATACTGGATTTCTACTTTAATCATACATAAAAGTTGTTGTGTTATCACCCTAACCCGGGTGTAACGTGTTTGCGTGTGTTATCGTCCAAAACCGGACGTAACGTAAGAGGTTGTGAAACTCACCTTAGGGTGCATAGCAATTCCAGATGAGTAACACAACAAGTAGCAACTAGCAGATCTTGTGTACTCTATCAAACACCTAACGAGAACATATGCATAAGTGCATGTCTAAAATACTGACTACATAGCCTAGACAACAATGTTTGACAATTAAGCCATTGACTCAATGTGCATGTCAGTTTTCAAAAAATAAAAAAAAATCGACAAGTGATAATAAAAGGTTAAGCCAAATTGATCGTCAAGATTGTTAATTTCGAATAATAAATATCCAAATGATTAGGAAAACCATTTTAACACACGTTGATATGTTTCCAAAACTATATACGATTAAGTATGTAAAATATACATATTTCACCATATTTATATAAATAAGTTTTTAGTGATTTAATGAACGGATAGATGGATTGATATTGGAATCCTTCTTTAGCAATTCATCCACACTAATCTTGATCGATATACAAGATGCTCGACGTTTACGGAGTTTCAAAACATGCTTAAAATTGTTTGGGGTTAACCACAAATCAAATGGGAGGTAAGGATATGACCAAAGAAAGAAGAAAAAAAAAGATTAAAAGAAAAACTGGTTGCAAGGGTCGAACCCGCAACCTCTAGATGTTCAAATAGCAACAAAACCACTATGACAGATTCATTTTGTTGATGAATTTCGGATCAGATTTGTTTTATCCCATAGCAGTTGTATAGATTTAAATTCTCATTTAGAAGGGGGAAAAAAGGGGGGTTTGCAAGGTTTCGAACCTGCGACCTGGGCATCCAAAACCAGCCAGCATACCACTGGGACAACATGACGATTGAGTTTTAGGCAGAAAATAAAGTATATAGCAACTATGTGACGGGTAGCTTCTTCCTCACCCCAAACCCTAATGTGTGCACCCAACGCCATTGTTGTTTTTTTTTTTACAGAATCTTAATACGACGAACTAAATGACCCATAGCACTAGAAAATAAATGCTGAGGATTTCGTTTTGAATTACCTTGAATCGAATCGAAGTTGATCGTTCGAACACCAAAACACCCGCGAACACGGTGACCCGAACCGATGCGGGAATGGACCCTCGAGGCTTATGTAGTTGCTGTGATCATGGCTGAATGAGGGTGCAAAACGACTAGGTAGTAGTTGCTGCATCAGTAGAGGCTTCTGGTGGAAGAAACACGATCGGTGAGGGCAAGTGACGCAGGTTTCCTCGGGGTGGCTTGCCGGAGAGAAACAAGAGCGATGTGATGTGTGTCGTGTGGAGATGGGGAAGAACAGAAATAGAGAAGGAACCAGATTTAGAGAATACGAAGAATTGATAAACTTTCTGCTTGCTTTCATTACTCAAAGTACAACTATTTAAACAGGAAACATATCAATAACTACCCACTACCTAGTACTTGACCACATGGATGGTGGTGGGCAAACCACCCACTATCCTTTATTGTTGACCACACACTACTACTATTATACTAATATTAAAAGATAATAATACTAACAATAAAAGTAGACTAATAATAAAACTAATGCAAGCAGATTCATGCATACGTGATGCATGTATTCATCTTCATGGCTATGGCACATAACAATCCACCCCACTTGAAAACACCTTGTCCTCAAGGTGAAGGTTGGGATCATCCGGAACGTCGGTTATCATCATTAATTGTGGTTTAGCACATTTGTGACCGGGTTTATACGTCTCATCACAATAGTAGCAAAGGCCACGAGCATGACGATCTCGGATTTCGGCACTCGTGAGGCGACGAACCGGGTTAGGGGCTGGTAAGGTGACCTTGCTAAGAGGAGCCGGACCCAAGATGCCAGAAGAGGGATTTGGAGTTTCGGGGATCGGGCAAGTCGCACTCGGAGCCGTAGGGCGATCCAATTGGAGTCTTTCTTCTACCAAACGAGCCATACCAATAGCATCCGTCAACGAACGTGGGGCTTTCAACTTGACTTCCAAACGGATCTCATCCTTGAGACCACCCAAAAAACAGCCGATTAAGAAGGACTCGGAAAGTCCGTCCACACGATGTGAGAGCCGCTCAAAGTCTTCTTGGTAGGTCACCACCGAGGACTGCTGTTGGAGACGGGTGAGGGCCTCGCTGGGGTCTTCGAAGTCGGTAGGCCCAAAACGACCATGAACCGCTTTTGAAAACTCAAGCCATGACATCGGACCCTTAGACTTTTCAAGCCACCTGTGCCATTGAAGAGCTATGCCGTCGAGGTGAAAAGAAGCGAGATGAACCTTGTTCTCCTCGGCGACCTGCTGGAATGTGAAGTACTGCTCGGCTTGGTAAAGCCAACCAGCGGGATCTTCTCCACTATAACGTGGAAAGGAAAGCTTGAGGTAGGGTTTGTGGGTATTAGAGGTCGACTTGCCGCCGCCAGAGGAAGATGAAGAAGGGTTATCACGCAGGGCTTGTAGGGAAGCATTGATAGTTTGCATCTCAGATAAGAGCTTCTCGAACATAGCGTCGTGCTTGGCAAAACGCTCATCGGTTTCCTGTTGGAACTCAGCATTTGATCGTTTGTGGGCTGCCATTAGATCAAGGCTGGCTCTGATACCAATTGATGTGTGTCGTGTGGAGATGGGGAAGAACAGAAATAGAGAAGGAACCAGATTTAGAGAATACGAAGAATTGATAAACTTTCTGCTTGCTTTCATTACTCAAAGTACAACTATTTAAACAGGAAACATATCAATAACTACCCACTACCTAGTACTTGACCACATGGATGGTGGTGGGCAAACCACCCACTATCCTTTATTGTTGACCACACACTACTACTATTATACTAATATTAAAAGATAATAATACTAACAATAAAAGTAGACTAATAATAAAACTAATGCAAGCAGATTCATGCATACGTGATGCATGTATTCATCTTCATGGCTATGGCACATAACACGATGATCTACGAGAGAGAGAGAGAGAGAGAGTGTTTGAGAGTCTGTTGCTTGGTACAAATGATTGAGATGGACAAATTTTGCTAGTTCATGGTTTGAGGCAAACCGAGGAGTATGTAACCGGTGTAATAAGTGAAAGACGGTTGCCGGAGAGCAACCGTCGGCTGTTGCATTTATTCACATATCGATTTTGACAAAAAGGCAGAAATGGTCCCTCTAGCTTTTTCACTAAAAGAAATCAAGTTTTAATAACGGCAGAAGTGATCCCTTAAGGTTTAATTAAATGAAACCAAGTTTAGAAAATGGCGAGATCGGTCCCTCAAGGTTTAAAGTACTAACCAATACTTAAGCAACCGCAACCCTTCCTAAAAATATCCGTACTACGAGAACCTATTTTTTTTTAACTCGCATAGTATTTTATATTTAAATCAATACACCAATTATTAGAATCAAAACCTATAAAATCATACGTATTCGAGTCACATAAAATCATGAAATGCAATTCACATAAAATCCTGAAATAGTTACTTAAGATCATGCAACGATTTACATAAAATCATAGATTAATATTATCCAAGTTAGTTAACCAACGTCTAGACTCATGTGCGGTGCTCCTATAGTGACGGTACACAATACCTTAATTTATACGGTCAATGCAATTAATAACACAAACGTTCAGAACACGTCCACAACAATTTAAGTTTAGGTTAAATCAGGGAGCACCTGAAAAGTCGTGTTGTCATATACCTAACATTAATATGACATGTAACGTTAACTATTATAGATACTAAGATAATGGAAGTTATTAACGAAGTTAACCTGGAAATTACCAGTTGTCACAAGTTCGGACCAAGCAGAATTTTCAAATTCTCAAAATGTATGAAATTGATGTTTTCGCTGAGCGTCATCGTCAGAATGTGCCAAAGTTAATAAATCTTGAAGATTATCATGGTTGGGCAACAAATTTTAGAGGTTATGTTAATGATTTGGATGAAAAATGGTGGTTACCAATTACAAACGAACATAAGCATCCAACTTATGTTGATGGTGATTTTAAGGAGATGCATAATTTTTCAAGTGAAGAAAGGAAATCGTTTGATCAAAATGAAAGGGCTACTACACTGCTTATGTTAGCTTTCCCTATAACTCTTAAAAATCCAATCAGGAAGTTTCGAAAAGCAAAACTTATATGGGATTTTGTAAAGACACAGTGTGAGGAACATATGTCTAAGCTTTCTCAGAAAACAATTGATCAAGATTCGAATTTTAAGGGCATAATTGAAAAGTTAGAGAATAAGGTAGGAAAGTTGACTGAAGAAAATATTTCTTTGACAAAAGAAGTAGAGAATTGGAAAAGTAAAGTTTGTAATGATTTAGCTGCCAAAATTCAAAGGGATGTGTCTGCATCATGTGCAAATTGTTTGGAGTTTGCTAGTATAAAGAAAGAATGGTTGAACGAGAAAAATTAGTTGGTTGAAGAATGCAATAAAGCTCAAGCTAAGGAAAAGGAAGCTGTTGAAGATTTTGATGCTTTATTTGAGAAATGTTATCCACTTCAACAAAAATATGAAAAAGTTAGTAAAGCTGCTGTCGAAGTTGCCGATAGAGTAATTCAACTTCAAGAGGAACTTACAAAGTTGCGTGATAGAAATGGTGAGGTTCAAAGTCAAAATAATATTTTGAAACAGGATGTGATTTACTATAAGAAACATGTAGAGAAAGTTACTGAAGAAGTTCTGGAAGAATGTCGCTTGAGACAGTGTCATATCAGTGATTATAACAAATTGTCCGACAAGTACATTGCTTCACAGAAAGAGTTATCGGAAGCTAATATGAAAATATCTAAACAAATGATTGAGATGTTTGATTTGCAACGAAAATTGAAAAATTGCAACAATTCCCCGACTTTTCTGAATTATATGTATAAGCTGGAAAAGAGTGAGAAGAATGGTCAAGATGAATGTCTTCATCAAGTTCCTGCTCCAGTGGACATTAAAATGTCTGTTCCAGCTACATCATCTGGTGTTGAACAGCATGATTATTCAAAGTTTGCTGATACCAGCTCAGGAAAGAAAACCAAGTCAAAATCTCAAAAGAATAAAAAGATGGTTGATTATCGCAACGGATTGAAGTTTGATGCTAAATCTACTTTTCTTGAGAAAGAACAGGTGTTTACTGGAAATTCAGAAAAAGTAACAGTGCCAACGTTTTATGAAATTGTGATAGATGATTCATTGATTCTGGAAAGAATGACCTGAAAGGAATCAAATCTGAATTTACAAAACTTGCCAAACAAGGTCATAAGATACCAAATTCTGTTCAACATAAGTTTAAACAGAAAAATGGTGATTTGGGATTTAAAGGAACAGAAATGCCACCTAAGGATTTCAACAAAAAGGAATTAAAAGTGAAGAAGATAAAGAAGCAGAGGGTGTTTTCAGATAAGAAGGCATAATGTTGGAAGCAGAAAGTATCTTCACCAGATGAAAAGCTTTCTTCTGAAGAGTCTTCTTGTATATCTGATGCTACACCACGAGGCGGTAACAATTCAGATTCATTTTATTCTGCTAATTCTAACAGGTTTTACCGTCAAGATAAATTCTTTGGTTATGAAGATGATTCTGATTTTTATGATTCTCCAAAATGTTTTCCAAAATTTCATAAACCAAAGAAATTTCAACCTGTGTTTTCAAAAGTTTATGATGAATGTCTGACTGATCAGTTTGGAAAACCGATTTCTATCAATTTAACTGGTCAAAGACTTTGTTTTGTTTGTCTTAAGAAAGGTCATTATGCAAATAATTGTCCTACGACAGCTAACAATTCATCATCAAATGCCAAACAGACAAAGTATGTTGATCTTGATGGCATTATTTTTAGTGAACCAATGCCCAATACTAAATTTTCATGGAAAAAGAAGTCTCTTTCAGAAAAATTGGGTAGTAGTTCTGATTGTCACTCATCAGTTGACGATGGTTCACTAGAAATCATCAAACCAAAACAGGAATGGAGACCGAAAGTTGTCTCAACGGCCAACACAGATTTTGTTGAAGACACTGGACGACCTACCATCATTGGGGGATGAGGGTCGGGGACTTAAGAACTTACTATTTTCCAGTGTTTGCAGGTATTTCAGGAAGACCTGTTAGTAATCGTGAGGTTGCTGACAGTGAGATACTTGTGGTTTTAAGTTAAAATGCATCGTTCATTTTTCTTTCGTTCATATCTTTAGGGGGAGAAAATTTGAAAATTCAACAAATAGTATTTGTTTGAATTTTATGGGGAGAAATTGGAAAATATATAAAAAAAATGAAATGAAAAATGGAAATTTGAGAAATTGATCCGACAAAAGCAAGAAATGATGGTACATAAGCATATACTTTTATCTGCCATGGATAGAGTAAGTCTAAAGGCTGTAGGTTCTTGTATGATCTGTGAATGTGCATGACTAATCTGATATCTGCAAGTAAGATATAAACATAAAACTTGCCTGATAATCTTTGGTTGTTTGCTTCTTGATGAATGCTATGTGATGATTCTGAGACAAAAATAGAATAAAAAGATATCCTGATGAATGCATGTTTTCATTTTGAAATATTTAAACTTGTTTGATTTTCTTTATTTTGTCAAACGATCCGACTTTCTCTGCGTATCGAAAGATCGACCTGATTGTTGTTCGTTTGACGTTCTGCTTTATTTTCATTGGTGTTTCTTATAATCCATCGGACTTTCTCTGCGTATACGGAAGTATCGACCTGATTGTCGTTGGATTATACAACTTCAACTTGTTTTGCTTTCTTATTTTCTCAAATACTTGGGCTTTTTCTGCGTGTTCACAAGACCGACCTGATTGCTAGGTATTTGAGGTTCTGCTTTATTTTTGCATGACTCATCAAGGATGCTTAAATCTCAAATAAAAATTACTTCTATATGATAAACATGGTAAATTTGCTAGTATTTCTGATAGGGTAGAGGCCGAGTTATCAGTGCATGATAAAGTTTACCTCAAGCATATTTGAAAACGATAGATTTGATTGGTGCATGCTGAAATAAACAATCAATGTTGTATTTGTGATTATCTTGGCTTGCATACTGATTAAGACCAAAATTGAAATGTGCTAGATGCGTTATGTCTGATATGATCTTGCGTCGTGATCTTTCTCACAAAATACCAAAAATAGAGTTTGTTTCTGCATTGCATTTACATTTTATTTCAGAAAAGTGCAAAAAGATTTTTGGTGTGTTTTAGCATAAGTTTGAAAAATCAAAAAGATTTTAGGTTTGTTTTGATATAAATTTTCTAGAAAAGTCAAAAAGATTTTACTTCTTATTTGTCTTTGATTGATCGACACATGATACGAAAAACATTTTCAAAATTTATATCTTGGATTCTCGAAGAGAAGTATTGCGCCAAGATTATTTATATTGGCCAGGTACTCAAAGGAAAGAGTTCATCACAACTTCAAGTCTTCTGAAGCTGTTGATAAAGATGAAAGAAACTGTTCATCGTCAGGTATTCAAAGATCAAGCTACCATCAAGTTGAGGGGGAGTTTGTTCAAAGAATATGTTTTAACTGGCGAACAGATACTGCACATGACGAGGGGGAGTTTGTTGATACATAATTTGTGCGTCATGTGAAGTATCTGAACGAGACGATATGAAGATTCAAGACAAGTTCAAGTTGCCGGCCGAACTAGGTCCGAATCTGAGGTTCGGACCCGCCGAACTTGGAGTTCGGACGGAGATCGGACCAGACATATATATATAGGAACTTGTACTCTGAATGTTAGTACGGGTGAGAGAGACCAGTTCTTAACTATGTGTTTTGAGTGTGTTTCTCTAGAGAGCTTCAGAGAGAGTTTGTAATTGAGTCTTTGTTGATTTCAATAAAACAAACTATTATTTACGTCTCGTGTGGATCAAGCAAACCTATAGTAAGATCCGTCTTACGGTTTTTCAAGGAGAGTTAAAAAAAACATGGAGTTTGATTATATCGGGCATGTCTCTTTTGGTAAAATACGCAAGGGACATCTGTAATCTCGGAGAAAGTAGCATTAAGCAGTTTTGTCAAGGACATAGTCCTATTGGATGGAGTTTCTCAAGACGAGGCTCTTGTGTATGATTCTAAAGTCAATCCTTGGTCCGGGTACTGGTCTCACATTTAACGTACTACCAATGTTTATATATAGGGTGTACCGCAGCTAACCCACCACACTACCAACACCTTGAAGGCGTACCAGCTACCCACCATTACTAGATATTAGTCAAAACACATCGGATATTTTTATCAAAAAAAAAAATAGAGAACGTCAAGCTTTCCCCATACGATTGAATGTAAATGGGAAGAGAGATTAAAACCTCAATACGTTGTTCAAACAAAAGGTGTAGGTAATTCCTTTCACAAGACTAGTAGGATGCGTAGAGTTGTCATGCTAGTGAAAATCGTCGAGGGTTTGGCACCGTAATGTGAATATCATAATGCCTCGAATTTCAAGATAATCCAATATTTAAAGCATGCCATTTGGTTTAAGCTCAAGCTAGGGTTTCATCAATGAAAGCTTTCTGAAAAGGACGATGAGAATTCGTGCATCATGAACTTATCGATAGTCGCTATGACAGGAGCATTAATAAATATACAAATGTATGGATATCTTGGTGTACTCGATGGGTAAGAGGGGATAATACAGGTTGATAGTACAATTAGCTATCGATAACAAGAAGTTCATACTCGATGGGTGTAAATAGAGTTTCCATGAAAGGCTTTGCATTAACCTCGCGATAAGGGCACAAGGTAGTCTCATCACCAATGGCGTTAACTAGTGGAACAGTTAACCAAAAGTGTAACACCTTCCGGTTAAAGCTTAAAAGCTTATCCAGGACATAAAGGACTAAAAAAGCACGAGAATAAGAAATTTACAGTTGTTAATTAAGAAAAGGTTCAAATCATATAGGCAAAAATCAATAATACAGTTCAGTGGGTTAATCGGAATAGTCATTACGTTAAAGCTGGAAGTCATTAGTTTGAAACCAGGAAAGATTTTCACTAACATTACTCCCATTAGAGAGAAATATGCTTGCAGTGAGTTAAGCACTTTGGATGACCTTGATGAAGCTGGCAACTAGTTTTGGTTCGCACATGAAAACAGGAAGTATCAATACTTTAGAGGGGAAACTTCATTAGAATTTTCAGCCAAGAAATATGTTCCAATGCTCGCGGTATATCATTTATCCAGTTCTTTTATCCAATTTTGTCTGGGTAATCGTCCGGTGAATGTATATCCAAGTTGTCTCAAGACCGAAAAGTTCCAGGGATTGATATGTTAGGTAAAGTCGTGAAGGTAGAATTATGACTCAAAATGAGTTCAAACCGATCGAAGATTTCGTCGAGAGTACGCGTAGTTAAGGAAAACTTGTCATCGAAGTATACGAGTGAAACGATGTCCCTTCTAGACTAGTATTCATAATATGTTTCAAAAGAGTTCTCGAAGGGATTAGAATCCATATACAGGAGATATAAGATCATGCGCGATAACGTTTACAAAGATAGATGACTTCGATCATCCAGTTGAGTTCAACATGTTCGACATTCAATGACATGGGAAGAAAAAAAAAGTTACAGGAAATTGGTCCCGACGCGACCATTGGCTTGCCTAGTAGGGCTCTCCAGGATTTTCATATACTATAAATTACATGTACGTGTGCACCCGTAACTGTGATTTACTTTATATGGTCACCCTAGTTCTTCTTACTTCAGCTACCAGGTATGGTGTGGTCACTTACCCATGATTATCTTGACCAAAATTTGTTAAAAGAGACAAGTTTCAAGAATATAATGTTTGCTTAAATTGGAATGACCCACCCGAAACGAGTCAGCCATAAATTTAGCTCAATAGGATCCGAATATGGTATATCACGCATACCGACTTGAAGACAATCCAGTACTTAAAGAGAAGAATTTATCGGCCCACATCAGGTACCCTTGAGGTTATAAGAGTTGTTCCCAAAGTTGTGTGATCTCGATGCACAATGCGATCGAAGCGAGAAGAGGAGGATCTTAAAAGATTAAGGCAAATGTGAAAACGGTCAGGGTAACAGAGGCAGATACAAGTTCCTCATGGGCAACCACTTGAATTCACCCAATATTGCCACTGCTGATGTTCAATGGTCGCACTATTAGCACGTCATGATCACGTTTCTTGAACATTAGAGTTCAGCGATGCAGGTAGGTCATGTTCAACAAGAATTTCACACACTAGGAGGAAAAGGTTTAAGTACATGAAGACGTATCACACCACCTTCCTAAGTAAGCACTCACCCAATGTCTGGGTACTACGCCTAGGCCTTCAGTCTAGAATAATCCCGAGCAGCAAACGACTCGTCAAGCGTGAAGTTATGATTCTCTGATCTGATTCGACGTCTCGTCGTCCATGGATGTGAACCAAGAAGTACACGACACAGAGAGGTTAAGGAAAATGACTCAATAATAACCGACTCCTCGCCGTGAGTATATGGGGATTGGATGATGTAAACGACTTATCTTAAACCAGATGTGTGCAGGAGTGAGTATCACGATGCAGGAGAAAAATGTTTAAGTGTCCAACTAATGCAAAACAGTTACAGCCTAAGACGAATCTTAGTTCGCTGCAACCAATGGCTCTGATACCAATCTGTCACACCCCCAAAAATCCCACGTGCGATAACGCACCGTAGGGAGCGTGACAAACCAGGATCGTCGTCCATTAGTAACACCAAACGACCAATAATTAATAAAAACGTTTCATAATTCATTAAAACATAAGTTCAGAGTTTTACAAATGCGGAAGCGTAAATACAAATAAAAAGTCTAGTAAAAACATCGCCAACCAAGGTGAGGTGACTAGTCCAAAGACACTAAAAGTGTTTCAAAGACTCATGCATGCATACTCGTGATACTCGAACATCCGCAACCTGAGAAATAACATGCTAAAAAGTGTCAACACAAAGGTTGGTGAGTTCACAGGTTTATCAGTTCATAAACAGCTCAAGTTGAGTTTAAGATTGACTGTTCAACAATAGTTCAAGTTGAGTTTAAGATTGACTGTTCAACAACAGTTCAAGTTGTAACAGCATAATCACTAATATATATCAAATAGCTGGCTAGGCTATATACATGAAACTTCGCACGTTGATGGTCACCGAAGCTAACCGTTGTTTACAGTTTGCGCAGTTTGCCTTGTTGTGTTTAGGAGGAATATAACACCCGTTCGATATCCAATCGTGTCAGCGCGACTGACCCGGGCGGGGTTTGTCAGACCTAGTAGTACTACAATATATTTCCCGCTATCGTCATTAATACTAACGGTACCATAAGAAGGACTTTGTTGTATCAGTGTGCTTCAAGTACTTCAAGTGATATATAAAACTCCAATTATCTCAGTTGTATAGCTTAAGCATGTTAATCTCCCCCAACAGGATTAAAAATAGTAAAATGGGGTCGTGAAACTCACATTTGGGTTCACAGCAATTCCAGATAAATAACAACAACAGACAGCAAAATAACAGGTCTTGTGTAATCTACCAAGCACCTAACGAGCATATGCACATAAGTGTGTGTTCAATTGGAGACGAATAAGTCTAGACCACTGGTGAAAATAAATAATGTCAAACGACGACATAACGCAGATAATAAAGTTCAAACGAGTCGAGGACGGCACATAGCCAAAATCATAACAATTTCGAAACTCGATAAAAAGTATATTATTGACCAATAATATATGTCCATGAAATCAGATGATAAAAATATGTGTATATATTTATATATATTCATAACCAAATATACAATTATATCTTTGTAAAATCTTTATAAATATAATAAATATTCAACGCTTGAAATTATTAATATCGTAATGACGATAGATGTACTATTCATTTACACATTTTTCCACGATATAAAGTTTACAAAAACGCTCGGTTTATAACCCCCATTTCTATTTATAAATATATTTTTCCAAACATCTCCAATTTAATTATATAAAATCCATGTCGAATTTTCTGACTAATATATATATTTCTTTACCAAATAATAGCGTTCAAAGTACATATATATAAAGATATACAAAATTAATCATGAATATAATGCTAGATACACAATGTCAATGATGAGTTTTACAACGGGGATCATATGTTTAAAAGTTCGTATAAAATATTCATACATTTCATTAACCCAATAATATATATATATATATTTTTACCTTTTATGTAAAACCATGACTTTTAGATCAATTATATACCAATATATTTTAAAACTATATTTTAATCCAAAACGTCAAATTTTATAGGTTCATTAGTCCAAAATACAGATTACGGGTTTTATTATTTACTGATAATCATTTCATGCATGTTTTTAACCCAAACAAATAACTAAATCGCAAAATGAGCAAAAAAAATAGAGAGAAATATAGAGGTAACCAGGCTCGAACACATGACCTCTAGGTTCACAACTAATACACTTACCATTAGGGCAGATCCCCGGTGGCTAACATATTCGATCTGGGCCACTTTATACATCAACAGGTTCGAATTAGGTTTTAGGAAAAAAATCAGAAAAAAAAGATGAGGACAGGATTCGAACCCTTGCTTCCTGCGAATCTGTACAGCGACCAAACCAACCAGACTAGACCTTATTTGTGTTTATATCTAGCAACATTTTATATTTATTGTATACGCGCCGGTTATCATCTCCCTCACCCAAAACCCTAATTTCCCGGAGTTTATTCCAGCGACCGAAAAAGCATAAAACACGAAACGATTATCCAGAAACGTGTGATTAACATAAACATGATGATACCTTGAGTCGGAGATGAAAGTTGTCGAGTTTTTTATTTTGTGTCGAAACGTCTCGAACACGAACCCGTCACGGTTTGGACCTCCGTCTTCTCCCGGTTTCTCAATGATGCTCGATGACCATCAGTTATGATTGGTGGTGGTGTAACAGTGGTCGGTTGTGGTTCCGT
>JBCNJP010000006.1:25751051-25796194 GCA_039602395.1 Deinandra increscens subsp. villosa | reverse complement strand
TTTGTAATTTAAAGCACGCGGTTAGTGCTAAGATATTTATGTTTACATTCCGCTGCGTAACTATTGAAACTGTTTTATTTATGAACATTTGGACTTTACTCTGATTCGTTTAGTATTTGTAACTAATGGTTGTGGTCCTGGTCTAGTCGCACCCCTTAGCGGTATAAACTCCGTTAGTGGTTGATTTGGGGGTGTGACACCTTCCAAACCTAATTCTAGTTACCTAAACCTTAGAGGGCTAACCTTGTAATAACCAAAACCTTGTAACATGTTTTGTAAGTGCTTGAGGGGCCATTCTTGCCATTACTTAATAGTTGATTCAAGTCCATTTCGGTTACAAAATATGAAGGACCGATCAATTGTAGGTTTCTTTTCATCTTACAGCTTCTTGAAACAAATACACACACACACCTCGTTCACTACTTCCCTTTCTCTCGTTTTCCATAGCCGGCTTGAGGAGTAACCACCACGGAACCACAACCGACCACGGTTACACCACCACCAATCATAACTGATGGTCATCGAGCATCATTGAGCAATCGGGAGAAGACGGAGGTCCAAACCGTGATGGGTTCGTGTTCGAGACGTTTCGACACCAAAAAAAAAAACTCGACAACTTTCATCTCCGACTCCAGGTATCATCATGTTTATGTTAATCGCACGTTTCTGGAGAATCGTTTCGTGTTTTACGCTTTTCCGGTCGCCGGAATAAACTCCGGCGAAATTAGGGTTTTGGGTGAGGGAGATGATAACCGGCGCCTATACAATAAATATAAAATGTTGCTGGATATAAACACAAATGAGGTCTAGTCTAGTTGGTTTGGTCGCTGTACAGATTTGCAGGAGGCAACGGTTCGAATCCCACCCTCATCTTTTGTTTTCTGATTTTTTTCCTAAAACCCAATTCGAACCTGTTGATGTATAAAGTGGCCCAGATCGAACATGTTAGCCACCGGGGATCTGCCCTAGTGGTAAGTGTATTAGTTATGAACCTAGAGGTCATGGGTTCAAGCCTGGTTATTCTATATTTTTTTTGTTTTGCTCATTTTTGCGATTTAGTTATTTGTTTGGGTTAAAAACATGCATGAAATGATTATTAGTAAATAATAAAACCCGTAATCTGTATTTTGGACTAATGAACCTATAAAATTTGACGTTTTGGATTAAAATATAGTTTTAAAATATATTGGTATATAATTGATCTAAAAGTCATGGTTTTACATAAAAGTTAAATATATATATATATATATATTATTGGGTTAATGAAATGTTTGAATATTTCATACGAACTTTTAAACATATGATCCCCGTTGTAAAACTCGTCATTGACATTGTGTATCTAGCATTATATTCATGATTAACTTTGTATATATTTATATATATGTACTTTAAACGCTATTATTTGGTAAAGATATATATATATATATATATATATATATATATATATATATTAGTCAGAAAATTCGACATGGATTATATATAATTAAATTGGAGATGTTTGGAAAATATATTTATAAATAGAAATGGGGGTTATAAACCGAGCGTTTTTGTAAACTTTATATCATGGAAAAATGTGTAAATAAATAGTACATCTATCGTCATTACGATATTAATAATTTCAAGCGTTGAATAATTATTATATTTATAAAGATTTTACAAAGATATAATTGTATATTTGGTTATCAGTATAGAAGGAGGTTCAAATGAGAACATCTATTTTGCCTAAGATCGGTAGGGACAATCTTGGACCATTAGATCATTTAGTTGGATGGATGAGATTAAAGGAGATTGGGTAAGGGGATATAAAACGTAAATTAAGGATGGAAGGGCAATATACGAATAGAACTCTTGTTGACTTTTTTCAAGTTTCCCCCTATTTTTTTGAAGGACCATAACTTTTTCATACGACGTTATTTTTTTTTAAAAAAAAAATTCACCATAATTCTAGTCGCGTTTTTATCTTTAATTCGAGACTAGGTTTGCTCGATTTGGAGAATTTTTTTTTTGACGTTTTTACGGCGTTTTCCAGATCAGTTTATACATTGTGCTGGTATTTTATTTATGCTGATTGTGCTTGCGTTTGATTTTCCAAAGTTGGTAGACATCGTTTTAGTGCTGGTACTGCTTGATATTTACAAGAGCACAAAACTAACACAGATTTATACAAGCACAGCCTTTAAAAACTTATAAAAAACTAAATAAAACAACATTTTTTGTTCTGTGCTGGTGTGCTGGCGTGATGGTGTGCTGGTTTGCGTATGTTTCTGTGCTGGTTCTGTGCTAGTGTGTTTGTATTTTCTGTGCTAGTGTGCTGATATGTTTGCATTTTTATGCTGTTATGCTGGTGTATTGGAAAAACGCTAAAAAAAGTCAATTTTTTTTCTCCAAATCGAGCAAACCTAGTCTCAAATTAAAGATAAAATCGCGAATAGAATCAGGTGAAATTTTTTTTTGGAAAATAATGTCGTATGAAAAAGTTATGGTCGTTTTGAAAAACGTGGGGAAATGAATAACTTCGAAAAATACAAATGGGGGAGGGATATGGACAATTACTGGATTGCCCCTGTCCGAACGGATCTTAGGCAAAATGCCCGTCCGCACGCGAACCGTACTCTATGAATATATATAAATATATACACATATTTTTATCATCTGATTTCATGGACATATATTATTGGTCAATAATATACTTTTTATCGAGTTTCGAAATTGTTATGATTTTGGCTATGTGTCGTCCTCGACTCGTTTGAACTTTATTATCTGCGTTATGTCGTCGTTTGACATTATTTATTTTCACCAGTGGTCTAGACTTATTCGTCTCCAATTGAACACACACTTATGTACATATGCTCGTTAGGTGCTTGGTAGATTACACAAGACCTGCTATTTTTCTGCCTGTTGTTGTTATTTATTGGGAATTGCTGTGCACCCAAAGGTGAGTTTCACGGCCCCATTTTACTATTTTTAATCCTGTTGGGGGAGATTAACATGCTTAAACTATACAACTGAGATAATTAGACTTTTAAATATCACTTGAAGTACTTGAAGCACACTGATACAACAAAGTCCTTCTTATGGTAACGTTAGTATTAATGACGATAGCGGGATATATATTATAGTACTACTGGGTCTGACAAACCCCACCCGGGTCAGTCGCGCTGACACGATTGGATATCGAACGGGTGTTATATTTCTCCTAAACACAACAAGGCAAATTGCGCAAACTGTAAACAATTGTTAGCTTCGGTGACCATCAACGTGCGAAGTTTCATGTATATAGCCTAGCTAGATATTTGTATATATTAGTGATTATGCTGTTACAACTTGAACTGTTATTGAACAGTCAATCTTAAACTCAACTTGAAATGTTGTTGAACAGTCAATCTTAAACTCAACTTGAACTGTTTATGAACTGATAAACCTATGAACTCACCAACCTTTGTGTTGACACTTTTTAGCATGTTATTTCTCAGGTTGCGGATGTTCGAGTATCACGAGTACGCATGCATGAGTCTTTGAAACACTTTTAGTGTCTTTGGACTAGTCACGTCACCTTGGGTGGCGATGTTTTTACTAGACTTTTTATTTGTATTTACGCTTTCGCATTTGTAAAACTCTAAACTTATGTTTTAATGAATTATGAAACGCTTTTATTAATTATTGGTCGTTTGGTGTAACTAATGGACGAAGATCCTGGTTTGTCACGCTCCCTGCGGTGCGTTAAACCTCAACACAATCAGCTTTTTGGGGGTGTGGCAGGCTTCTCCTTAAACCTCAACACAATCAGCTTTTTACCAGTTATCGGATGTATCTTTGTCGGATGCTCTCTTCTTTTTGGCTTTTGTGGCCTCAGAAATTGAAACTTTTTCTGACATTCTTTCTCCACAATACTCTTGAATTGTAGCCCTTTCCATCCATTACCATAGTTCAAAAAATAGTTTTCTAGTTAGCTCTCGAACATCCCAAACCGGCAACGTGTTGAAATCCAATGCCCTTTTGAAATATTGGATACCAAACTGACGCTTGATTCCATAACAATCAATATCGTCAGCATGCATCCAACTCACAATATCACATGAAGCTTGACCCTTGAATCTGACATGCCTACGTTGTTTGATTGGCTTTGGAGGAGGAACGTAATTGGCATGAAAGTTCTTCATGTATTCATCAAAGCCCCTTCTCTCTTTTTGTTCTTTGGCTTCTTTAACAACTGGGTCAACAAGGATCTCAGCTTCCTTTTTCTTTAACTCTGCCTCAGCATCATTACCCTTCTCCTTTGGAAATACTTCAAAAATATATTTGTCTTGGTTTTTGAAGTTAGAATACATATCAGGATATTCTTCTTCTGTTATATCCTCAATCTCAACTTCCACATCCACACTATCATCATTAGTTTCAGCTTTTGACAACTCATACACTTCGGGTTCGGCTACGACTGCTTTCCTCATTTCCTCGTCATTTAATGCAAATACGACTTGAATTTGAGCTGGAGTGAGTTCACAAACAAACTCTCCATCTTCTAAAATTATGCCAATCTCATGAATACTTTTAGCCGCTTGATTTGACAGAATAGATGTAATTGGCACTGCTTTTCTAGAATCAGACTCCCCCCGGGCTGCAGAAGTACCAGCACCCGAACTAGAAGTTCCAGTTGGGCCTGGACCTCCACCAGCAGCACCGTTAGGGTCGTCATTCTCAGGTTCATCATTCAAGTACCTCAATACATCATCTTTGCACCCAATCTCCCCCTGAGCAACAAATTTTCAAGCAAGAATTTAATATGCTCATTCATCTTGGCTATCTGGGCATCTTGATTTAAACTGGCCGTTTCAATCTCATAATCTCTTAAGCTTTGGCTGCATTTCCACTTTTCATTCGTATGTGATCTCTTTGTAATTCAACAATCTGTTTTGAATGAGATTCATATCTTTCTTTTAACTCTTCAATCAATTTTGATTTCTCCTCATTATTCTCTTCAACACCTCAATCACCTTTGGCTTTTCATCATCCTTAGCCTTCAAGTCATCGAGCTGTGATTGACAATATAAAAGTGCACTGTTGAGGATCTCCATTTGAGAAAATAATATCAAACTTTGAGATACATTGATATTAACATCTGAAGTTAGCGTGGATGTAGTTGAAGTTGTTGTTGTTGTAGTTGAGAATGTTGGAGTGGATGATGTTCCCATAGGCTAAATAACTAACTGAGCACCAACACTTACTGAAGGTGTTGTGCTAGTAGATGTAGTCTTCGTTGTTCCCAAATACCTCTTCAGAATATCAGACTGAGTCAATTCAATAAGAACTGTAGCTGCTGCCATGGAAGAAACTGTGGCTACTGGAAATGAAGTTGACACAGGCATAGACATCTCACGGCCACCAGATGAAGACTCGCTGGTACGTCGTTTCAGTATAAATTATGAACTTTTTAGGATCTTTGGATGACTATTGCCTCTTCCACCAGCGGCAATTGACTTCTCCATTTTACCTGGTGTCAATTGAGATGAGGAAGTAGTCAGATGCTTTCCCTTTCCATGTCTGGCATCATCAACAGGGTTATAATCATCATATGTATCCGATGGAGCTTTATCTTCATAGAATCGACCAAGGTATCGGTCGTTGCTTTTGTTTTGAGTTGTTCGGTAAGCAAGATGTTCTTTGCTACCCTTCTTCACTTTAACTTGTTGTGATCAAACACGAATAAACGTCATAGGATTGTTAGGATCAGAATCATCTTCGGTATTCACTGGCTCGTCATCATACTCATCATCATCTGTTTCATCTTCATCAACCAAGGTGTTAATAGCAGGTGTCTCAGACACATTAACAACTGCTTGGACTTCTGGTGCTGAGACTGCTCGTTCTGTGACTACAGGCTCAGATACTTCAGGTTCAGTAATAATTGGAGGTGTTGGTGCTTGTTGTCGTTTTGGTCTTTTTGTTTTTTTATTGTTGCGGTTGTTGGTTTTTTCTTCAATACAAGAATAATCAAATTCATCAGAAGAACTTCCTTCGTCATGGTGAGGCGCACCATTGGCTGGTGCTACACAGTTAGCATTCACTAGGTGACCTATCAGCCTTTTCATCTTCATATGTTTATTGGCTTTCTTCTTCTGATAAGTGGTCAATGTACCAACACTCGTTTCACTCATGTGCTTCAAATTCATCTTTTGAGCTTCAGTCTTTACCGGATTCGGGTACAAATCATTCAGAATTATTTGAGTGAACCTCGGGTACAATAATGCTCTCTTGTGTCTGTTGAAATTGCGTGAGTGATGGATCGTCTACTCGATCATATCGAAATCTATGTAAAACGAGAACACAAGGTGTAAATACAACGACTCTTGTATTACACCACAGAGAAAACACACACTTAGTTTCACAAAGTAGTTTTGACAAGTCCTTTAATACTAAACTAGACTAAGCTATTTATAGTTGTACAAGAGCATGCGAACACACGATCAGTTGAACTACCAGTTCGGACAACTTCGTGTGCATCAAACTGGTAGTTCGCAACACATTCTTGTAGCTCTTTGTCTTGTTCTTGATACTTCACATGACGACCAAGAACCTTGTACCAACAAACTCCCCCTCGACATGTGTAGTATCAATCTCCATATAATCTTGTATCTTCAATCAAACTCTCCCTCAACTTTACGATGAGTCTGGTCTTGAATACTTGACATTATAGCGCGTATAAACTTTTTATCCACAGCTTCAGAAGACTTGAAGTTGGGATGTTCTCTTTCCACTTAGAAACCTGCCAACATAAATAATCTTGGCGCAAAACGTCTCTTTGAGACTCCAAGATCTATTGATTTTGAAATTTGAGTTCATATACCATGTTAATCAATCGAAAAGAAATAAGAAACAAAATCTTTTTGATTTTTCACAACTTTATATTAAAACACACCTAATTTGTCCATTGCAAATATAATTTGTATTGGACATAACATGTGGAGCTACATTTCAATTTCAATTATTGTAGCACATAAGCCATGTCCATTGCAAATATAATTTGTCCAACTTTAAACTCTGGCATAATCATACTCATAACATTTGGATATGTTAAGGTATTAATTAGATTTGCATTAACCAGTGTACCCCAAACTATCAGACATTCTCAGATATGTTTTTGCGCGCTTATCACACTTTGTGATTTCACTTGTGATTTAACACATAGTGATTGAATCCATGATATAGTCAACTGTGTTCCATGAAAAAAAGAAATAAGAATGTTAAATCGTCTACATTAAGGTCGATCATTCGATACACAGATAAGGCTTCCGATTTAACAAAATAAGAAAATAAAAAAGGGTGAAATTGTATAACCCAACAAAAATCAGGTCGGTACTCCCGTACACGCAGAGAAACTCCGATGAACGAAACACCAAAGAAAATAAAGCAGAACCTTAAATGAACAACTATCAGGTCGGTCTTGTGGACACGCAGAGATAATCCGATCATTTAAGAAAATAAAGAAAATCAAACAAGTTTAATTCTTTGTAAAATGAACACATGTTTACACAGTGACATCTCATTTTTCTTTTCACATATCTTATTCTTGATATATCATGAGATACGCATCAAGATGTTGTCCACTATGTCAAGCATTATATTTAATGTATATCACATTTGTGTACTTTCTGATTTGCCGAGCCTACCTAGCACATCGAATAATGGTCTTATGGCTTTGTCATTAAGTTTATCCATGAGTCAGACAACGTTATCCATTGTACCATCAGTTCCGAAATATGTCGGATACAATTTTCTCATTTTTCATTGTTTTCATCTTTTCAAATTTTCTCCCCTTAAAAATGACAACTCTATTTTTTAGATTTGCAGTTTTACTAATCGAAAAAACAACACACTATTTTTGTATTTTTCAAAAACAAACTCCCCTTAAAACGAGACGGGGTGAAAAACAAATGAAAAATTAATCAATCAACACAGATACTCGTAGTTTAGCATTTTGAAAACACAAAATTGTGATTTAGAAATTCATTTTAAATTATCACAGATATGTCACCACCAAGAATCTTTCAATTACCGATAGGTCTTCCTGAAATACATGCTGAAACCAAATAAAACATTAGTCGCTTTGGGATTGACCTAATTCAACAACGTCTGGTCGCCTAGTGTCTTCCACATAGTCATTGTTGGCCTTGGAAATAACCTTTGGTTTCCATATCAGTGATGATTTTGATTTTTGATCAAAACCAGAATCAGTGTCAACTGGCGTAGTTGGTTTGGACCAAGACGACTTACGAGTTGAATTGACCTTTGAAGACCATGGTTCATAAAAAATCTGACCTTTGTTATCCACATATTTAGCAGTGTTGTGGATATATGTAGTCGTCGGACAATCAGCAGCAAGTTGTCCAGGTTGACGACATGCATAACAAAGTCTCTCACGAAGTTTAAAAATATTTGAGAAATTCTTTCAAGTTTTTAGAACAAGAAGAATGATCAGAACCGAATTTATCAAAGAAATCATCATAGGAATCATAACTCGGAGATTGACTCCGCGAAGAGACCTTAGATTCAAATGAAGAACCACCAGAAGAATAAAAACCTTGTTTTGTCTGAGGTGGAGATTTATTTTGATTCTTGATTTCCAACACTTTTTCTTTCTTCTCTGATTGTTGAGCTTGAACGGACAATTCTTTAATCTCAAATCCCAAAACTTTATGTTTTTAACCTAGAGTCTTTGAAGATCTAGATTGAGAACCAGAAGCATCTCTTCCTTTGGCTTCTCTAGTAAATATATCTTTAATTTCTTTCAGTTTGTTCTCACGCACTAAAGATTTTGCTGGTTCTTCTTCAGATGAAGAACTTGAAGATTTCTCAACTTTACCAAAAATATCTTCATTTTCTAAAAATGATGAGCTGAAATCAAACTTTGGAGCTTCATCAAACGTTACCTTCTTATTTGATTTATTTTTCTTCTTCTTCTTCGGTGTGGCAAATTTGGAATAATCAAGTAACTTGATGTGCTTGTAATTGCACATCTTTTCTAGGAATAATTCCCGACCTTTTATACATGTTTATATATTATTTTGAATGATTATGAGGCTTAAATACTTAGAATGCTTAATATTGTGTTTATAGAAGCCTTGGTGAAGATTTGGAGGAAAAACGGTGGAAAACAGAGAAGATACGAAGATTCGAGCAAAAACCGGAATGTTCAGCTTAGAGATTGAGAATTTAATCCCTTATTGTCCAGACTTATGATGATGATGTGAAACCTACTTGAGATGATAGAGTATGGAAAATGATGAACTTAGGAGAAAACGGGGGTCAATTCCGAGTTGTAACGAAGAAGTTATGAGCGTTCCAAGGTTATTGATGAATAAGTCAAAAATGGTCCGTAACGACCCGTGACACGTAACGGCCCGTTACGGCCACTTTTCACGAAAAACCCTAATTTCGGGCCTATAAATACAATGTGATGTTTCGGAACGAACGAGGACGGATGGGGTCGGTCATTCTGCCCCAGATACAATCAGAAACAATGAGAAAAGAAGATTGAAGCATATGAGGAAGATTTAGAGCAAGGAATTGAAGTCCAATCAATGCTACTATGCATCGATTGTCCGGTTTGCGATTGTTTATTGTTTACTTTCTATTTTCCAGCCATGTTTAGGTTTGGAACTTGTTCTCATTTCAGTAGTATGTTAGGCTAGTACTTACATCATCTAGGTTTAGGTGATACTTGATCAATTCAAATTTATGGTTTGATATAATTGCTTATGACACAATGATTTCAGTATAACGTATGTGATTCCTACTACATATCAGATTTGAGTTATTGTTTGTATTTTTGATCCATTCCTAGTAGTTATTGGTTTAATGCATAGCTTGATCACCTGTTCATTTTATCAATTGCTATTTCTTAGATGCTATTTGGCGATATCAATATGTGTTTAGGAACGCTAGCGAGCCTAGATAGGAATTAGTGATGATGTTCGTTCAATAGTTCGTGTCGATTAAAGTGTGTCCTTACTCCATGTCTTGGGTCAAGGGATTAGTGAAGTGTCTAGATATATTGCACATGTGATGGTATGTAGTTTGGTCATAATTGTTAGTCCATCGTGATTATTTAGAATATGATTGGTCTATGGTCCTAGGTCTTAGATCATGTATTAGTGGCTTATAACTAGGTCATTGAATTAGTGGATACTTCGTTGTGGCTGTGGGTTTAATTGTAGATATAGTCTCTTGCGATACTGTGTCTAATATGTGCTAAACACATCCGGTTTTCCTTTGTATTTTGTATAGTATTTGAGTCGAGTTTGAGTCATTGTTGTTGGTTTTTATCACTTTTATAGTATTCGAGTCTTAATGTGCTATCTAGTCATTTTTGTATAAATCGGTGTGAGTTTGAGTTTTTTATTATTAAGTTTGTTTATTAGGTCAAATGTGCTCAAAGTTATTCAAAATATATTTGTTTGTAGGTTTCTTTAAAGGTCCAAGGGGATGGTATGACATTACATCAAAGTTCAAGGGTTAAAGAATTAATAAGGAAAGTTGAAGGACTGGCATGGTCAAAATTATGAAAGCATGAGGGGTTGCATGTAAAACTATGTATGAAAAAAGGGTTTAATTGTAAAATATGGAGAAAAAAGGTCCATGAAAGACTTAAGCATGGATTTGGGTTTTGTGGGACACGAAATTGGAAATCAAAAAAGAAAAGGAAAAAGAAGGCTAAGGGATTGTTTGATAACCTCTTACCGGGTCCAGTAAGAGCTGACCACTGACCCCGTAAGTGGTCAGGGCGTTTGATATCTTAAAGCTATGAGCTGACCGAGTCAGCCCACCTCTGACCGAGTCCCTCTTTTAAACATCACTGATCAAATTTTTTTTTGTTCCCCTGAATTCCCCCTTTTTCATCTCTTAACCCTGAAATGCTTTGCTCCCCTGAACTGCCCATTTTTCATCTCTGAACTCCGATCGACATCTGCTCTCCTCCGCCGCTCGTCTGCTCTCCTTCTTCCTCCGCCGCTTGTCTGCCTCCTCCGCCCCTCTTCTTGTCTGCTTCAATTCAAGGTTAGTTTTCTGTCATAAAATCGGTTTTTCATAAAATTGATCATAGTTCCTGCATGATTTCATGGGTTAGTTTACTTGTTTGTTAATTGTTTGATTTCTGTAAAAAAAAATCTGGGTTTATGATTCCTTTAATCTGGGTTTTTAATAAAATTAGGGACTGATAATTATGGTAGGAATGCTAATGGTAAACATATGCTTAGAAACCACCACACTTCATTTTTCATGCCATACAAGACCATCAAAATGGTACAAGGGGTGACAACAAAGATTAAAATTAAAAATCAGAGTGCATCTAAGGGTCCTATCCTTCCTGAGGTTTGGGGTAGTGTCTATTGTTACTTTAGTACACACTGAGGTTGCAAATTTCTTGCACTTAACAATTGAACCTATCCTCCCATTTTTCAATTTTAGTTGATCATAGTGCACGTCTTTCATATACGTGGGTCTTTTAGCATGTGGGTTTATGTATTCCAAGTCAACCACACCACCTGTCAATCTTTCATTATTATTTTTATCTCATTCAGCTTCAATGTGAGGTTATGGCACCAAATATACTAGCTTTCATATGGTAAATATACATGAGCACTTTGGTCGTACGGGTCATCGAATGGATGCTTAATCTAGGTTTATGCTTCCTTTCAATTTCTGATTTCATAGTGTATAATCACACTGATTTTAAGAAAAACATATGACCCATGATTCTCTCAAACTGATTTCTGTCCCAAAAAAACATGTGAAGCTATCTTGTGAAATAGTTGAACGGTGAAGATAAAACATGAAATCATAAAATAGCATTACTTTTATGATTTCTGATATCATAAAAGAAAAGGTAAAAAAGATGCACCAAGAAAAGCTATATTGTGAAGTTGCCATCATATTTGATATTAAAGATCTTTGTATATGTTCAATTGGATAGTATTTTAAAAGAAATCATGTCTACCCTTTGAGGGGCCGTTTGAATGGTGGGGTTGAGACTGAAATTAAATTTGTGATTTCATTAGAGAAAATGTTTCATTATATGCTTGTGATTGAATACAATTTGAGGGGTTGTTTGATAGTGATTTTAGTTTATACTTGAAATTGAATATGCGACTTTAGTTTATGATATGACTTGTTCTTGAGAGTAGTATTGTTAAGAACTTGGAACTTGAAATTAACTGTGATCTGTGATTTTGGTTTATGATATCATTAGGATATGTTTTTGAGGAATAGGAGCTTAAGAATTGCTTTGTTATATGTGTTTTGTCTTGTGCATTTTTCATTAATTTTAAGTTCTCATATGTATCTAGATATGTCCAAAAAAAAAACCTAGAGTTAGTTGGAGGTCGGAATCTGTGGACAAAGCTTTTCTCGAAGCATGGCTACATAAAGGTCCTAGTTGCAATGATGTATTTTGCAAAAGAAATTATAGTGCCAACATCTTCCGATGGAACTACAAATATATCGGGACGACATCAAAGGCTAAAAGACATATTTCCTGGAGTAATAGGTGCTTTAGATGGAACTCTTGTACATGCACTTGTGCCTGCTAATCAACAACCTTGTTTTAGCGGAAGAGAAAAGGGTGAATGTTATCAAAATGTGCTAGGAATATGTGATTTTTGATATGATATTCACATTTGAAATGACATTCATAATTTTATACGAAAATACAATATTCAAGATGAGTTATTTATGGACTTTGAAGAGTGATCTATGGTTACTCCTAATGTGCAAGATGGAGGAAGTGTGGGCATAGAATGGGGTTCATAAGGCATTGAATATATGAGTACTTTGCGTAACTAGATTACGAATCAACTATTTTCAAGTGCTTCAAGTAAAATTTGTATGAGTTATGTTTGATTTGGATTTTGTATGACATTTTGAATTTTAAGCTATTATGTGTGTTTTAATGTTGGTTATTTTTAATCATCACTGAACACAAGATATAACAGAAAGTTTGTTATTATTTACTTTATCGTTTCTATAAATAAAGATACAATTATGGTTTTTAACTTTAAAAAAAGTATTTTCAATTAACTAAAAAGAATATTTTTTATTATAAAAGAGTGTGTTTAATTTCTTTTTTAATACTTGCAACAAAATTATTGTATTGATTTTTTGTTTCAAAATTCTTATTTTAATTTATTTTAATTTTTTTATAAAATGTTTTTAATACATAAAAAACAAATAGCTATATACATTACTCGATCAGCTCTCACCCAGTCAGCTACTATCAAACACCCACGTTTCAATCAGAGTTTCTTACTCAATCAACTCTTACTCACTCAACTCTTACTCAATCAGCTCTTACCCAGTTAGCAACTATCAAACAACCCCTAAGTCGGTGAACCGACTGTTTTGGCATTACGTGGGCTTAAGTGTGGCGCTTACGACATTCACTTTAACAAGCGATACACCTAATTTAATCAAACCCGCA
This sequence comes from Deinandra increscens subsp. villosa, assembly GCA_039602395.1. Taxonomy (NCBI): domain Eukaryota; kingdom Viridiplantae; phylum Streptophyta; class Magnoliopsida; order Asterales; family Asteraceae; genus Deinandra; species Deinandra increscens. The sequence goes on along the minus strand of JBCNJP010000006.1, from coordinate 25,782,726 downwards.
ACCCTATGATTCTCACTATAAAATCAACTCACGCGTTTAGTTCGAGGAATTATTATTAGCGGCCGATTAAAAGGAATTTCCAGGAGCCTTTTGGACAGTTTTTTAGACAAAGAAGGCTAGAATCGAAGAGAAGATAGTGGGGACAAATCATTCGACCTTAATCAACATTCCCGATTTCTCTATTCTTTGATTTCTTATTTTATTCAAACCCTAAAACCATGTTTACATACAAACTTCATTACTTTTCTGTGATTTTGTTTGCAACTATGGTGGTAGGCTAGACTTTTACTGCCTCCTAGACTCATTGTGATGAATTTTTGCTATTGATGATTTTAATTCGGTTTGTGACTAACTGATTGATATGCAATTCTATTGAATCCCATTGATGCAATTATTGTATGCATATGTGTATTGTGAGCAGATTTATAATTGTTAGTTGAGGCACTTTTTGCCTTCGAATGTCTTTCGGTCTAGGTGAATTGTCTGAAGTAGCTAGCTTTAGGGTTGGTTGCGATAGAGTAGTTTAAGAGACGTCTTGAACTATTATGTTGATTAATTATTATCTATTTGATTGCAATGTGCTGCCCTAATTAGACAAGCGGGAGGTGATAGTTAGGTTAGGTAGTCGTGTTAGTTAGTGAAATATGATAACATTGCCTCGGGAGAGGGATACCCTAGGAAATTAGGTAACTTGTTATTCCTTGTCAGTCATAGTAATTAGTGGTAGCTCCTTCTAGCCTAAGGTGCCTTAGATTGTTTTGAGGGTGGTTAGGTCTAGTTGAGGTTGGATGTACCCACATGGTGAACTCCTGTTCGAGCGTTAGGATTGTCTGCTAGGAAGAACTTAAACGGTGAACTAGCCACCATCAGATTCGTCATAACCGATTGAAGTTGTCAGTAGTGATTAGGATTCCGAGTCTTGATGGTATCTTTCTTTGTTCTTGAAGTTTGTTTTAAAGTTCCTTGCTTTCCGTTTGTTAGTTGCGATAATTAGTTAATTTAGTTAATCAATTCCAAAACCAAAAATCAAATACTCAAATTTCCAGTTTTTACGTCCTAAGTTGTGTCTAGCTAGAATAGTGTCTCTAGGGTTCGATAATCCCGGTCTTCCTTAGCTATTCTACAATCCGACGTGTACACTTGCCTTAGGGTTCGGTTAGTTTAGGGTTTTCGGTAAAATTAGGTGTGTCTAGGTCTAGTTTAGGTCTAGGTTAAATTAGGTATTTTTAGTGTCACTTCCGAACACATAAAATTTTTGGCGCCACTGCCGGGGACACTTGGCAATAGCAAGATTAACTAGGTCGTTTATGAAATTTGTGTCTTTTTTGGTTTTTGCGTCTAGATTTCTTTAGGTTTATTTTTCTTGAGTCTAGATATATATATATATATATATATATATATATATATATATATATATATATATATTTTCTCTTAGTTTTTATTTTTTGTTCCTTAGTTTAATTTTCTTTGTTTATGCCACACACTCGGCCACAGGGTCCACCAGAATTAGATCCTTATCTTGACCCTGATCGAGATCTGCGAGAGAAGTTCCTTGAACTTTACGCAGATTTAGAAAATTTCATTTTTTCTGCCACTGCTTCCACAACATCATCCTCTTCACTTATCGATCGTGATACTAAACTCATTCCATTCCCTGATCTCACCATGACTGAACGTGTCACTGTCCACCAGCAGGCTAGTGTCGGCTTCGACAATGCTAGCTTCGCTATCGCACCCACCAACATTGTGGCCACCACGAACTGGCATATCCCATCACCCGTCATCAATGCGCTCACTAATTCGGTTTAATTCAACTGACGTGATGATGAAGACGCACCAGCTCACCTCTTGAGGTTCTTGCGTGTTTGTAACACATTCGGACTCACCGGAGTTACGAATGATGTTATATACCTACGGCTGTTCCCATTCTCGCTCGCATCTAGAGCGGCCGTATGGTTGGAGACGCTTCCTCGTAACTCGATTGCCACCTGGGCAGATCTGAAGCAATTTTTTTTAAAGAAATATCACCCTCCAACAAAGGCTTCGTGCACTCGAGAGGAAATCCACTCGTTCCATATGGATCCCGATGAGCCTTATTCGGTAGCATACGAGCGCTTTAATACTCTTCTCAACATGTGTCCACAACACGGGTTCGAATGGGCAATCATCAAAAAATTCTATAACGGTTTGACATACGCCATGCAGAGAGATTTAACATTTTAGTTGGAGGGCATATGATGTAGAAACTCACGATTGACGAGTGCAAAAATCTTTTTGAGAGTTTCGGTGTGGCTGAGCAGCAGACCCCAGGAGACCGTAGGATTTTCACGTTAGCACCCAGTAGGTTATCTTCTAAACTTAGGGGAGTCCATCAGGTAAGTCTAGATACCTCTGCTCAAGCCCGAATCGATTCATTAGAGAAGCATGTTTGCAATCTACAGCTCAAACAGCAGGCCAAATGTGAGCTGTGTCGTGGAGGCCATGACACCCGTGACTGCCCACTTACGCCTCCTGAGCAGGTGGAGTATATCAGTGACCGACACCAGTTCGGTAATTCTTTTCAGTCTGGGTAGAGGAGTGAGAGATGGAAGCAACCCACCTGGGTTCAACCGAGATACAATCAAGATGGCGGAGTAAATGAAGGGCCGACGATGAAGGACTTACAAAGTTAATCATGAATCAAACTCAGATTTTGCAGCAGCTTGTCACGAGAGATGACGCGACCCAGAAAAAGCTAATGGAGCATGATACACTTCTTAGAAACCAACAGGCAGATTTTTTGGATTTACAAAGGACTGTGGGAGACATAGCGAAGGAGCTAGCTAACCGAGGGGGTCAATTTTTTGGTAGTACATCAAAAAACCCCAATGCGTTGGTTAAAGTTGTCACCACGAGGAGCGAGAGAGTAGTTGAGAGTCCATCATCGGCGGTTTTCGAGGAGGAGCCGGTTGATGAGGAAATTGAGTTAAAGATGCCTGACGGGAGGGTGCAACTGAGCCTAAGGCCAGCAAGTACCACACTGAACGTCGAGGGGGAGGTAGTGAAGGAGCCCAATAAAGAAAACCCAAAAAGAGAGTTAAATTTGAACCCCAACCAATCACTACGGAGGACTTGAAGCGAGTGCCATATCTTGAAAGATTAATCCAACAAAAAATATGCATGAGAGTACGGTGAGTTTCTAGAGCTTCTAAGGAAACTTAGGATTACTTTACCTTTCACCAATGTTTTAAAACAAATTCCTAAGTATGCTAAATTTCTTAAAGACACAATGACTAATAAAAAGAAGCTCGAAAGTCTTTTTGACGTAAGTTACCCGAGAAATTAAACGACCCAGTGACCTTTACAATTCCTTGTATTTTTGGTTCTTCTTCTGTTACACATACATTAGTTGATCTAGGTGCTTCTATAAATGTGATGCCATTCTCTGTTTTTCAGGACCAACTATGATGAACATATCCTTAGATGACCGATCTATAGTGAGACCCAAAGGAGTAGTGGAGAATGTTCTAGTTAAGATCGATAGATTATTATTCCCTGTTGACTTTGTGGTGGTTGATAGTGCTTATGATGCTAGATGCCCTCTCATTTTACGTAGGCCTTTCCTTAGGACTGCCCGAGCGTTAGTTGATGTGTTCGAGGGTATCATAACTTTGCGGGTAGAGGATGAGAGTGTCACGTTTGAGGTAGAGAGGTCTGAGAAGAACGACAACGAGTCTGTGTATCTATTGGAGTCTTTTAAGTCATGTGTGGACCGTTGTGTCAATTTAGTTACTAGGAAGGAGTTAGTGGTAGGCAATAGGTTAGGTGAGGGTGAGAATGAGAGTGTGACAGAACCCACATCTTGGAAGGTCCAAGAAAATGTGAAAAATTTAGATGAGTGGGTAGTTATAGGTCAAGTGTGGGGAAGACCCCGAGGGGTTAGAAGATTTAGTAGAAAAAGTTGATAGTTTTAACCCATTAGGAGAATCCGAGGGTGATGTAATGATTGATGAGTTCTTGGTAGTTAAACATGAGGGTAGAAAAGCTACACTTGGTGATATAGGTGCGTTAAATGCTGAGATAGTGCTTAGACCAAGTGTGGGGAGGTTGTTGGTAGTTAGTATGTACATGACCCGAAACTGAAATTCATAGGAAAGATTAGATTTTTACCGGATAGTTTTAAACATTGGAAGGTTAAAGAGACGTTGAGGTTAGTGAGTTGTAGTGATATGATAGCTAGGAAGTTGGTTGGTAGTGGAAAGGGTAGAAATCGGGTAGTTACTGGTAGTTGTCTATTGAAGGATGTTAAGTCTAAGCCTCCGGATGTTGGAATAGGAGGTTGGTTGTTTGTTTTAAGCTGAATGCATAGTGCCCAGGCTGTAAAGTTTGTATCTTTATTTGAATTTTACATTTTTCGTGTTTTTTTGTGTTTTTTCGGTTTTCGGTTGTGTTTTTAGTGTTTGCAGGAATTTCGGGCGATTGAAGATGATGAAATTGTGTTGGAAGAGTCCAAGTTCCAGGTTCAATGATATTCACACTTGGATGCTTATGGAATTCAATGGAGGACCTGGGATCAACCTCGCCTTTCATTCAAATTAAAATCAAGGCAGTTTGTTCCGATTTGTTTTCAATTTTTTATTTTCTTTTGCATTTTTTTTAATTTAGTGTGTTTATTTTTATTCCTATTTTATTTTATTTTCATCACACATTGGGGAGAATGTGTCTTTTAAGTATGGGGATGAGAAGACTTGCGTCTTGAGTCTCTTTATTTTTATTTTTAATGTGTCTTTGAAAAAAAAGTAACAAAATAAAAAAAATGAAGAATTTAAAAAATGTTCTTGATTTTTGCTGCATTTTAATGGAAAATGATTGTTAGAGCATATTCCTATGCTATAGAGTGTCTCGTGTATTGTATCTAAGTGAGCGTGTGTTTGTGAGTCTTAGTGTCAACTTACCAAGGACAACATACCATTTGTACGCTCCATGGTCCGCTGTACCAATTGGTACGCCCGTACCAATTGGTATTCTAGTTGGTACGCCAGGTAAGCTGTTCACTATAAATAGTTCGTGTTAGAATGAGAGCTTATTAGCTGAGTCATTTTACACTTTATGTGTGTGTTTTCTAGAGAAAGAAACCAGAGTGCTTTTGATTGTAATCCTCAAGTGATTCAATACAAAACTCTTATTTACATTCGTGTTCACTAGATTGATCGAATCATGCAGTAGTAAGATCATTTTGTGTCCTTACAAGTGGTATCAGAGCAATCCAGGTTGCTCTACTGCTGTGTTTTGATCAATTTTCGGATTTCTAGTGAGAGAAAGTTTGGATTTTATTGGTTTTTCATTAATTCTCTTCAATTCCGAGTGATTTTGATGTCAAACTTGATTGCAAAACATTCCTAGTGTTTTTTTGTTGCCTACTGCTGTAAATTGCAGTCTAAAACGTCCAAATGCTCAAAAATCAGTCGAAACAGTGTTGGTACGCCGGTTGAATGTCGTGGTACACTGACTGGTACGCAAGGCAATCTTCATCGTTGGTCCGGAGCAGTTACGCCATACCATTTGGTCCGCTGATTGGTACGTAAGGCAATCTTCAACGGGGGTATGTTACTGTTCACTGTGGTACGCTGACTTCACTGGTACGCTGCTAGTTTGGTACGCTGAGGTTGGTGGTACGCTGAGTTCTTGCTCCGGTCAAAGCTTTGGTATGTTGGTCAACATTTTGGTCCGCTGAGAGTGTGTTTGGTACGCTGGCAGAAAAGTGGTGTTCACTAAAACTGACGTAACTTGAGTCTCGTTAAGAGTTACAAGAGCTAATACCAGCCAAAACGACCGTCTCAATGAGATCTACACTTTTACTGCCTAACGGTCAGTACCCTCCGGTTTGACCCCCAAAATCCGTTTCTAAGACCTTCATTTTTGCATCTGAAGTTTTTGATACTGAAAGTTTATCACAAGATGTCTGATTTTCAAGCGTTTGCGGTCATGCAAAACACGGTGCAAGCTATGCTTAACTTTGATAACGAAATTGGAACAAGCCAAAAAGTCCTAAGTTGTTGAAATTGGAAGATTATCACAATTGGTAGCAAATATTTTCTTCTTACATTAGCACAAATGATATCGATTTATGGATTCCAATTCGGAAGCTCTACTTGCATGCAACTGATCAAGGAGATTTTAAAGAAATTCACAATTTTGATGTTGCTGAAAGAAAAAGCTACGAACTTGAGAAAAAAGGTGTATAGTTATCTTATGAGGGCTTTACCTACGGAATTGTTACATTAAGTCAGTACTTGCCGGAAAAGTAAGCAGTTATGGGATGCTTTGTCAGCAAGATGCGAAGGCAATGATCAATACAAAAAGAGTAGACGAAAAGTGCTAAATAAAGAATTTGAAAACTTTCAACACTATGAGAAAGAAAACATCACTGCTCTTGTATCCAGATTTTCACATCTAATCAGTGAAATGAAAGTGGTTAACACTGAGAAGACCGAGGAGGAATTGAAAGAGAAACTGATGGAAGCATTACCAGAAAAGTGGGAGAATTATGTGTTGTGGCTTACTCATGAAAAAGAGTATTCTACATTATCATTTCATGATTTAACAAGAAAGCTTCATGCTAGAGAAATGGAAATGATGACTTCACATAAATCAACTGCTCAATTGCAAAATCCTGAGTTGTATCATGGTCAAAATTCTGCCAGTATCAATGCAAAATCTAAATCATTTGCTTTTGATTTATCAAATCCAGCTGCAACAGCATTTGTTGCTAGCCATGGATCAAGAAATTCTGAATATTCATCAACAGGGTGTAATTTCACTATTCCAAATTATTCACGTCAGACTTCATTTTCTGTAAAAAAACCTGATGAACATTTGGCATTGATTTCAGCTTTATTATCTTCATACTATGGGTTATTGAATGGTGGTTTGCCAACGACTAATCTGATTGAAGAAGATTTTGATCAGATAGATCCAGATAATCTTGAACATTTGGATATTAACTAGCAACTTGCTATGTTACCCCAAAGAGCTAAATGGTTCAGGAAGAAAAAAAGATTCAAAAGTTTAAATCCAGATGGTAAAGTTGGATTAGACAAATCAAAGTTAAAATGTCTCAAATGTTTCCATTTTGGACATTTTGCTCGTGCATATTCAAAGTCAAATGCTTCTACATCAAAGTCTTCAACAAATAATTCAGAGTCAAAGGCATTAGTCTCACAATCTAATCAAGGATATGACTGGTCGGACGGTATTAAACATTTTGAAAGTCCTATTGCTTTGACTGAACTTCATAATAATCCTGCAGCTTCATTTGATTTTGAGTTCGCTGACATGCAACATGCATTTATGGTTCAAATTGATTAGAGTGATTCTGATTCTGAAACAAGTGGTTATGAATCTTTTTGTGAGTTTTGTTCTCAAAAAAGACAAGAAGATTCAAGGATTGATAAAAGAAAATGAGTTGTTGGTTGCTGAAAATAAAAGGAAGATAGAAGAGTTCACAGGTGAACAAAAGAATTTATAAGGTGTAATTCAAGAATTGTCATCTCAAAAAGAAAAGTTTCAATGTGTTGAAAAAGATCTTGAGCAAAATCTTACTAAGTTTTCTGAAGAAAGTGCTAAATTAGTCGAGGAAGTTGAAAAATGAAAGGCTGAAGCTGAGGATACTGCCAATGATTTCAATAATTTGTTTGAAAAGTCCGAGATTAAGCTTGATATGCTTTCCAAGACTTCTGATGACTATGTTGCTAAAACTGAGTCATATCAGATTGATATGGAAAAGTTGCTAGATGAAAAGAGAGAGTTGGTAAGGGTGAATAAATTGCAAAATGCGAATCTTGATATTCAAAAGAGAAATGAAGATAAGTTGAAGAAAGAATTATTTACTGAGCTTGATAATTTGAGATTGCAAAAATATGAAACGCACAAAGTTGCTAAGAGATTGATTGCAACAGAGAAAGTGGCTGAAGCTCAACAAAAGATTTCAGATTTGAAGATTCAAGTAATTGATGGAAATCGTCTGTTGAAAAATGTCACCAATTCGCAATCTTTCACAAGTTTTCTAGCAAATGATGAAAATTTTGAGAAGATGTTTGATAAGACAATTTCACCTCCTGCAAATATCAAAGGAGCTGTCAACATTGTCAAAGAAACAGTTGAAGATTGTGATTATTCAAAGCTTTCTGATTCTAGGTCTGAAGAAACGAAAAAAAACAAAGAATCACAAGAATGGTAAGCAAGCTGAACAGAAATATGAGATTCCTAAAACTTCAAAGTTTGTGTCTGGATCTTTGTCCTCTGAAGAAGAGAAATCAGCTAGTTTAACTGAGAAGATTCGTCCCAATACTGATATTGATGAAACAATCTTCTATGCTCCAAAAGATGTTAATAAAGTGAAAGTTGAGCATACTCGTCTTGCGAAGAATGGGCATCAATCATCTAGATCTGAAGAAAATATTTCAGGAAAACATGTTGGTTTGGGTTTCAATCATAAGTTTGTTAAGATGATGCTTCTAAGGTTCAAATGCAACAGAAACTGAAGAAAGTTAATTTGAAGCAATTGAAGAAAGAAGTTTTTAAAGCTGAAAAAGTTCAACCTGAGAGGTTTATAAGCTCAAAGGTTCAGAACAAATATTTTCTGACAAGGAGTTCTCGCTTCATTGCGTGGATGCTCAGAAAATTGCCGAAGTTTTTGTGAAGAATGGTGATCTGAAGAACAAGAAGAAGCAATCTGATAAATTTTCTTCTAGAGGATCTAATTCTACTCCAAAAAGCCCGACATAAAAACGGGTTTATGATCATCGGTTTCAGGTATATGTAACATTTTATGATCATATTGGAGATGCTAATTTTTGTGAAGATATGCAGGTTCTCAAACGAAAGAACATAAACAATCTTTTGTGTTACAATTACCGACAAAAAGGGCATATGGCACAAGATTGTCATGTTACTGCTGCTTCTATTCCAAGGAAAGGAAAGGTTCCTTTTGTTGGTAAATCTGCCAAATACAAATTCATTGATGAATATGGCAGAGTATCTAATGAATTTCAACCGACATTTTTCAAACGTCAACGAAGGTTTTTACCTAAATTTCAAAATGATTCATTTGTTGGTTGTTCGTCACAATCAACTGTGACCGGTTCATCAAATACTGATTTACCAACATAACAAATCTGGAAACCTAAAGTAGTTTCGAAGGGTAATCAAGACACTGGTTGCCAGAAGCGATTCGCTTCGGGTCATTTATCAACTGACATGTTTGACTAGTGTGCAGGTACTTCTAGAATACTTATCGGTGTTTGAAAAGTTGCCGATAGAGATTATCCTGCTGATTTAATTTAAATTACAAGTGATATAAAATTTCAAAAAATTGAAATTTTTCTGAAAGCTAAAACTAAATAGTATCCATGTCGAAAGGTCAATTTTCTTTCTTTAATGCATTTTGTTTGTAGTTTAGGGGGAGAAAATTGAAAATACCAAAAATAGTGTCTTTGTGTTTTGTTAAAATACAAAAACTTTAAAAAAATGAGAAATTGTATCATGGATAAATTAGATGAAAAAAGCCATAAGATCATTGTTCGATGTGCTTGGTAGGCTCGGCATTAAATCAGAAAGTATTCAGATTTGATATACATTAAATACTAATGCTTGACCAAGTGGACAACATCTTGATGCATATCTCAAGATATTGAATAGATATGTGAAAAAGAAAAATGAGAAGTCACTGTGTGTACATGTGTGCATTTTACAAAGATTTAAACTTGTTTGATTTTCTTTATTCTGTCAAACGATCAGACCTTCTCCGTGTATCGAAAGATCGACCTTCTCTATGTATCGAAAGATCGACCTGATTGTTGTTCTTGATGTTCTTCTTTATTTTCTTTGATGTTTTGTATAATTCATCGGACTTTCTCTGCGTACCCACAAGACCGAACTGATTGTTGGTTGTAGAGACCATAATTGTTTGAGGATTTTGCATTAGAATTACTTTGGGCTAGTTTAACTGTATTTGGGCTAAACTTGTAGATGGGTTGTGTGGGCTCCTTTGTTTCGGTTGTGTTAGGGTCCAATAGGCCGATTTTTTGTAGCTTGTTTGACAAGCATATGTTCTCCTATATAATGGGAGCTAGGCTAGAGAATTAGGGTTGTTGATTCTCCTAGGGTTTTATTGGTGTTGTTTGCGGATTAAAGGTGTATCGAATTCACCTTGTGAATTCGACTTGCAAGTGTGTGGTAATCGAATCTTGTTCAAGCATTCTCAATTGGTTGGTATTTCTTTTAATTATTTCTTTGTGTTTGCTATACTTTTCTATTAAAACTTGAATCACCTCTAGTCACCGGATTCCGCACGGTGACTATAGGCTTTGATATCGCGTGAGGGGTTTAATTGATCCTTAAAATTGGTATCAGAGCCAAGAAACACAAGTTTCGAGGCTCTCGCGATATCCGATTCAGGTTTTTGGTGACTAACAATTTAAGTTTTGTGGTGATTTTCAGCTTTAGCACGTTTCGGAAGTAATTTGTGCAGGTTTCAAGTTCAGACAGGAGTGTTCGTGATCAATTGATCATGAATCTGTAGTTTTCCGTGACTTTTCGTGCATTTAGAAGACTTTTCGATCAGCTTGCCTGATCGAAAACCCTTTCCTGTCGCCTTCCTATGATTGAGAAAGACCCTCTGTGTCTTTTCGATCAGGTGCTTCAGTCGAAAAGTCCCACTGTTGAGACTTTTCGATCAGCTGATCATAATCGAGAAGTCCCTCTTTGTGACTTCTCGATCTGAATTCCCACTCGGAAAGTCCCCTGAGACTTTTTGATCTTCAGCTTGTCCCAATCGGAAAGTCCCCTGAGACTTTTTGATCTTCTGCTCGTCACAATTGGAAAGTCCCCTGAGACTTTTCGATCTTCTGCTCGTCACAATCGGAAAGTCCCTTCCGAGACTTCTCGATCAAGCATCGCCTTTTCGATCGTGAAACCACACTTTTCGACCCAAATACTTCTCGACCGGAAACCCCTTTTCGATCCAACCTTCGTCCGACCGAAAACCCCTTTTTGATCCAGCTTCTGTCCGACCGTAAACCCCTTTTTGACCCGACCGAAAACCCCTTCCAATGGCTTTCGATATGTCCAATCTCTCATCTGCTACTCTGGAAATGGATGCCCAAATCGGCACCTCAACAAGACCACCAAGATTGACCTCATGAAAAGACTTCATGAGCTGGAAGTACAGGTTCGTCAACTATGCTAACTACAATGATCCCAAGATTATGAGATCTATTGAAGCCGGAGATTATGTTCCAAAGACTGTTACAACCGGACAACCTGATGTGATAAAAGAGAAACGTGAATGGTCAGACACTGATTGGGACAAGGTGGAAAAGGATAGGAAGGCTCTTGCTGCATTAACTATGGCACTCTCACCTGAGGTTGCCGAAGCCTTCAAGGAGTACAAGTCTGCAAAATCATTATGGGATGCTCTGGTTGATGCATATGAAGGAAACTCTAATATGAGGGAGTCAAGGAAAGAGAACCTTAGAGAGCAATTTAATGACTTCAATTACGTGCATGGTGAGAATATAGAAACTCAATTGCAAAGGTTCATCAAGATCGTCACAGCAATGAAAGAAGCTGATGTGACATACACTCAAAAGGAAGTCAACAAGAAGCTGATCCATTCTTTGCCGCCCAACTGGGATAGTACAGTTGAGGTAATGGAAGGAATCCTGGACTTGAACATAGCAACACTCAGCTCACTCATGTCTACGATTAGAGCTTATGAAGAAAAGAAACTCAAGAGGACAAGAAAGCAGGGAGTTGGAGCAGCTGCCACACAAGTAAATCAAGCCTTTATATCGCAGCCCAGTGTCCCAGTAACTCAAATTGTTGATCTGACATCAAGCTCTCTAGCTTTCATTTCTCAAGCTGCTAGTGGAGCTAGTTCTTCAACTGGCTCTAATCTGGTTACATTGGATGTTAACACCTTAGCTAAAGATTCTAGTTTTGCTTTGGGATTAGGAATAATGAGTTGTTTTCAAGCTTTGGTTGCAGGTACTTTACTTCCAAATGACCTGTCCCATGAGGATGTGAATCAGGTGAACCCAGATGACCTTGAAAAGATGGACATATCTTATCAAATGGGAATGTCCGCATTGAGAGCTAAGCAATATAGTGCAAGAACTGGAAACAAAAATTGGAATGATGGCAAAGGCATAAAGCTATCTTTCAACAAAGCCAATCTGAGATGCTTCAAATGTAATGATTATGGTCACTATGCAAGAGAGTGTCCCAAGCCTAAAGTTGAAAGAGATGCTAAAAGTGATGAAAAACAGAATGTCAAGAAAAGGGAGGTAGGCGCTGATGATAAAGCACTTGTCGTTCAAAGCACTCCTGGAGGTTATGACTAGTCTACTCAGGTTGATGATCTCAGTCTAAGTCTTGCACATATTGCTATTTTAGCTGAGGAAGAAGAAGAGAGAGAGAGACACTGGAAATGAACCAACATGCATTCATGGTGAATACTGCTCCAGGGCCTGAAGTCAACTCTAGCAACACACAGGTATGCAACTATTCTTGTTCTCATTGTGTGGAGGTATTTAATGCTTACAAAGAATTTGAATCTAAATTTCATTATGAATCCCTAAATTGTGAACGCGCCACTAGAGAATCAACTAATTTAAAAGATATGGCTAGAGTAAATAGGGAAAAGTATGAAGCAGCTAAGCTAGATGTGACAAATCTTGACAATCAATTAAGTGACACTAGAGTTTTGCTGAGAGTTGCTAACACAAAAGTTGAAGAACTAACAAAAGAGGTAGAAGAATTGAGAGATCAACTTGCTAAATCTCAAAGTAGAATAGACTCTAATAATAAGAGTCAATCAAAAATGCTGGAAGCAAGGTCTCTCTTCTATAACTCTGATGTTAGGATGAAGTATGTTCAACAGAATTCAGGTCTAGGTTTTGGGGATGATAAGATAGATGAGACCTCAACACACACTGTTCCCATGCCTCACATGCATAAAATGATTTCTGAACCTGAACCATCAAAGGGAACAATAGATTCCTTAGCCGATATAGACAAAAGACTTTCTAAATGCCCAATAAAAATCTCATCTCCTACTTCTAACTCCACTAACACTTCTACTTCTTGTGCAGATGTAGTTAGCAGTAATGGAAGTGAAAAGGCAGAAACCGCAAGTTTATCAAGTCAAGAGTCTTTTGAAAAATTTGACTAGAATAAATATGGTTTTCCTATTGATGGTTCCAAACTTAAACTTGTTGAGTCTGATGTTTTTGATAAAACCTCTTTGTGTAGCAACTTTAGCTTTGGTGCTTGTGATGATAAAGTATCTAAACCATACTACATGAGCGATAGGTACACTTACATGCATGCGTGTTTAAGTCCTTTAGGTGATCTTAGGGTTTATAAATGTAAAACTTCTTTATGCAAAACTACCTAGTAATTCATATTCTATCCACACGCATCATAACTCAACTTTAGGATCAAGAGGAGCAGATGAAAACTCAAATAAATCCACTGGTTGAGGAACTTTGTAAATATCATCCTCTTTTGAACTATCTTCACTCATATCCTTCTTATATAAGAAATTCAGCAAAGTTGGTGATAAGTTGCAGTTCTTGACTTGTCTTTGTAATTCCAAAATTTCCAATTTCAATTCAGAAATCTTCTGTTTAGCAGCAAACATATCCTTTTGAGGCTTAATGAGTTCTTCGATCAGATCATTCTACTCATACGTTTGCAGCTTTCCGATTTCACATTCAGACGATGCTTCTTCAGTAACTTTCTCCCACTTCTATTTAATATCTTAACATCCTCCGTTAACACTTCATTCTTATCCCTGAGAAGAACATTTGCATCACGAAGTGCAAACAATTCTTCCTGAAGTTTCAAAACCGTATTAGCAGATTCAACAGCATGTGCATTGGATTGTTCATACTTCTGTTGAAGTCGATAACTCTTTTCAAATAACGCCTCAAAATCTTTAGCAACTTCTTTAGCTTTAGTTTTCGCATTTTCACACTCTTCAACCAGCCCGCTCTTCTAAAAATCCTCCAACTCTTTCTTTAAAACAACAATTTCTTCAGTTGATAACTGAGAATCTTTTTCTAAACTTGTAATTTTGTTGCGTAGACTCACACAACCAAGACATTTAGATTCTTCAGCCATTGAACTATTATTCACCTTTTTCTGAACCTCTTCGACCAAGGATGCTATGGTACTTGAATCAGAATCAGTTAGAATGCTATCATCTGCATGAAGAGCTGTTAAAGCAACCTTAATAGCAGTATGTGGCATTATTTGTAATTTCAGAATCTGCATTCTAGGAAAATTCATTTGGATGCCAAAATATTTCTGTCATTCTATCATCAACAGAAACAGATGCTTTTTGATCTTGATTTGGTGAATGTATAACCATATGAGGATGTTGACCAGTCTTTAATTTATTGTGAGTAGACTTTAGGCATTCATAGGCAAAATGTCCATATATTGAACAATTGAAACATTTAACCTTCGATTTGTCCAACCCGATCTTTCCATCTTGATTTAACCGCTTCTTCCCAGTTCTGCTAAAGAAATTCTTCGCTCGTCGAACCAACATAGCATACTGCCAATTCAAATCTATCTCTTCCAAATGATCATAATCTATCTGATCATAATCTTAGTTTGTTAATTCTGCGTTACTAACTGACCCAATAGTAACTCTAAAATATGATGAAACCAAAGAAGACATTAAAGCCATATAATCATCAGTTGTTTGAACCGATAAAGCATTTTGTGTCAATGAACTAAGAATTGAAACAGTACAACCGGAAGAATAACTAGAATTTTCAGATTTACCGGCGATGAATGTTGTAGGAGGTGCGGAACTAACAATATTTGACTTCACAACATTCATAGTTGAATCATTTTCACAATTGTACACAACAGGATTCTGGATTTATGCAGGAAGTGACTTATTCACCGTTACCTCCATATCCTTTGCTTGTATTCTTTGAATCAGATCATTGAAAGATAAACCCGAATACTCTTTATCATGAGTAATCATCATCACATAATTTTCCCACTTCTCGGGTAATGCCTCCAAAATTTTTTCTTTCAAATCAGCATCTTCCTTTGTAAGACTTACCAAACTTATCTCACCCATCAAATGTGCAAATCTTGCAATTAGATTTGAAATCGATTCACTTCGATAATGCTAGAAACTATCGAATTCCTTTTTGACTTTTCTTGTATTGGTCATTACCCTCACATCTTTTCTACAACACATCCCATAAGCTTTTCGATGTATAGTTAGAAGAAAATTGATGTAGCAACTCCTTTGGTAATGCCATGGTCAAAGTGCCATAAGCCTTTTTCTTAGCTTGATAAGCTTTCTTTTGTTCAGAAGTGAATTTCCTTTGATGAATCGGCTCTACAGAAGCATCCTTAGGTTAGAAGTACTCAGCTTGATAAGCTTTCTGTTGTACTTAGTGTTGTTATTTGATGAATCAGCTTTTGGAGTGTACTTTTGATATTCCTACTTCTTTGGTTGTGAGCATTCCCTTGCGAAGTGACCAAAGTTGGAGCAATTGTAGCATCTAACATTTGATTTATCAAAACCAATGCATCCACCAGAATTCAAATCCATCCTTCCAGTCTTCTTCCAGAATCTCTTCACTTTTCTAGCCAACATTGCAAACTGCCAGTTGATCTCCATCAATTCTAGATCATCCGGGTCCATCTGGTCATAATCTTCTTCTGTTAGCTCAGCATTGCTAACTTTTCCAGTGATAACCGCATAGTACGATGATAATAGAGCTGTTACTAGTGCCCTATAATCTTCGGTAGTATTGACAGACAAGGCAAGTTTACTTGCACTCATGGTATTGGTAACAGGAATTGAAATAGAACATCCTCTTGATTCATAACTTGATTCATAGCCTTCAGAAGTAGACATATTTCCAGCATTTGACACATTTCAGCTACGAATGCTGTTGCTGGTGCAGAATTAGCATGTTTACCTGATATTCTAGAAATTGTTGCTGCATTCTGACCATAGTACACTTCAGGATTTTTAACTTCAGCAAGAGTAGTATTCACATTTTTCATTTCAAGATCTCTTGCTTTTAGCTTGCCTAACAATTGCAAGAAAGTCAACTTTGAATATTCTTTGTCGTTTGTGAGCATTAACTCATAAGGTTAACATTTTGATGGTAGTGTTTCAAGCAATTTTTCTTTCAAATCTTCATCTTCCTTCTTAATCTCATCATTATCCATTTCCGTTTGAAGATGGAAAAATCTAGAAATCAATTCTGGAACACCCTCACCATCAAAATGTTTAAAGTTATCGAATTCTTTTCACAGAACCTTCTTCTTGCTCTTTTTGTACTAATAAATTTCTTCGCATCTTTCCTTCAGAACATGCTAAATCTTCATTTGTCAATTCTGCATTATTTACTGAACCAGTAATAACTCTAAAATATGAAGATACTAATGCAGACATTAAAGCCATATAATCATCGGTTGTTTGAAAAGATAAAGCATTTTGAGTTGAAGAACTAGGAATTGAAATAGTAGAACCAGCAGAATAACTAGAATTGTCAGATTTACCTGCATTGAATGCTGTAGAAGGTGCGGAATTAAGAATATTAGACTTCACAACATTCATGGTTGAATCATTTTCACCATGATACACAGCAGGATTCTGGATTTGAGCAGGAAGTGACTTATTCACCGTTAACTTCATATACCTTGCTTGTATTCTATGGATCAGATCATTGAAAGACAAACCGAATACTCTTTATCATGAGTTTTCATCATCACATAATTTTCCAATTTCTCAGGCAAAGCCTCCAGAAACTTTTCTTTTAAATCAATATCTTACTTTGTAAGACTCACCAAATTAACTCATCTCACTCATCAAATGTGCAAATCTTGTAATCAAATTTGAAATCGATTCATTTTCATAATGCTTAAAACTATCGAATTCCTTTTTCAAAACCTTTTGACGACTGTAATACCACTGAACGATCTTACTACTGCATGATTCGGTAATTGGAGAAACACAAACGAGTAAATAAAGCGTTGCTTTGTTGATTCACAAAGAATTACAATGTAGAGAGAGAAACACACTTGAATACACACAGTAAAGAGTGATAGGAATGACAGAACTAATTAGACTCTCTCTAACACGAACTATTTATAGTCACTAACATATTAACCGGCGTACCACACACGGATCATTTGGTATGCCTGTACCATCTGGTACGGCTGACCATCTGGTATGGCTGACCATCTGGTACGGCTGACCATCTGGTACGGCTGACCAACTGGTACGGCAGTGACTATCTTGACTCACACAGACGCTCTAGATTAGATACAATACACGAGACACACGTAGCATAGGATATGCTCTAACAAACTCCCCCTTAACGTGTAGTGTATCTCGCTATCTATCTATCTAACAAAACTTCAGTCTTCAATCTTCAGCATCACTGCGTCTGATCTTCAACTTGACATCTTGTCAGAATTAGAGCTTGCATGGCTGGATCAATCTTGAACATTCTTTGAACTTCAAGATCCACTTGTGAAAGATATTACATTCTCCCCTTTTCACCATGCTTGAGTCTTATCACACAGAAACCTGCAATTTCAGAAGACAGAAACGCGGCTTTCTTTTTTTTATGAAAAATTAATTTAATCTTGGCGCAAAACTTCTCTTCGAGAATCCAAGATATAGTTTTGAAATTTTAAATTTTGTATCATGCATCGATCAGTCGAAAACAAATAAGAACCAAAATCTTTTTGACTTTTTGAAACTTTATATCAAAACACACCGAAAATCTTTTTGGATTTTTCAAATATGAAACATAAATGCAATACAAAAAGGAAATACTGAAACACACACTATTTTTGTCTTTTGCGAGAAAGATCACAACTTGGGATCATATTGATCATGACAAGCTCAACTACACTTCAATTTCAATTACTTCAGCACACAAGTCATGTCGATTGCTGGTATAATTTGTGCATCTTAAACTCAGGAACAATCATACTCATAACATCTGGATATGTTATTGTATTGATTTAGATTGCTTTGACCAGTGTACCCCACACTATCAGACATACTCAGATATGTTTTCGCTTATATCACACTTTGTGATTTCATTTGTGATTTGACCACATAATGATTGTATTCATGATTCAGTCAACTGTGTTCAATGCAAAAAGAAATAAGAATGTTAAATCGTCTACCTTAAGGTCGATCTTTCGATACGCAGATAAGGCCTCGGATTTAACAAAATAAGAAAATAAAACAAGTTGATATTGTATAACCTAACAACAATCCGGTCGGTACTCCCATACACGCAGAGAAAGTCCGATGAGTTATACGAAACACCAAAGAAAATAAAGTAGAATGTCTAACGAACAACAATCAGGTCGGTCTTGTGGACACGCAGAGAAAGTCCGATCGTTTGACAAAATAAAGAAAATCAAACAAGTTTAAATTTTTGCAAAATGAACACATATATACACAGTGACATCTCATTTTTCTTTTCCACATATCTTTTTCTTGATATCATGAGATATGCATCAAGATGTTGTCCACTTGGTCAAGCATTAGTATTTAATATGCTTATCACATCTGAATACTTTCTGTTTTCATGCCGAGCCTACCAAGCACATCAAACAATGATCTTATGGTGTTTTCATATAGTTTATTCATGAGCCAGACATGTAAGCCAAGGTACCATCATTTCCCAATCATGTCGGATACAATTTCTCATTTTTCAATGTTTTTTAATTTTTCTGTTTTTCAATTCTATTTTTCATTGTTTTTGTATTTTTCCTTTTTCTCCCCCTTAAAATGAAAACTCTATTTTTGGATTTTCATTTTAATAAAAACACAGAGACACTATTTTTGGTTTTTCAATTTTCTCCCCCAAACTATATACGAAATGTAAAAGAAAGAAAATTGACCAAGCGATACTGATACCTGTCAGTTTTTAACTTTCAGAAAAACTTGCAGTTTAGTAATATGAAGCATTCAATTTAAGATAAGCAGGAGACTCCACTATCAGTAAGTGCTTGAAGCTTGAACTTCACAATCACCAATAGGTCTTCTTGAAGAAACCTGCACACTAGTTTAAATGATTAGTACTCAAATGACCAGAATCACACAGCTTCTGATCGACCAGTGTCTTCAACAAAATCATTTGCAGCTTTGCTGACCATCTTAGGTCGCCACTGCATTTTTGCCTTTTCAGTTTGTACTAAATCATCATCCTGTGATGAACCACCAACACTAGAATCAAATTTAAAAAATTGTTTCGATTTAGATTTAGTTTTGAAAGGTGGTGACTCAGTAAAAATTCTGCCTGATTCATCAATCAAAGTGGCAGATTTTTCAGAAAATGGGCGGATTGCCATTTCAGGACAATCCCGTGCCATATGTCCCTTTCGGCAACACTGATAGCACAAACGATAAGATCGTTGAGATTGTGGTTTGTCCTGAAATGAAGGACATCTATCATTGGACTCATAAGCATCTGAATAATCATTAAAAACTTGAAACCTGTGCGCATGCACCCATTTGGAAGTAGGACTGCGAGGTGTAACATTGGAACCATATGACGAAGATTCTCTTGGAGAACTCTCAGATGAATTCTTCTTCTTTTGTTTGCCTCTGAATCCTTTCTCCATGGTAGAAATGAATACATGCGCCAAATGATAGATTTGTTCAAGACTTGTATCTTTCTTCTCCTTAGGTGTCTTCTTTGGCATGTTCTTCTTGGCTGTCTTCTCAAAACTCTGAATGTTGTTACCCAAACCAGAACGTTTATAACCGGGTAACTTTGACAATTCCATTTGAGACTTAGAAGAACTAGCTTGAGCAACTTCGGTAAATTTAGCTTTAATACCCTTCAAATTGTTAGCTTTAACAAGCTCAGCAGCCAATTTTTCTTCAGATTCTATCTTCTTGTTGGAACCTATTTTGTTGGCAACACAAACTATTCACCGTTGAGTATTGCTGGTGAAGACCTTTTGATGTCCTATCTAGATTTGATACTTTGTTTTGTAATTGACTTTGAATTTGTACTTAGAAACATTTTGATTATGAATCTAGCGTACTTGTTTTTCTTCTTAGCGGACTTCTGATTAATTGAACTTAGCGGACTTGTTTAACACTTAGCGTACTTGTTCAATGTTTGTCTTAGCGTACTTATTTTGTTCCTAACGGACTTGTTTACTTAGCAAACTTGTTCCTGATCTTAGCGAACTTGATTTGCTCTTAGCGAACTTGTTAGCGGACTTGTCTATGTTTAGCGAACTTGTTAGCGGACTTGCCTATGTTTAGCGAACTTATTAGCGGACTTGTTTGTACTTAGCGGACTTGTTAGCGAACTTGTTAATGCTTAGCGAACTTGTTAATGCTTAGCGGGCTTGTTAGCGAACTTGTTAATGCTTAGCGGACTTGTTAGCGAACTTGTATACTGCTTAGCGAACTTGTCTGTGCTGATGGAATATTTTGCTGAATTCTAGGTAATGATTGTGTGTGTCAAACATTCTTTTTGTCCTATGCTCTCTTGTAGTATATATATAGTTGAGAAAACCCTATTGAGGGACGTCACTCCTGGATTATTCTTCAAGAGAGCATTTGTGTGCATGTTCTTGGTGTTAGTGTGTGTTCTTGAGCTTTAGGAATCATCAATGGGTGAGCATTGATGCAGATTCATCTAGAATCGACCATCACACATGATTTCCGCACTTGTGTGATGAATCATATGAGAACATGTTGCTCAAATCTGGTCCTGACATTTGGTATCAGAGCCATGTTCTTCATTTTTTGAAGTTTTTCTCAAAATGGAGAAAATCTCATATGAGTGTCAATTTTGGATGGATTTGCTTGTTGTTTGAGTTGATTCTTGGTAGAAATCACTCAAGAAACACAATGCTACCCTCATATTTCAGTAAAACTCAAGCTAACTAGTCGATTTTTGAAGATTTGGCCAAGAACAGTTCGTATTTTTTATAGTCTGTACTTGAGAAATTTTTTCAAATTCATTTTTCTGTTGATTCTTTGTTGAAATTGATAAATGGTGAGGTTATTACACCTGAAACCGAACCTATAGGCACTGATTTCTCTCAAAAACATCAAGTATTGAAGATTTTAGATGCTAAAAGTTGTGGTTTTTGGTGTTCTTTACTATTCCATCAAATTAGGTCATTTAGAGTGGTTTTTGGAGTTCGTGTCAGTTGAGTAAAGTGTTCCTACATGAATTTTGAACCTATTGATGATCTTAAACATTGTTTTTGTCAACATTGATTTTTGAAGTTTGAAATTACTCAAGAACAAGTTGTTCAAATTTTGGCTAAGTCTGAAAATTTGACTTTTCAAATTTTTTGCAGAAATCTCACTTGCTTATGACTAATTATGTTTGTTAATGTTTGTGAATGTAGGATTTGTGTTAATTCAAGCATTCTACAAGCATTTGAGCATTTTGAACCAAGCGTTCAATCCGTCCGAACCGTTAGTCAATTTAGCAAGTTTGTGCTAAATTTCCGTGTTTCTCACTTCCAATGGATGAAGGCAATCAGTTTGCTTCTGTCATGCAAGGTCACAATCGTCCACCAAAACTGATGGGCGTAAGTGACTTCGATGATTGGAAAGGGAAGTTTGTGTTGTTTCTGGAGTATGTTGATTATGATCTATTGACTTCAATCGTTGAAGGTCCGGCTGTGTTTGAAATTAAAGAAGCTACTGCTACTGGCACTGCTGCTGTTACTGTTGTTGATCCTCCTTATCCCAAGAAGAAGATGATTCCAAAACCTTTGGATTCGCTGACTCCTGCTGAAAGGGCACAAAGGAAACTTGACATGCGTGCATTGGGTTGTATAAAGATGGCATTGAATGATGACTTGCTACATCAATTTCGTGAGGCTACTTCAGGCCATGAGATTTGGGTTGGTTTGTTGAAAAAGTATGAAGGCAATCCGGCTACAAAGGAGAGAAGACTTGAGAAATTGAAGTTGGCTTTTAACACTTTCGCTCACAGAAGTGGAGAGTCGTTTGAAACACATGTCAACCGCTTCTGCAGAATCATTACTGAAATGACTACCAAGAAAATTCGTCCTGATTCTGGAGATATCATAAGGAAAATCTTGCATTCTTTCCCTCAGGAATTTGCCTCTTATGTTACTTACCTAATAGAAAGTACCAATCTAACTCAGGCTGACTATCTCGATATGATAGACAAGGTTAGAGACTATGAAGTAAGAGCAGTTGAACGTAGTGGCAAGTCACTTATGGGCAATGTGACTTCAATGGGCTCATCTTCCTCAGCTCCTAATGCTGCATTTGCTGCTTCTGCTTGTGAGGAGAATTATCAGTTTTCCAACTCGTCTGGCTCAACACTGCCTATAATTGCTTCATCTCCTGTACCAGCTTCTATTCAAACTAAAGTATTTTCATCACATGACACTCATCAACCTTCAAATGTTACATATGTTCAAAAACCACCATCTGGGTTCATGGTTCAGCAGTCAGCCCCAATTTCATTCAACAACACCAACCTGGACCAAGATTTGTGCAATGCTTTCCTAGCTTGCATGAACTCTCAAATGTCCGGGAACATTGAGACAATGTCTGTCTGTCAAGAAGATCTTGACCAAATTTCTGCTGATGATCTGGAAGAGATCGACATCAAGTGGTAGATGGGTATGATTGCTACTAGAACGAGGAAGTTCTTTAGAAACATTGGGAGGAAGTTGTTTCAACCTCCTTCGAATGCCAATATTGGGTTTGATAATTCCAAAGCTCAATGCTACAACTGTCAAGAGCTCAGACACTTCGCACGTGAATGCCCAAAACCAAGTAATCAGGCTTTTCAGAAACAAGCTGGCAATGGAAACCAGTCATATCAGAAGCAAAGCAACTCATCCTATCAGAAACCTCAGAATGCCAACTCTAATGTCTCTCATCCTGGCTCGTCTAACTCTCAATCTGCTCAAGGAGTCAACAACGGTGGCAAGGCATTAGTCTCACTCGAAGATGGTAACTATAACTGGACATCTTCTTCATCATCTCAACCTTCAAGCCAGTCAGACTATGCACTAATGGTCAATTCTGATGGTGAAGAGCTTAATGAGTCAGTTGAATTTGACCCTCTTTTCCCAACTGACTTCTGTCTGATGGCTGGAGTTGATGAGATACTTGAAGAGTCTTCTTCTACTGTCAGAAACGTTTCTCTTGTGAATCCATCTGCGATAGAGACGGAAGCAAGCAAGCGTCTTCTTGAACTTCAGAAAGAAACAATTCCAGATGAGGTAAGATCATCTTTGTGTTCTGAGATATGTCGTGAAACTTTCGCTCGCTATCGCGCGTACAACCTAGAGTTGCATGCTAAGGCGAAAGAGAGCGAGAGTCATGTTGAGCTTCTTCAAGCTAATGAAAAAGATTTTTTGGTCAAAATCAAGTCACTTCAGGATGACATTGAGATCATGAAGCACACAGAATCAAACTTAAAAATCCAAATTTCTGATCTTTTGAAAACTTTGACTTCTCCGAGAAACAGCTATGCTGAAGCTCGAGAAACAATTGATTTGATGAAACTTAATCCTGAAACTTTGGGTAGTGCGGTCGCTAAGGACATAATGTCGCGTCTTAGGACAGGTTTGGGTATAACACGGGAGATACTAGAGAGTGCGGTTGAGCATCCACTCAATCACAACTATCTTTGTGTCCCCGAATTGACCAAAATCAATCCTAAGAGCCGTATTAAGTTCATCGACCCCAGTTTGATTCCGTGTACTTCTGAAATCAATGCGATAGAAGAACAGCTGGCTAAATCCAAACTGCCTCTAGTCTCCCACCGATTGATGAAACATTAAAATTTGGAGATTTTGATGCTATTTCTTTGAATTCTGTCAATACTAGTTTGTCTGAAGCATATGTGCAAAAGGCTGCTGAAACCGAGTTTCTCAATTTGTGTACACAAAACACATCAGAGGCTCAATCATTTTTATTTAATGAAAACTATGATGTTTTTAACACAAATAGAATTGCTAAAAGAACTAAAACCACTCGAAGGCGCAAGCCAAAGAAGATGGTTGCAAATGAGAAACTTGTGATTCAGCAGGACATCGATGATGATGAGTTTAGTCGTGCTTTTGCCGAAATGGCCCTAAAACATGGTAAGACTATTATGCACACACAAGTTGGTCTTACAATCACCGATGGTAAGGTGATCACTGTTCGTGTTGCACAACCAAACGCTCCAACGATGCTTGCTCAAGCAACTTCTGCATCCGTGTTTGTTGAGCCAACTGATACATCTGTTAGCACTGCTCCCAATGTGGCTGGCAAATCCACTATGGTTCTATTCAAGACAAGTGATCCTAAGAAGAAGAGACCTCAAAATGAACCTGTTTTGACCGGTCAATCAAGTGTTGAAGATCAACCCACTGTGGTCGAGCTAGATGCCATAACCGTTGATGCTACTGAAACTGAGAACACCCCCAAGAAAAGGAAACAAACCAGAAGGAGGAAGAAGAAGACGGTCACTGAAGCAGGAAAGGATGAATGTGCAACATCCAATGAGCCACAACCAACGGATCCCCAAGTTGCTGAACTACCTCTTATGGTTGAACCTAGTGGAACGGTTGAGACCTTGGGTTGTACAGTTTGCGGGAATCCACACCATGATGCAAGGGTATGTCCAAAAACTTGATGCGTAAAATTTGAATATATAAAAACGTGGTCAAGCTTTAAATGGTAATCACCAAGTAACCAAACTACACACCAGGGCAGTGAACCCGTCGTATGCAGTATAGTATTGGTAAGAACCGGATATCAATCCGTGGACGCGTATGTAGACTCCCGATACTGGATCTTTGCTAATATTTAACCGATGAAAATGATTTTGAGAAATAATTATGAAAACTAAAGTAATTAACTAAGCAGACAGAAAACAAGAAGATAACGAAAGCAAACTACAGAAAAATCAATCAGAGAAAAGTATCACCTAGATAAGAATCATCTAAACCCAATAAGACCCCTAGTTTGACTAGTCAACACGATCACTATCCACTAACGATGAAAACCAAAATGAAATAGGACTATAGACACATCCTAATCACTAAGGTAATCCTAATTGAAGCTCGGATAGAAAAACTATGCAAAATTGCCCAATGGTCTAATCGCTTCGGTCAAAGCGGACTAAACGCACACGTAAAAGGAAACCACAAGAAATGACTCTCTAAATGGCACCTAAAACATGCAATGATTCTGAAATGAATAGCCTAGGACCTAGAAAACTCTAAACACGAATAAACGAGCTCGAATCTTATGGTCATAAGCACCCTAACTCACTAAACAATGCAAAGCTATTTCCTAGTACATGAAACGAATCGGTCAACTCTATCCCATATAGATGCACACAAAATCAGCCCCAAATCCATATCATATTATCATGTAGGAGGTCTCCGGATCATGCATTAATCAATAAACTTCAAAAAGTCAACCGACTAACAATAAGCTAATCAATAAACGGTTGTAGTTCTACAATCCACATCAATTAACTCACATAATATGATAAAAACAGAAGCTAAACATGCACACATGATCATCCAAGGCATCCAAATCAAAATCATTGAGCAAAATTACATTATCATGTCAAAAAGTCAAAATAGAAAGTCAAATGGGTCAAGAATCATCAAATCTAGGTGAAACAATATGAGATCAGCCTAGATACATGTTCATCATCAATAAAAATCTAATCTTGGTAACATTCATCATCAAGAAAAAGAATTTAAAAAGATGAGAAACAAGTACTAGATGAATATTCAAACCGAAAGCTTCAAAAATCTTCTAATTTGGCTCCAAAAAGCTTCAATCTTGACTCTTTAATCTTCCTCTATTATTCTAGATCTTCTTAGGTGTTTTTAGGGTTTTTTAGAGGTCAAAAGAATACTGAAAACGGCGGCCTAAACGTTTTTATAGAGCAAAAATAGGGCTGGGTCGCGATCAGGTCGAAGCTGGGCTGAAACTGGGCTCGCAGAAGAAGAATATAAAAACCTGATAAGCTGGAACAAAACCAATAACAGGTGCTGGTCTGGTGGCTAGGGGACACGCTTGCTAACCAAGAGGTCAGGGGTTCGAAACCCCTGCCCTGCATTTCTTTTCTTTTCTTTTCTCGCTGGGCGACTGGGCCCAAGCTGTTGGGCTGTGGCCTACATCTGTTGGGCTCCTACTGTTGTGGGCCGAGAATGGGGACTTGGGCTGCTGGGTTTCTCTACAAGTGCTGGCTGGCCTGTTGATCTTGTTATATTATTTATTTTTATTTTTTTTCTTTCACAGCTTTTGTTCCCGAACTCAGAATCAACTCCCGTTTTTTTCAGAATTCTTCTAAAATCATCGCGGACGCACCGATTACCTAAAATTCATATATAAATACCATTAAGCACCAAATTCATATAAATCACCAAAAAACAATATTAAAAACTAATTAAAATGGGGAATTTATATATTTATCAATTTTTAGTTAAAAACCCACCAAATAACAATAGAAGTTATATATTAAACATTTAAGCACTAAATTTAAGGAATTTTAAATTGTAAGCCCGAACAAGCAACAAATCCAATATTTTTCAATTAAAAACATATTTAAATGAGGGAATTTTATTTATTTATTTATATACATGATGCTACGCATCAGCATACAGCTCAGGTTATCCTGCCTATGACAACACCCCATTACCTCCTGTTCATTACTACCCGCAAGGAAGTCAATTGGCCCCAATGTATTATGGGAATTATGGTGAGGACTACATGGTTCAACAACCTGACACCATGTTTCAACATTCTTACCCGAATCAACTCTACATTCCTAACCAAGCTTAGTTTGTCCCTCATGGGTTAGGAAGGAAGGTAAAAGCTTTGAGGCGACCAGTTCAACAACCAGTGAGAATGTCTGCACCAAATCCTGTTCCTATAAGATCTTGGACACCTCGACCAAGGTCTGCTTTTATGCCTAGGTCTATGATGGTTCAACAACCTGCAGGGGCTCCTCGACCAAGTGTTACATATTCACCAACTCCTCCTGCTGTGGTTCTAACATCAAATGCTCCGCTAGCGAAAAAGGCACCCAAGAAGGTCTTAGGTCAATCTGGCCCGGGTCCATCTCAAAACTAATCACTTTATTTTTCATGTGCAGGGACTGGTCCAGAGTGCTGCCAACACGTGGTACTTAGATAGTGGCTGTTCCAGGCACATGACAGGGAACAAGGACCTGCTGTATGATGTCAAAACAATATCGCACGGTGGTCCTGTTGCCTTTGGAGGTGATGTTCGGGGTGGAAGAATAATAGGAAACGGTCTCTTGACTAATGGTGAAATTTCATTTGACAAAGTGAATTTGGTGTCTAATCTGAAGTTCAACCTGCTTAGTGTCTCACAAATCTGCGACAACAAAATGCCAATGTTCTTCGATGATCGTGAATGTTATATTCTGAAACCTGACTTCAAGATTCCCGAAGATCAGATTCTGTTTCGAGCAAAACGGAAAGGGAACATGTATATTGGATATGTCTGCTGCAAGGCCGACTGGCTCCGTAGCATGCTTCTTGGCTAAGGCATTAGAAGATGACTCTACAATATGGCATAGGCGGATGGGTCATGTGAACTTTCGGAACATGAACCGCCTTGTTAGGGGGAAACACGTTGACGGTGTGCCGGAGAAGGAATTCATCCACATCGACAATTGTGTGGCATGTCTGAAGGGTAAACAACACAAGACTTCTCACAAGCCAAAGCCACCCGGTAGAACGACAACAATACTTCAACCACTCCATCTTGACCTTTTCGGGCCTGTAAGCATCAAGAGTTTAGGGGGAAAGTCATACTGCTTGGTTATCACTAATGAATACTCCAAATACTCATGGGTGTTTTTCCTGAAAGAGAAGTCTGAAACAGCTGAGATCTTGAAGGATTTTGTCACACATATCAAGAACAGATGCAGAGAGCGGGTTAGAATCATCGGATCAGAAAATGGGTCAGAATTCAAGAATCAGACATTTGACGCATTTTGTAATGAAAAAAGGCATAACTCGACAGTTCAGTTCACCGTACACACAGCAACAAGATGGAGTGGCTGAATGGAAGAATAGAACTATCATTGAAGTTGCCAGAACAATGCTTGCTGATTCTAACTTGAAATTGTCTTTTTGAGCAGAAGCTTTCAACACAGCCTGCTATGTTCTGAACAGAACACTCCTGGTCAAACATGCTAACAAGACGCCATTCGAACTATTTTCCAAAGTGAAACCAAACTTAAAACGATTAAAGCCGTTCGGATGCGCTTATACTGTTTTAATTCAGACGGATCAATTAACCAAATTTGCCCCTAGGGCAGATGATGGTTATTTTGTTGGATATTCGATGACCTCAGCGGCCTATCGAGTGTTCAACAGAAGAACTCAAGTTGTTATTGAGTCGTGCAACGTTACTTGTAATGAGCATACTCTGAACACTAGAGATCCTGCTCCGGATAGTATGTATGACCTTGAGTCATTTTCTTCAACTTTTAATGTGTTTCAGTCTGATGATGTAGGTACTTCTTCTGCTGTTAATCAAGAAAATGAAGCTACCAATCCTATCGTTGATTTGCTTGCTCCTATTACTTCTTCGATCCTGGATACCATTTATTCAGTTGATCCTACAGAGTTGTTAATGGGAAATAAATCAACACCTTCAAGTGATGTTAATGGCACTTCAACTTCTACTTCAGCACCTGAAAATGTCCACCATTCAGATTGATGAACCTGTAATTGTGGAAGCAGAACATGCACAAGCAACAACCGAGGCAAACAACACTGTTGAAATTGATGCTATTGCACATGATTCTGAATCAGATGATGTAACAGAGATTGATACCGAAGAGACTCCTGAAGATGACCTGCAAATTGGGAATCTGGACTCGTCTATTCCAGCTCCTGCGGTTGAAGAGACTCGAATTCACAAGATACATCCTACGAATTAGATCATCGGGCCAGTTGACAAACGTCTCACTCGGAGTCAGTCAAAGGAATTGAACACATGTTTGTATTCCTGTTTCATTTCACAAGAAGAGCCTCCCACTGTTGTTGCTGCCCTTTTAGATGATAACTGGATTGAAGCCATGCAAACAGAGTTACTACAATTTAAATTGCTCAATGTCTGGCATTTGGTAGATCCTCCTCTGGGTATAAAGCCTAATCCTGTCAAATGGATTTTCAAAAACAAGAGAGACAACCGTGGCATTATTATCAGAAATAAAGCCCGCTTAGTTGTGAAGAGGTACATGCAAGTTGACGGCATTGATTACGAAGACGTCTGCGCGCCTGTCGCTCATTTGGAGGCAATACGGATCTTCCTGGCATATGCCGCATCGATGAACATCACTGTTTATCAACTTGATGTGAAGACCGCGTTCCTCTATGTAGAGCTTGATGAAGACGTGTTTGTAGAACAACCTCCGGGGTTTGTTGACAAATCTTTCCCTAAGAAATGTTACAAACTGGATAAGGCCCTCTATGGTCTACACCAAGCCCCAAGGAAGTGGTACGAGACGTTATCGACATATCTGCTGTCAAATGGTTACAAGCGAGGGGTAATCGATCAGACACTATTCATTCGACATGTTGGTGAAGATATGCTGTTAGTGCAAGTGTATGTAGACGACATCATCTTTGGTTCAACCAACGTCGGCCTATGCCATGCATTTGAGGAGTTAATAAAGAAGAAATTTGAGATAAGTGCAATGGGAGAGTTGACATTTTTTCTTGGAGTTCAAGTGAAACAGAAACCTGATGGCATTCTTGTCATCCAAGGGAAATATGTGAAAGAGATCCTGAAGAAGTTTGGGTTTCAAGATTTTAAAGGCTTCTCTACGCCCGTCGTCACTCGCCACAAGTTGAATCAAGATCCGAAGGGTGTTTGTGTAGATGAGCACCTATACAGGTCTATGATTGGCTCTCTCATGTATCTGACAGCAAGTCATCCCGTCATCATGTTGGGAGTCTGCCTATGTTGCTGTTTCCAGAGTAAGCCGAAAGAATCGCACTTAATGGCCGTGAAGAGGATTTTCCGGTACTTGAAGTCTAATCCAAACGGAGGACTTTGGTATCCTAAAGATCCGCTATTTGACCTTCGAGCCTTCTTAGATAGTGACTACGCCGGTTGTGAACTCAATCGTAAGTCTACGATGGGAGGAGCTCAGTTTTTAGGGAACTATCTGGTCTCATGGCAATGCAAGAAGCAAACAACAGTGTCAGTCTCAACAGCTAAAGCGGAGTACATTGTTGCTGCCTCCTGCTGCTCTCTAGTGCTTTGGATTCAGAATCAGCTGCTGGATTACAGTTTGAATTTCATAGGTACCCCTATTCATATAGATAATACTGTTGTTGTTTCAATTGTTAAAAATCCCATTCAGCATTCTAAGACTAAGCATATTGAGATTAGGTACCATTTCATTAGGGACTGTGCCAAGAAGAAACTAGTCACTTTAGTCCATGTTAATACAGATTATCAGTTAGAAGACCTCTTCACTAAGCCATTTGATATGTCTAGGTTTAACTTTCTGATTAGTGTTGTAGGCATGATTAATTATGATTGAACCTTCTCCATTCCCTAGTATGTTAGTATCTTGACTTCATAGGTTTAGTAACTTAGGAGTGTTATCTATTTTCTCTTTATGCTTGTTTGATTTTGTTTATATTCTTATCTTTAATTTTTCAGGTCTTTTACTCTTTTGACTCCTTGAGTCATTTTTCAGGTTTGTCTGACCTTGATTTGACCTAAACACTTTTGTTTATGGTTGTCTTGTGTCAAGTCTCTTTTAAGAGATCAAAAAAGATTTTTCTTGTTTATTTCTGTTTTTGTGTCTGTCTGCCGTGCCTGCAACGTGGAAGATAAACCAAAAACATTGAAAATTTGAAAACAACAAAAATAGAGTTTATTTTGTAATTCATAAGTGTTTTCACGTAATACAAAGAAAATCAAAATCCTTGGTCTGGTCGGACAAATGGGAACATGATATGATTCTCGTCTTGTAGATCTAACCATATGATATGATCCAATCGACCGGTAACTCTATCATTTGATGTGTTGGTAGGCTCAACATACTGAGAAGTAAACAAGTCCTTGTGATTACACATTAATTTCTTTGAGAAATGTGGACCTTGGAAGTTTAAACAGTGGCATATTCTTTAAATTTGCCATTCTCAATAGTACTAGTAAGAAAACTCTAATCACACATCCTTGGTTACTTCAGTTTTAAGTTGACTTATTTCAAAACCAACACATGAGACTCATCTGCTGAGGAAACTCTGACCTTGAGTCTCATCCATAAATAAAGCTGAGACACATCTGCTGTGAGAAATCACTAACCTTGTGTTCTTACGCTCCATCATTCCATAAAATAAAGTGAGAGGTCATCTGCTGAGGAGACTCTGACCTTGACGCTCTCACCCCGCCAAAATTCATTCATCTATAGTCATGAAAGAAGGGTTATCATGATTTCATGACTATATCTATGAAATAAGTCACTTAACACTAAAGAAAAAGGGGAAAGATTACTTTTAAAAGTGTGATTGAATCTGAAAAGCTATTTGATGATTGGTAGAATAATGTTAACTTCCAACCTAATAAGGACCCCAC
>JBCNJP010000006.1:25656862-25750551 GCA_039602395.1 Deinandra increscens subsp. villosa | reverse complement strand
CATTAAATGTGAGCCCGTTTGGGTCACAACGAAATTACTTAACGGAAAACAACGCTGACAGTTTGAGGTATCGCCAAATGGGATATCTGTTATGGAAGTTAGAGTGTTTTATGGGAAGCACTTGCAACTGTCCATCCTTGGGGTTTCAAATGAAATCCGCAACCAACTATTTAATACTTAAACACATTTGGGATTTCAAATGAAATCCGGAACAACCATTGTGACACTAAAACTCTTTTTAGGATTTCAAATGAAATCTAGAACAAACGGTTTTAATATGACTAGTGTAGGTTAAAGTCTAAACCAAATGATATCACATGATTTCTAAGGATGCCTTAAAACTTAAAAGTCCTCAACAATTTAGTACCATTAATTTGCGAAGCGAGGGGATGTTGGGTAGATCTACTGAGGGTTTGACAAACCCTGCTCCGCGGTACACAAATGTGTAGCCAACCGGTTGGAGGCCGAACGGAGTACAATATCAGCCTATTTTAGTTGTGGGTCCCATGAGGAACACAACTGGAGGCACAAACCATCGGTAAATGCCGAAATCTGTTACGTCAGCTTTGGTACGAACTTCCTTAGTGCATGGAAGCCGGATTAGCTACCCGCGATATCGGTTGACCGCTTTAATCTTTACTTAACTAGTACATATTCGATAATTCAGCACTTGGCAATGTTTTTACAAAACTAATTACTAATTTATATGTTGATACATACGCTTATAAGACCGGGCCACTGCATGACATGCCCACTGTGAACTCACCAACCGTTAGGTTGACACTTGTGTGGTTTTAACTTTTGCAGATCGCTGAGGAGTATCCGGAGCGGGTTGGCATGGCACATGAAGACATTTTATTTTTGTTTAAACTAAATTGAGAATTTAAAAACAATGATTTTGTAAAGCACGTGGTTAGTGCTAAGACAATATTTTCCGTTGCGTACTTTGAGACTTTAATTTATGACATATGTTTGGACTAACTCTGATTCGTTTAGTATTTGTAACTAATGGTTGTGGTCCTGGTTTGCTCGCACCCCTTAACGGTATAAACTCCGTTAGTGGTTAATTGGGGGTGTGACAATGATAATGATCAAGGGTCTGACTCCTCAGATTCTGATGACAGTCCCACACAACCTGAGGGCATTCATCCTCGGAAAAGACAAAGGACTGGAGACTATTCCAGGGCCTCTACAGCTACGACACCACAATCATCCTCTGATAAAAGCTATAATCCATCACAGGATGAACATGATGATGAGGAGGATTCAGTGTCTCTCGATGAGGAAGATCTTAAATATAACCTTGAAGATGAGACTGATAGTCCTCCCGAGTATCCTCCTAAGACTACTTTACAAACTCTGACAAAAAACTATTGGTTCTAGTTATAAATCCGCTGAGTTCTTCATCAAAGCTGAGAGAAGCAAGTCCTGTACTGAAAACTCAAAGTCAGAAGGAAGCCCGATACACAGGATGATTATGAATTGGTGAGTTCATCTGGCACTCCATCGGACACATCCTTAGCTGCAGCAACTATCTCTCCATCTTCTGCTGAGCAATTTGAAGGAATTGACATGGATATGAGACCACTGGAGCAGCTAGCTGAAGTTGTTGTCACCACCACCGACACAGCTGGAATTGTTGCTACCAGCACAACAGTTTCAGAATCTGAAAAGGTGATGGAACTTCAGGCTGAAATTGTCAACCTTTAGAGTCAGAATGACCATCTAAACTGTTCACTGCAAGTGGCAAATCAAAAGATCAATGATCAGTCACAAGTCATTGCTGAACAAGCTGCTGAAATTCAAAGACTCAAGGATTTGTTAGCCAAATCAAGTGAAAGCAAACAATTAAGTGACAAACCAGATGATGATACTGGTGATAAAGAGACTGAGATGCTAGAAAACCAACCTGAATCTGATCAAAGAAGTGAAAGAGGGAATTCTCAAGACCCCATATCTTCTATACCATTCCTACTGGTAAAGACTCTACTGGTGTTCAAGACACCTCAAGCCCATTGCATGACAGCGATTTTGAAATCGATGATGACGAAGATTCTTTCGTTAACAGCCTCCTTCATGATGAACCTGTTGATGAGATTCTGGACTCGATCAAAAAGCTTGCACCTGTGCCTGAAAACCTAAAACTTCCAAGGTTTGCACAGGCATCCAAGGTTCTTGCTATTGAAGGTTCAACAAGTGCTGAGTCTGAAGCTGAACATGAAAAATCTCTTCAACTTTCTATCATTCCCACTGTTCATGCTGATATCTCTACCTCCTCTGCCATGGTTCCCGTGACCGAAGGTGTCCGTCATATATACGTCGACCCAGCCTTCTTGGACTTTGAGATGTCCAATTTCAGGGAATACTATGCCGAGATCTATACACAAGAAGAAACTCATGTGGTATTCTCATTGAGACACTTGAGGATTGTAATGAAGCAGCTTATGAAGAACATCCGTACTTTGTAGACTTTGGAGACGAAAGCGACATAAATGAGCTAGGTCAGAGAATGAACGTGCTCATGAACGAAGCCAATCCTCTGAACTACATCGACTTGGATACGATCGATGGTGAGGATGATGAACAAGAGAAACCTCCTTGTCCTACTCCAATCCAAGTAAAGATGGAAGTAGACGATGAGTATGTGAGTGTGCCTCTATCGACCGTCATGGCTACAGCAGAATCACTTGCCTTGGACATCAACCCATATGTTCCAGGTCTTATTCCAACTGATGCTGAAATCATCAATCTTGAGACAAGTGTTGGTCAAGAAACTGAAAGTCAAACTGATCCTGGTGTATCTGCTGAGCAAGATCTCCTAAATCAGATCTTTGAAGCTTCTTTCATACACTTCTCCTCTGACTCTGATAAGGAGGAAGTTGATCCCAAGGAATCGGCAGCTCCAAAACCTGCTGTCACAGAGCAACCCGGTCCTTCTGATAAGGATAAGGGAAAAAGAATATTGACTCCTGAAGAGATTGCAGAGGAGCATCTGAAAAGGGAAGCTGAGAAAGAGAGGTCTCGTCGAGCGCTTATTGAAGAGACACACAGTGAACAAAACCGACTGATTGAGGAGAAGGCCGAAGCACTTAAAAGATATGAATCAGGCCATCCTCCTGCTGTTGTATATGGAAAGGGCTCGAGTACTTTACCTGAACGTTCTGCGTCAACAAGAACAAAAGAACCAAGAATCCACATAGTCACAAATTTGGAGGGCACCGATGTAGATGAGGAAGACACCTCTGAAATAGCTCACATGGTTAGATCTCTAATGAGTGACAACTACTCCTTAGAATATCTGATGAGTCTTACAAACATTGAGTTGACCAAGCTGTATACTGATGAGGAAAGGTTGAATTCACACCTTCTGCGAAACCAAAATGTTAAAGCTGAAACTGATCCCTTGGTAGATATCTTCGCTGACACCACCAAAACCGTTGAATTCCTTCCTATCCGAGATGATCTTTCAGATCTTATTCTTGACATAGGCAACACATATCTTCCTCCACCTGAGAACTCGTCTGATGAAGCTCCTGATTCTGAAGAATATATCAAAGCCACTACCAACAGGATGACTTTTGAGGCACTCCGCAACTATTGTAGATTCAAGAATATTGATAAGAAGGCTTACAACAGAAAGAAACTTAAAGTTCTACGAGAGTTTGTGGAAGAGTATCGAAAGACAGAACGTCTGGCAAAGCTTGAACAGATTAGATTCAGAGAGCAAGAATGGGCTGAGGCACTCAAGAGGAAAGACAATCCTCCCATCTATGATCAATGGGAAAAGATGTCACCAAACCTAAAGTGATGACTGGTCTTTGGGTTAGAAGGTAATTATCATCTGTTCAGTTGATTCAAATTAACATAATTTTAACCAAAAACCCTAATATAGATTACGGGTTTTCTATAAAACTTCCCCTGAACCCAAAGACCTCTAAAGACTTCCCCTTAGCTAATTACTTCCCCTCAGCTAAGGACTTCCCCTGAGATAATACATATTATCCTCGAGTTCCCTTCGGATACTATGTATTATGGAAGTCTTTTCGGATAATAAGTATCATCCTCGAGTTCCCTTCGGATAATACTTATTATCCCCTCTCCTTCCCCTAAAAATTTGGCAAGATCTGTCGGGGGCATATTGTCATGCATTAAAACCCTTGAAAAACATATTTTGACTTCTCAAATCAACCTGGCCAAGACAAAAACACACCAAAAAGAACTTAACGACTCACACACGAAAGATAAAAACAAACAAATACTTACCAATATCAAACATGAGAAAGTTTACAAGGGATCAAACCATATGAATCTGACTGAGGAACCCTTTTCAGCTTCAGTTACTTAACTAGTCCAGGTGATTGCCGGTATGTTTGTCCGCTTTAAACTCAAACCCGTTTAATCCCAACCGAATGCGTCATGCTTAATATAGTACATTATTACCGTCATGTTTAATTGTCCCCACACCCAAGCGTACACAGCAAAACCTACCCAACCTCAGAGTTTATTGAGGATTCACAAACCCCCAACTTGAGGAACCATGCAACACCGCTATGACTACCACTTATTTTCATTAACCATCAGTTGGTGATCAGGTCGGCCGCTAAGCACGCAAAGAAGACCAACTGAGTGATTATTTTTCATTTTCTTTTCTTTTTCTTTTCTTTTTATTATGTGGTGTAGTCATGACAACAGAGACATGTCGTGTGAGAGAGTGAATACTAGGTAATTTCCACTCTCAACCCATTTTTGTCGGGTCTCAGTCTTTTAAACCATGCAACCTAGGATGAGAAACTAAACATATATATCTTTTAAGTTCACTGCACTTTCATTGGAGGTCATAAGTTTAGGTCGATCCTACCGAGCATATCACCGTGGAGCTTGCCTTTCACTTCCGCCTTACGCGTGTCAGCCATCTCCAACCCGGACATTCATTTTACTTCCCCTAAACTTCTCAAAAACAAGACACACAATTAAAAATTGAAAAGCACACTATTTTTTGAGGGGTCAACATTTTCATCATCTTTACATTTCTTCCCCTTGCTTTTTGATTTTTAATGTCACAATTTTGTGAGCATCATCATTTTTTTTTTTAAACAAACACACAAACACATAAACAAATTAAATGACTTTACACACATCTGGCCAAGCTAACTTTCAAAGTATTGATTTGAAAATTTTAGAAAATTGGGTTTCATGACATGCACACTTCATTGCATTTGAAGTCAAACACTTAATCAATCAAGTGAAAATTATAAGAAAAAGATTTGACCCAAAACACCCTTTGCTGCCTCATCATTCAAACAACCAAGTTAAGAGCAGTACCTCTCATGCTGATTTTGACTTTTTACCTCTCAATGAGACATACCTTCCATTTATAGATTACTTGACATGATATGAAGATACGTCTCCTAAACTGTGCCTGGAACAATCACTTATCAACAAACAAATTAATAATAAAAATGTTAATGATAATCCTCCTTGATCGTTCCTGCACAGAGTGAGAGATTAGTTAGCCATTGGTACCCAGGCCATTGTTTTTCTGGGTACACCTGAGGAATCAATAAAGGATACTTCTTGTAAGAACATCCCCTTTGAGAAATCAGGAAGTTGTGATGGAACTGCCTTGATTTTTGGTTTCCAAATTCCAGGTGATTTAACATTTGTTTTAGTCACCTTTGGAGTTGCGACCTTAGGTATTTCAACCTTCTTCGTTTTAGATTCACTTTTCAAAACAGTTTTTCTTTTAGTCACCTTTTGAGTTGTGACTTTAGGTATTTCAACCTTCTTCGTTTTAGATTCACTTTTCAAAACAGTTTTTCTTTTAGTCACCTTTTGAGTTGTGACTTTAGGTATTTCAACCTTCTGCATTTTAGAATCATTTTTCAAAACATTTTTAGTTACCTTGGGAGGGGTAACCTTGGGTTTTTCAGACTTTGGTTGTTTTGAAAACTGTTTCTTCACCTGTTTTTGGAAATTTTGGTAACTTGGAAAGCTGTTCTTTTGATTTAAAGATTTTCTTTCAGCTTTGGCAGCGCCCCAATGTTGATCAGAGGGTTTAACCTTAGGAGTAACAGTCTTCATTGCCTTAGGTTTTTCTGCACCATCATCGGCTTAGACTTCACAGACTCCTGAGATGAGACCCTTTGACTTTTCGGAAAATAGGGTTCATAGGGGCGATAAAGACAGTTTCTAGCAATATGACCAGCGAAGCCACAATTAAAGCAAGTCTGCTTCTTTAGATAGAAGTCAGACGTGTACCCATTCGTCTTTGGTGGCTGATATGGAGCTGGTTTGCCTTGTGATTGCATCCTTGCTTTGTCTGCAGCTCCAGATTTGACTTTCTGCTGGTTCCTTGAAGCTTGAGTAGAACCTGTCCTCATCGTCTGTGTGCTCTCTGGATTTCCTGATGAAGAAGCATCATTCTTGCAACTGCACTTACAACTGCATAAACCAACTGAAGAAATGGGAGACACAGCCACACTTTTCATCTTATCATTCTTCACCACAGTTGTTTGCTTTACACTCGGATGCTTGATGGTGATCTTTGGCCTCTCAACTTTAGCTTCACTGATCACTCCATCAGTTATTCCCTTGAACTTGGAGGAGAAGGATGGTAAGTCATACCCAACATCTGGTTCTTGGTCAAACATGGATCCAGATGTCATAAAGATCTTCCCCTCAGGCCGTGTCGTCAAGATCACTTTTTCCCTTTTGACTTCGTCGATTACTTTGAAGCATGGGGTTTCAATGTTAGGGTATGGTTTCAACTCTATCCCAGCATCATCAGACTTGGAGCCATGACATCTGTTATACTCCTGGCACTCAGCATCATCTCTTGATACATCCTCTATTCTCCCTTCACCATATGTCATGTTTGCCTCGTTATCTATTTCCTCTTGGGTCAATGGTGTAGTTCCAACCAAGACACTATCAATAGGAGGAGCAGCTTCTTTATAATCAGATTTGGTTTGTTCAACTTGATCCTCACTAAGAAGTATTCCTATAATGTCTCTAGGAACTGGTGAAGGAATAATGATGTTTGCAGCCAAGGCCTTATCAGTCTTTTCTGATCCAAATCCAGGTGTGTGTTTCCCAACTTGACCAGTCACAACAGCATGTGACAATTCCTTTCCAGCATCAAGCATTCTTTTGCTTCTCATTTGATTCATATCAAGTTTAACCTGCAACTCATTGTTTTTATGCTTAAGGTCATCTATCTGCTTACTAAGCTCAGCTATTTCTAACTTAGCGTTGTCATACAGATAAGCGTTCTCAGTTGCAAGTTTCTTATATTACACTATGTCTAATTTCTGAGCTTTTACCTTCTCCTCATTCTTTTGCCATCTACCCTTGAATGAACTCCTTTCGCATTTTACCTCAAACAGTTCTGACTGAAAATTTTTACAGATTTGCCTAAGTCCAGGAATTATACGAGCACAGGTAGGATTGGGGCATATCTCAGTATTGTCAACTTCAGCTGCGAAATCATCCTTGTTCTCAACCGAATCCATTACGAAAGCTTAGGGAACCTAAAACTAAAGTCCAAACGTTCAAAACACTGATTACGATCAAAACAACCTAATTACTATCCAAACAAGCTGATTACGATCGTAAACACTGTTTCCGATCCAATCCCAAATCGTAAACACCTTAACTGCCTCGAGAAGTCGTAATCGTGATTACGATAGCCTGTTTACGATCCCGGAGTCGTAAACACCTGTTCCCGATCAGAAATAATCGTAAACACAGTTTCCGAGTCGTAAACACCTTAAAAATGTGATCTTGATGTCGTAAACTCACAAACTCAGCAGATCTTCAACCAACTCAGTCTTAAACTCACTAAAAACCC
This sequence comes from Deinandra increscens subsp. villosa, assembly GCA_039602395.1. Taxonomy (NCBI): domain Eukaryota; kingdom Viridiplantae; phylum Streptophyta; class Magnoliopsida; order Asterales; family Asteraceae; genus Deinandra; species Deinandra increscens. The sequence goes on along the minus strand of JBCNJP010000006.1, from coordinate 25,742,702 downwards.
AGAAAACCCAGCAGATCTTCAAGCAAACCGATCGTGAACACATAGAAACTCGAAGAACAGCAGCAGCAACAGTCGTAAACACCCAGAAATCCTCCAAATCTTCAAAAACTCGAACACAAACCCAGAAAACGCTTGAATCTATATCGTGAGAGCCTCGAATCTAAGATTCTTGGCTCTGATACCAATTGTAGGTCCGGAAATCTCCCAAACACACGATATACTAATCAAACACGAGTGCGGAATCCTCATGAAAGATCGATTCAAGACGAATAGTAGTAGAAGAGACTAGATCTATAAGAAAGATGAAGTCTTGAATGATAATCAACTACTATTGAAGCAAAGAAGAGGCTGATCGTAATCAAGAGCACTTGAAGAAATCGTAAACTTGGAATCAATGCTTACATTAATCGTGAACATGAGGTGGTATTTATACCACCTCATACAACAAACAAGGAAAATCATAAACAGGTTTAGCCCAATCATAAACAACTAAATGGCCCACATTGCCTATCAATTAAACTAACCTAAGCCCAATACTAATGAAACCCTCTAAGCCCAGCCCAACTTATTTAATATTACAAGCCTCATAATCTAGCCTCTACATAAAGGCTATGCAACAATTTGCTGCCAAAAATCTAAGGAAGATGCCAAACAACCCAAAAGTCAATCATGGGATGAAAATCCTAGGATGGAAGTATGATGAGGGCTTTGATGCATTCCTGGTAAAGAGGCGGAACGGATATGTTCAAATCTTTGGAGACTTCAAAGCTCTTCTCAGCTTGTTCTCTTGGGAGCTCAAACAGCTGAAGTACCTGGATTTGGTAAACCACTCTAACCATCAAAAGGGTATACGAGCTACTGTTTTAATCAAATCTGCTTATGAGGACAAGAAGTTCAATTAAAATCCTGAAGAGGAGAGAAAAGCTCAGATGGCTGAAGAGAAAAGACGTCTCCGTGCCCCTCATCGCGGAGTGTTCAAGGATATTGGGAAGGAGGTGAAAGTAAAGACTATCCCGGGGAATCAGAAACATGCTCCAATAATCAGCATGTACTACAATGGAAAGACACATGAATTAGTGATTGAAAGAGTCGGTGCTGAGTCAATCAGAATCTTTGCAGCGATAGAACTCAGACTACTCTCAAGATCCTATTTGAAGCTGATGTACTATGAGAAGATGCGGACCATCCCTGTTCAACTGAGACCCTATGAATGCTATGACGCCAACTAATTTTTAATGTTCTTAAATTGGTGGTGTACAAGGCTTGCAGGTATGGGTAAACTCACAATTGACGCAGAACTCCTAAGAACAGCAAACTGCTGGTTGATAGAAGAGCATAGATCGAGTGTCATCCTTGATAAGGCAAGAAGATTGGTCGAGCTGAACAACTTTAATGACCTGAGAAAGCTTGTCTGGCAAGATCTCTGGAGGCTGTACGATATGGGAATTAAAGTATTTTCCAGAATCGACCATCACACATGATTTCCGCACTTGTGTGATGAATCATATGAGAACATGTTGCTCAAATCTGGTCCTGACATGTTGCTCTGATACCATTTGTCAGGACCGATTTCACTATAATAATCTAGATCATGAGCGAGAACGAAGATCGGATGCAGAAACCTAAGAGACAATGATGATCGAGATGAATCAAGGATAATCATAAACATAAGAAAGATGATGAATAAACTCGAATGATTTCATTAGTCAAATGATTACAACAAGAAATCATGACAACACTCAATCTCTCTCTAGAAATCCATGACTCTCTCTATCGCTCTAGAATGGAAAGCTCACATCACTCTACAAGAAATCATCATCTCCACATTCACAGACTCCTTTTCTTGTAATGGGCACCCTCACTATATATAGTGAGGGTGACTGACAATAAATAAAATAACAAAATGAATAAAATTACAAGTAAAGTCAAATAAACATAAATATTAATTAAATCAAAGTTGATTTAATTAATTTGAAGCTTGACTCGCTCAAACCGATCTTCCGTTGACTTTTACGTTGACCGTTGACCCGAACGGTTGACTTTTCTAGAAAACAGTCTTCGTTCCAATCTCGCAAGCCTCGAGCATCACAACCCGCGTCTCTGAATCAATTCACATGGATTCTTCAGTCGAATGATTCGGTAAACAGATTTGATGGCGTCAGTCACATAGATTTTAGTTCCAACACTTTTCATCTCTCTCCACCATCTTATCATCAGAAATATCTTTATCAGTAACACCAGTTCCACCAAAAACAAACTTAATAGATTGTTCAATCAAACTTTCATCCTTCTCCACTTTCTTGGTTGAAATCTTTGGTTCCTTTTTCTCAGATTTCTCAGATACAAATTCAGTGTAATCTCCAGTTATGTTAGAAGTGTGAATATCAGCTAGAGCATCAGATGAGATGACTGGATGTGGAATTTGATTATACTCTTTGCTTCCAAACACTTTCTTGAAATTTTCATCTTTGCACAAGTAACTTGTGAAAGTATGTGAATTCTTCAAATTGTTCAATTGACGCTTCAGATCCAAAACTTCAACATTTAAATCAAATATTTTCTTTTAAGCTTCACCCAATGCTTTTTCTGATTCAATCAATTATTCCGAAGCTCGATTTGACAAAAACTTCTCTTGTCTCATCTGATCATGGGCATCATACACTTCTTGAGTAATTTTCTTCACCCGACCCTCATGAATCTCAATATTTCTTTTCAAAAACTTGTTGTCATGAGTTAAAATCGTGACTTTATCAAGTAATGTTGAATGTTCCATTTGACGATCTTTTTCCTTAGCAGTAACTTCATCAAACTCTTTCTTGGGATCATCATAAGATTGCTTCAGCGATTCCACTCTTGCAGTTGACTTCTGGAACAAATTATAAAAATCACCAATGGGATCTTTTGCTTCACTTTCCCATTTCTCAACACTTTTGACCAAATCTTCATTCTCAGTTCACAACTTCAAAATTTTGTTCTTTATCTAAATTAACCATTTCATCCAATTTTGTTTGAATCTCAACAAACTCTTCCATCAAAGCATTCTTTTCTCTGACTAATTTCGCATTGGTCTTGAGAATCTCATCAGAATCTTCAAATTTCTTCTTGAGACTTTCTAATTCTTCTTCCTTCTTCTCATTGTCAACAATCAATCTTTCTTTTTCAGAACCCAATTCCCGAATCTTTCTTTCTTTTTGAGCACAAAATTCACATGTTGATTCATATCCACTAACTCCATAATCACTTGTTTCAGATATATTGGTCTCAGATGCATACCCACTCGATTCAACCTCAATATTTGCCTTTAATTCATAACTTTCTGCAGGATGGACTACAAATGTTAATTCATCCGGAAAATCTGCAGCCCAATCATAACCTCCCTCAGTCACTAGAGCCTTTGCCTCTTTATTGTGATCATGATTATCCGAATTACTTGGTTTAGAAGCAGATTGCTTGCATTCTCGAGCAAAATGTCCTAATTTAGAACATTTGTAACATTTCAGTTTGGACTTATCTAAACCCAGTATGGCTCCTCCCATAACAGAATTCTTGCCATGTTTGCCCATAAACCGTCTTCCTTTTTCAACAGTCATAGCCAACTGCCAATCCAAATCCAATTTATTTAGCTGATCCTCATCCATCTGTTTTAGATCCTCCGGAACCAAACCAGAATTACCAATTTGACTAAATATGGATCCAGACGAAGATGATATGAGAGCACATAGAGTAGCTAGATCTTCGGTTTCTTGATTAGAAGTAGATTTGCTTAATGATCTATCAGGAATAGTAAAACTGCAACCCGAAGAGTAACCAGTATTCTCAGTCTTTCCAGCAAGAAATGCTGTTACTGGTGGATTACTGCTTGAAATAGAATGTGATTTTGTTTTAGCATGCATGGTAGCTAAATTTTCTCCAAAATATACTTTAGGATTCTGAACGGACGGAGTTGCTGACTTTTTCACAAGAAGTTCCATTTCACGAGCTTGTAATTTGCTTATCATTTGATTAAATGTCTAACTAGAATAGTTTGGATCATTTGTCAACATCATAACAAAATTCTCCCACTTTTCGGGTAGAGCTTCTAGAAACTTCTCCTTCAATTCATCACTTTCTTTCTTGACACCTACGACTTCAAGTTCATTGATCAAATGTGAAAACCTTGCAAACAATTCTTTTATTTTCTCATTAGCACAATGTCCAAAATTATCAAATTCTTTCTTTAAAACTTTCTTTCGAGTCTTCTTGTATTGCTCATTACCCTCACATCTTTCAGCAATAGCATCCCACAATTCTTTACAAGTTGTGTAATTCTTAAACTGATGCATCAAATCTTTAGGTAAACCCATGGTAAGAAAGCTATACATTTTCTTCCATCGGGCAAAAAATTTCTTTTCATCAGCATCAAAATCACTTATCATCTTTGGTTTTCTCGGGCTTATCATCGGATACTCATATTCTTTTTCAATCGGGATCCAAGAATCAACATCTTGAGAAAATATGTATGACTCAAAACTTTTCTTCCAATTGTGATAATCTTCTAATTGTAACAACTTAGGAACCTTCTGAGTTGTTCCTATCTCGTTATCACAATTCATCATTGCTTGTAACGAAGTTTGAGCAGCTGAAAATGCGTGAAAATCACTCATCTTGAAATTAAAAATTGATCGTCAAAACTTCGAACTCAAAAACGAAGGTCTTCCAAGCGGATTTTGGGGGTCAAACCGGAGGGTATTGGCCGTTAGGCAAGTAAAATTCTAGATCTCGTCGAGACGAACGTTTTGGCTGGTATTAGCTCCCGTAACTCTTAACGGTTCTCAAGTTACGTCAGTTTTAGTGAAGACTACTTTTCTGCCAGCGTACCAAACCTTCTCAACGTACCAAACTTGTTCTCAGCGTACCAACTCCGAACCAATTCAACTAGCGGACCAAAATTTGTTCAACGTACCAGATCACGGACCAGAAATCAGCAGACCAGAATTCAGCGAACCAGATTTCAGCGGACCAAATTTGGTACGGCGGACCAAAAATAACGGCCACGGACCAACTTGAAGATTTCCTAGTGAACCAGATTCAGCGGACCAGAATCTCGTTGAAGATTGCCTTGCGGACCAGTAGCGGACCAACGGCGTACCAGTTGTTCTTGAAGCGGACCAGAAACGTACCAAACTAAGATCGATTAATTTTTTGAGTTTTCGACTGTTTGAGCTGGAAATTGGATCAGTGAGGTGCGAAAACACTCTAGGAACACTCAGAAATCATTTTTCATCTTTGAAACACTCGAAATTACAAAAATTTGATGAAAAACGAATAAAAACCAAACTTTCTCTCTCTAGAACTCGAAAATGGACCAAAACACACCAGTAGAGCAACCAATTGCTCTGATACCACTTGTAAGACCACTGAACGATCTTACTACTACATGATTCGGTAATTGGAGAAACACAAACGAGTAAATAAAGCATTGCTTTATTGATTCACAAAGAATTACAATGTAGAGAGAGAAACACACTTGAATACACACAGTTAATAGTGATAGGAATGACAGAACTAACTAGACTCTTTCTAACACCCCAAAATCTATGCTTTATGTGTTTTCTATATGTTTTCTTCTTAAAGCATGCTCAAACCTTCATGATATTGCTTGATCTTCTGTATATATGCTTTAGGATGCTAGATCTGTAATAAAGTTGATAACTTTACGTGTGAAATCCATCCATGATTAGAGATTTGTGCAAAATAGGTCATTTTAGGGTTTTGAACCTATTTTAGAGATTTGATGATCAAAATGCATGTTAAACTTGTTAAAGTTGCTTGATTTATGTTAGTAAATGCCTAGGGATGCTAGATAATGAATTGCATGTATGATCAGAAGCTGTTAGGTTAATTTTTAGGCAAATCCGTATGTTTTTCGCGACCAGCGAAACTGTTGTTCTCTGGGCGAAATTAAGTAGCGAAATTGCATCTCCTTCCAGCGACACTGACCAGCGAAACTATAGTGTCGCCGGGTAACCTGACCAGACCAGCTCGAGCGAATCTGCCGAGCGAAACACCTGAACGAAAGTTCAAACCAGTTTCCCTGCGAAACTAGGCTAGCGAAACTGCGTCAGCAGTTTCGGGCGAAACTAGCCTAGCGAAACTGTGTCACCGGGCATTGCCTAGCGAAAGTGCTGCCCGTGCACCTAGCGAAACTGCCTAGCGAAACTATGCTAGCGAAACTAAGACCTGACCTAATAACCAAACTTGTGAAATTTGCTTAAGTGTTATGCCATGACTTACTTGATTATGCCATGATGAAACATGTTGATATCTGATTTATATGAACCCTTGTTTATGATCAACCATTGGTGTCGTGTGTCGTTATGTCGAGTCGTAGTTCAAACGTGCTATGTTATGGGCCATAGTGACGTTAAGTTAAAGTTTAGACACAACCTAACACCTAAGACCTTAATGTGATTATTAGGTCTTCGTTAACGAACATTAAATCGGATTAACAAGTGTAGCTGAGCAACCTAAGGTGAGTTTCACAAACCCTTTAATTGTGAGCCCGTTTGGGTCACAACGAATCTACTAAACGGAAAACAACGCTGACAAATTGAGGTATTGCCTAATGGGATACCTGTTATGGAAGTTGGGGTGTTTTATGGGGAACACTCGCAACTGTCCATCCTTGGGATTTCAAATGAAATCCGGAACCAACAACTGCGACAACTAAACTATTTTTGGGATTTCAGACGAAATCCAGAATAAACATTTTTAATATGACTAGTGTAGGTTAAAGTCGAAACCAAATGATATCACATGATTTCTAAGGATGCTTAAAACTTAAAGTCCTCAACTTAGTACTGATGATCTGGAAAGCGAGGGGATGTTGGGTAGATCTACTGAGGGCTTGACAAGCCCTGCTCCGCGGTACACAAATGTGTAGCCAACCGGCCGGGGGCCGAACGGAGTGCAATATCAGCCTGTTCTTAGTTGTGGGCATCCCAAATGGGACACAACTGGAGGCACAAACCAACGGCAAATGCCGTACTCTGTCACGTCAGCTTTCAGCCCTAGTACAACTTCCTTAGTGCATGGAGAACTATTTATAGTCACTAACATACTGACCGGCGTACCACCCATGGACCATTTGGTACGCCCGTACCATCTGGTACGCCTGACCATCTGGTACGGCCAGTGACTATCTTGACTCACACAGACGCTCTAGATTAGATACAATACACGAGACACACATAGCATAGGATATGCTCTAACAACGACTTTCCTTGTATTAGTCATTTCCCTCAGATCTTTTCTGCAACGCATCCCATATACTTTTTGATGTATAGTTAGCAGAAAATTGATGTAGCAATTCTTTGGGCAATGCCATTGTCAAAGTACCATATGCCTTCTTCTCAGCTTGATACGCTTTCTTTTGTTCCGAAGTGAATTTTCATTAAAGAATCGGCTCTCCAGAAGCATCCTTAGGATATATATATTGTTCAGTGAACGCCAACCACATACAACATCGTTCGTATCATCATATGCTTCAAACCGTTTAACCCAACTATGATAATCTTCCAATTTTAATAATTTGGAAACTTTCTGACTTGTTCCACTTTCATTATCATAGTTCTTCATTGTTTGCATTGTGGCTTGCATCAAATTCTGAACTGTGGCAAACGCTTGAAATCACTCATCTTTTCCGAAAACTTGTACACAAAAACTTGAAACCCAAAAACGATGGTCTTAGATGTGGATTTTGGGTATCGAAACAAAGGGTACTGGCCATTAGGCTGGTATTAGATCCCGTAACTCTTAACGGTTCTCAAGTTACGTCAGTTTTAGTGAACCACTCAAAAATGTTGATTACTGTTCACCCGAACTCAAGCCGAACTGAATATTGCTAATCTGAACTTTGCCGAACCGAATCCGAACAGAAACTGTAGCCAAACTTCAGCCGAACCTTGACTTCGGATGATCCGAACAAAAGCCAAACTAGGAGATAGCCGAACTACAACCAAACTGAAACAGAATGTCCGAACTTGAGCCGAACTGAATTCGAACTTGGTACGGACTCTAACCGAACTCTAACCGAACACTAACTTTGTTTGAAAATCAGCCGAACTGAATCCAAACTGTGAGTTCGGAGCAGTAGTTCTTGTGAAAATTCAGATCTTAGCCGAACCTTATACGAACTCGAACATTCTCGACACAAATTTCATGATTTTCGGTGTTTTTGGACAAGATTTTCAACACGAACTCAGATAAACTCAGAATGAACACTTTAGAAGAAAACTTTTCACAAAAAGCACACTCGAGATGATCAGATGAGTACAAAATCGATTAGATTTTGTAAAAACCCCAAAGTTTTGACTCAAAAATGATGAAAAACAGAGATTTCCGACCAGTAAAATGAACCTAATGCTCTAATACCACTTGTATATGCGTGAGCGTTGGATCGTCTACTCGGTCGTATCGAAATCAATTTAAAATGTGAAGATAACGAGTAAATACAAAAGGATTTGTATTAGCCACAGAGAAAAACCATAGAGTACACACACTTAAGATCTGACCAGAAGTTTTTTTTCCTATACAAGACATGCTATTTATAGACGAACATCATAGTGCAAAATCACGATCAGCCGAACCTCCAGTTCGGACATAGTTCGTGTGAGTCCGAACTGGGAGTTCGCCATAGGTTCGGACAACACAATCTTGTAACCTTTTGTCTTGTATGTGATACTTCATATGACGACCAAGAACCATGCATCAACACATTTTATTTAAAACTTTGAACTCACCAACCTTTGTGTCGACACACTTTAGCATGTTTTCTCGGGCATCTCATATGGGTCTAATAAGAAGTTTAAACCATTTTAGGCTATTTACTTTCATTAAAGTTTTGGACGCATGTTTTGCGCAACACTTTTATTTACATTATTTCGCTTCCGCATTTGCTTAAACTTTGTCGGTGTGTTTTGAAACTAAATTTTCCATGGTTTAGCATTGCTAATGACTCAGATCCTGGTTTGTCACACGACTCGCGGTAATACTCTGTAAGTGGAATTTGAGGGTGTGACAGTGATCACCTTATGGTGTGACTTATTTGTCATCCATGAGGAAATAGAGAAAATCTTTCACCTTCCTGTACATAACTCTTGGGCCTTGCACCCAAAGAAAAATAGTTTTCCACATATCTAGAGCAAAGCTGTATAAGCTACACACTTCAGCAACTTGTTTTGGTGGTGTTGGTGAATAAAATGGTGTTGTTCAAAATAAAATAAAAGCAAGTCTTGAGGCTTGAGCCTAGTAAAAGTAAGCTTTTACAAGTTACACACTTTATCATACATCAGTCATAGAACATCAAAAAGCCGCACACTTATAACTTCTTTAGCATTATTCATGATGGAATTGTATTTTAAGCATTTGATTAATTATTTACCACTTCCATCTAATATGCCTCATGCATGAACATATTTATATACAAACACATGCCAGTTAGGAAGTATACTTATATTTGATAGGAATTCTATTAAGGAAAGCATCATTTTCCTCAGCAGCAGTAGTGAAAAGCTACAACTCAAATAAAAATAGTTACAGTAACAAAACATGTTTTCATAATTGTCATATGTAAAAGAAGAATCTGATCTCTTTTTGTTGACCAGATTGTAAGCAACCACAATAACCACAACTTTTCTATATGAATGCCCATAAAGGGGACCTAGTAGCACATGTTCGAAAAAGTCAGTTAGATTGACTAAACCTAGCACCACAACTAAAGTACCAAAACATATCATACATGGGTTCCTTACAGTTTCATATTGCTATTTACATTGTTGTTGTCACTTGTCAACAATATGGTGGCAGTTTGGGCAAGATTTGTGGGATTTCTTTTCCATTTGATACTTTTAAGGTCATATGAACCAAAGACACTTCAAATATATGTTATAATTCTGTTACTATTGAGCAACCATAACGACCTGTGAAAATTTGTCTAGATTTCAAACTACGTGTCTAAATAGAATGGTATTTGAATAATTTGTCTAGATTTCAAACTAAGTGTTTAAACAAAATGGTATATGAATAAATTAGGGTTGACTTAAGGAATTTACCTGCTGTTTATCTTGAATGACATTCTACCCATCCATAGCAGACAAACATCAATGAATAAATGAATAGCTCCACTTAACCTTGTTACATGCTATAAAGAAACCCCGTTGTTCAATAGCTCATAGCACAACAATACTTTGTAGACGTGATCAATCACACTCATAGTCTCATTAATGGTGATTGTAAAACTATTTATGAGCAGAGCTCAAGCGTAATAACTAATAACTAAAAAAAAATCAGATTGTGATATTTCAAAGAAAAACAAAATATGATATACCAAAGAGCTTGCTAAATAAACGTTGTATGCATGCTACTAAACATATTATGAGACTTGTTTTTACGTAGTTATGAAACTGTAAATCATAGCATTCATCTTGAAAAAGTTGATCTTATGCATCAAGATTGACTACAAAAACTTTGTAACATTATAAATTTTGATTTGTATTGGTTTGTATATTTCTCTTCCATGAAACAATTTATATTTAAAGGAGCAAAAAAAATCTTATGGAAATTAGATAACCTTACAAACACCACTCCAATCTTATCAGCAACAAAATTATTTATGTAGCTTTATATGCCGCCATGTAGACTAAAACCATGTCTTATTATCATTATCTGGAAATTAGAATTATGAAATATGAAAAGAACATTATTGTAAATATGTGTGTTTATTAAAAAAAACAGGTGTAGATTGAAATTTTCATATACATAAAAAGGATCTTGATAGGCTAAGTGTAAGTCATTTCCAAGGACATGGAGGTGTTTTAAAATTGGAAACTTGGTTCCCAAACCCAGAAAAATGATGATGAAATAAATGTGCTAAACAAAAAAAAAGAGAAATCGAGCAACTATCAACAGAGAAATCGAGCAACTATCATACCGACATAATTTGTTCGTGGTTTGACAAAAGAGAAATCGACCAACTATCATACTGTCATAATTTATCACTCCAATACTAAATTTTCAATTATCAATCTTCATCACACAACATGAGAAATCTAGTATGGAAAAATTAATGTTCTGATGTTCCTCGAGTAATACACTAGGTGTAGATTAATATTTTCCATATAGACAAACATGACACAATTTAGGATCTCATCAGTTTATGTTCTGATGTTTTAAAAGTTAGTATGGAAAAATTAAGCTGCTTTTGTTGGTGATGATTTAAAAGTTAGTATGGGATGCTCTTTACATATCTCACATCAACAGACTCTTGTAAATGGTGTGTAATATCATAATGTCATCACTTTCTATCCATAAGAACCATACTTTAAACTTCAAGCATAAATTAAACAGAAAATCAAACCTACAAAGAACCCTGTTTCATTTGGCACAAAGAAAATCAGAACACACACCCAATAGAAACACCCATACACCTGATAAAAAGAATTTGATATTTTGATAAGAAAAATCCTGATTTCTTCTTCTGATTTCTTCAAACAAGATAAGATATTCTTCTTGAATCCACACCTTCTTCTTGAGTGCACATCCAATTTATAAACCAAAGATGTTAAAATTCAAATCAAAAACAGAAAGAAAAAAATCAAATCAAGTATTACTAGAAATTGTAAGCCGATGGATGTGTGATTTGAGATGAATCTTGTAGTGACTTTATACACCATAAAATTCGACCAAGTATCCATCCTCGTCAAAATCAGAGACGAATCCGTGTGAAACAAATGCTTCAACCGTCTAATTATGGCTCCAATTGAGATGAAACGTTTGATTAGTGTTTCTTTAACATCATGGTAGGGGTTGGCATGGATTAGGCTACGGATCTGGAAGAAAAGAGGGAAAACACACTGATTTCTTACCAAAATTGTCTTAGGTTAATTGCAATACAATCGGGGAAGGTGGGTTCGGGGGAGTTCGGTGGGTTCGGTGGCTTCGGGAACACCATTGCCGGTGTCTCGGGGTCACCGATCGGGGATGCAAAGTGGGGTGCCGAGACCGATTGCAAAGTGGACGGGAATATAGCCGTTAGTGGTGCCCCCCCCCCCCCCCCAAACGGCTATATCCCTTTATTTAAAAAAAAATAATAATAATTTTCAAAATCCAACCATTTTCACCCTATAAATACCACCCCTTCCAACCCTTTTCTCACACTTTTTAACTACTCACTCTCTCATTTTTTAAACACTACCACCCTTCATTTTTTAAAAATGTCTTTCACATCCGGTGAATCGTCCGACGAAGATGCCGCTTTTTTCGGAAAAATGATGTTCGAGATAGCTCGAGAAGAAGAAGAAGCCGAGAGTTCAAAGCCAATTCGAACACGCAAGACGATTAAAAGAGAACGTCAAGAGGCTCACGATCGGCTCTTTAACAACTATTTTGCGGAAGGGGCTCTATTCGAAGATAAGTTTTGGATTGAATAAGTAATTTTAGGACTTTTTTTTTATTTGTAATGTTAGAATTTAATTTTTATTTATAAAATGTATTTGTTTTTATTAGTATTTTATTTTAATTATTTTATTATAAAAAAGTGATTGGGGAAATGGGGAAGTGGGGAAACCATTACCCACAAAATGGGGAAAAATGGGAAGGGGTGGGGAATGATGAGGTGGCACCAAAAATGAAGTGGGGAATTGGGGAAATGGGAAGGGTATTGCAATTAACCTTAGGAGGGTCGTCTGTGGGAGCTGGAAGGAAAGAACACGTCTCGAGTCAAGATGAGGCATCTGTGTGAAGGCATAGCAAAAAAGGATCTCCGAACCCTTACTGGAAATGGCGCTTCTGAGTTCTGATTCTCCTCCGAAAAGCAACGGAATCTCGTACTAAAGGAGATGGATCACGTCATTCCAAAAAAAAGGAAGATGGGTCATGGTTCGGTTTTGGAGAAGACCCGAATTGAAAATGTGTGATATAAAGACTTGTAGAATATGCTTTCTCCTCTTGTACACTCTTAATTTTTCAAGATTTCAACACTCTCTCTCTTATCTATACGAGTAAAGTGCCCGCGCGTTGCTGTGGTTTGTTAAATTTTAGTAAAGTTTTGTTAAATTTTAGTAAAGTTTGTTATTAAACGCGTGACAACTCGCTTGAATAGTGTACTTTTAGTGTACACTAATAACATGTAATAATGTATAATTACACCAGCAAACTCAGTCAAAAGAATTCCAAATAGTTTCAAATGCAGCAATGTATAATTACACATGAACCATTATAGATCAGAAATCAAATACCATCAGAAACGTTAGCTCAGATCATAGATCATTATTGCTTAATTAAGAATTGTGATAAAAAAAAGGACATACATAGAACTGTGATAAAAAAGAACATTCGCAAAAGTACCAGTGAATGGAAAACCATCAAAGAATAGTAGTCAAATAGAAACCTTCATATTGCCTCTACAATGCCTCATTTTATAAAAACAAATCTAGAGCTCAGATCATCATAGCTAAAGATTGACAACTATACAAATCCAAAGGGTCTCAAATGTAAAAATGTACAACTAAACCCTTAGATTCGGTATTTGTTAGCTCAGATCAGATCATCATGGCTTAAGTACTATGATAAAAAGAGACCAGATCCGGAGCAAGCTTGAAGCGGAGCAACCGAAAAAAGTGAAGAAAAATTGAGCTATTTAATTAACATCACAAAAACATGGAGATTCAATGTTTGATCAGGAAATCAATATTCACGAAAATCGGTAAACGTGGTGACAGGAATGAAGAAAGAAATCACTTACCATATCAGTTAGATTGAGAGACTATATAGGATAACCAAATTCTGTCACTGAGCCCTTTAACAAAAGAAGTCATTATGTACGTATAACTGTGATTGTGATGGCCTAGTAATTATTTAAATAGTATCTCAAATACATGTGTGTTTTTATAAGAATTTGTTCCTGAATGGGATAGGAATGTCCCTCTTATCTCCTCTGAACTTAAGTTTTATAAAAATATCCTATATAAATTTTATGAAAACAACATTTATAGTCATTGAAAAATAAGCATACCAACCTGTCATTTTGATACCAAAATTTTGGCATAAAGTAAGTGTTATCTTTAAAATTCCTAAATAAAAAATGAATGTAACAGTATATCAATTGCAAAAACATATCTGAGCATACTATGTTTAACTAATTCATCAATACATGTTTCAAAAACATGTTTGACCAACTCATCAATACATGTTTCAAAAACATGAGAATATAGTGTAAGAAGACATACCTGTCAACAAAATAGCTTTACCATTTTCGCTGTACCCATCTTTGAGAATATCATACGAAGCAAAATTGAAATACTGCTTTGGGATTGGAGCATCTGAAATTGCTTGGCAGACAATTCGATCACTATGACCATTGTAACGTGCTGGTCAACTACCTTTCCATAAGTCAATGAGGGATCACATACATAGCCAGTCATATTGTAACAACCATACAAAAAGTTTCGTGATTCAATCTTCTTTGTTCTTATTCACAATCTGGCTTCTATGGCACTGCCACGTAAATTTTAGCAATCATCATGAAGCTACATGGTTAGGTCAAATATATGTAATAAAAGAGGTTAATCATTACCAACTTACATCTGCATCTATGAGCAAATAGTAAAGCTTTCTAGGGTCCGTCAGTTTCCATTGTACGTAATACTTCCTTATCACACGAATATCCAATGATACAGGAGATATGTATGGCCTCAGGTTGATGATTCTGCAAGTAGACATTATTTCCTCTATTGTAACGTAATAAAATAAAGCACACAGTTAATACTATTTCCTAAGAAAACTGAAGAGGAGTGATGTAAATATGAAAGAATGTAGACTCTTGTACATGCTATCATAGTATCACTCAACTACAGCAACGGCAAAACTTAAATCTACCCAAAGTATCAAGAATACTAATCAAACTTTACTAACCCAATATGTTCATCTAAAAACTGGTGACAAATATGACACATCCAAGAACATTGGTTGTATGTGTGCACAACCAAAAGAGTAGAGATTAATAACATACGTCATGTCAATAACGACAATACTTTTAACATTCATGTAAATTGTGTCATATACTGCAAACATATATTAACCAACAAAAAACCATATATACCAATACAAAAATTTGAGGCAAGAGCCAAGAACAGCAACAACAACCCTGCAAAACCATAAAGAAAGTGAAATTCATTAAGATCAGCATAGTTAACATTTAAACTCTAAAAGAAAGTAAAATTACAACATGTTATTGTTATGCTCCTATAAAAGATTCTGAAAAATACTTCGACAAATAAATCATGACAATCACAAAATTCATTTAAACAAATCAAATTAGCCGACAAATACATTCACAAAGTTAAAGATCTTTAAACAAATATTCACAAATTAAAAGGAACAGGCTTCATTAACCCGAAATCCAAAAATGAAAACTCAAAAACAAAACAGTACATATCATTCAACTGATAAAATAACCAAGAAAAACATGCAAAACAAATAAAGTCTGTTAAGTAGGCATTCTGTCGAACACGCTGTATGCATTATAAGAAATTAAGAATGAAAAGTTTAAGAATTTTAAGCAGAATTTAACACTTAGCTGGAAAAACCTTCGGAGCTTTCTCGGCAACGGATTTCTTCTATTCTGCTGGCTTCTTCTCTGCCTTTGGTGCGATTGATTTTGTTAGAGAATGAGAATTCTAGGGTTTAAAAAATTGGGTATTTGAGAATTGAAAGCACGTAACATGAAAATGGAGAGGTAGACAAAATAACGTACAATCAACTGCAATCGAACAAAATCGCACACAATCGCAGAGGAACGGAATTAGAACTCACCTTCAAATCGAAGAGAGCAGAAAGCAATACGATTGGCTTTAAAACGATCCACCATTGCAAAACTCAAAGATACATGCAGAAAGAGGAAGGCGAAGATGCTGAAGAGCAGAAAATCGTCTAGAGATTACCTTATGTCAGTGAGAAGAGCTCTCTGGTGCAACTGAAATCAGACTTTTTGAGAGAGAGAATGAAATTTCATATGAAGAAGAAGAGAGATGATGAAATATATATGAATATACATATAGCGCATTATTCGTTATTTGTTCACGCGTTATGAAGACACGACAAATTACATCACGATATTCATTTCTGTTAGCTCGATGCGACAGTGACAAAAATCAACCAATATGATATTTGTTTTTTGTTACTTAATCAATTCTCTCGTGATATTTTGGATTGTACGTTCCTTTGTAACCACTAACCAATGACATCTAAAACAAAAGTAACCAATGATTGAAGTTTGTTTTATTTGATTTTAAGTGTAAAGAAGTAAATGTGTGAGCTTTTTTGATGAATAATATTAACCTACTAGTGGTTAGTTTTTGACATCTTCTGTCATGCATAAGAGTTTTGATAGATGGAACAAACAAAATCCTTCTACAATAACACTTACAAATGAAATAAGTTTCGCACTTATAATTACCCTTCATCAACCGCAACATCACATTTTTCTTCATTATAGGAGTAAAATGACAAAATACAAACTATAAAAAATTGTAAGTTTTCTTCATGTGACAACGCAAATCCAAACACACATAATCATGCAAGTTTTCTTCATGTAAAAAAAGATTCATCATAGTTACATAGTTTGGCATGTTTAGGAGTTTTACGAGAAGCATTATACAGCAGTCTGGACATCGAATTACAACCAGTAACAACCTCCAATCCAGCAGCCTTTGAAGTATCAACAATTGCCCTAATATCATTCAAATTAGACTTATCAACTGGTTATAGTTGGTTAAAACTAAAATGAGTATTCGGCTCAAATGGTTTGGTTGGGAACTTGGATGAATACATATATTTTAAATGCATAAACATAGTTGTTTGAATTTATTATTTAAAAAGAACTACAAGTAGACCAAAAATATAGTGTGTGTTTCATCCAAATATCTAGTCTTTAACATTAATACTGATCATGAAACTGACCAACGAAAAAGGAGATGGATCGCAGATAACCTGTCAGCACAAAATCTATCCCAAGTAGCAAAAAAAGAATCTGAATTGTGCATATGAGTTTCAAAATTCTAATCATAAACAAATCAGAAAAAAGGCTGGTGATGCTATTATGAGTACATAGGGCTATTGATTGGTGTCTTGTTCCTATTTAAAAATACAAGAGTAGTTTTCTCATATTCAAGTCACTTTAAGCTAACCTAATGTTAGGTAAAGAGATTAAAACAATAGAATCAAATGGGAAAGTGATGGAACAGGATTGTACCATTATCTCGGCTTCATTGACAAGATTACTTATATTGCACTCTTTGATCTGCATCTAGTAAACCAATGTATAATCTAATAAAGCAAGCCTGCACAATAAAAACCCATGCTAAACTCATATGGAAAAGTTGTTTATACTTCTTATACATAATTTTTTTTTGAAGTAATGTGTAAAAGTAATAACTTTGCTTCCTTTAAAGTAGGACAACTTTAGCTCCATATTTTGTGATCATTTCATACGGGTATGGATCAAGTGGCATATCAACCTATAAAAAAAACAAAGAAGTTAGTTCATATTCATAGGATAAATTGTAGCCACCTATCAAAGCTCTATACCATACCATCAAAAATTGAATATTTTGAAAGAGAAATGTAAGAAAAAAAGTCAGATGTTTGACCTCCGAACATTGAAGCTTTTCAAGAAAATAAGATACGCTGCCATCTTTTTTATATTTAAAGTGCTCTGACCAGTTGTGTGCCTTATGATTTCACCTTTGCATCTTCACGAAAGCTTTTCTCAACCACTTTCATGTCAAATTCAATTGCATATTTAGGCACGTGATCATGAATCTAATTCTTCAACTAATTGCTCCTTTCTAATAATATATTTCCATACTTTCTGATATCCCAAGTGTGGAATAAGTATGAAATCAAATGAAACACAAGAAACTTTGAATACTTAAACAGAGTTGTAATTAGGGTTCCGCTATGACATTGAAAAACTTGGGTGAAATAAAAAGCTAAGAACATACACACCAACATGACTTCACCAAAGTTAGAACATGGAAATTGATATTAAAGCTTTCAAAGTACCTTATTTCTCAAGATGAAAACCAAAATAGGTGTACATAAGGATACCGTGCATACTCAAAATATGAAATATCATCACCACAAATAATCTCTATATAAAAATTTGTCACATAAGGAAGACATAGAATAAGATGTAATAGAGGATGATAGATACCTTTGATCACACTTTTTCGTGGTTAAATTGCAGACAACAATCACACTTTTTCTTGTCGATAGGAGTATATGGAACTTGAGAGCCTACTGCTGGGCTTTAACGCACGGATTTTTGGGAGATTTACACGCGGAATAATGTTATTAAAATCATAAAAATTAAATAATTTACAACCAATTTATAAATAAATATGAATCCTAATAAATATGAATCTTACATATAAAAAGATTGGATTCGTCAATCGTCATCCCTACATATAACTCCAGATTAGGGAGCACAATCATACAGTTTATAGAACAACTTAATAGTAGGTCCAAAAGTCCAGCAGAACCACTTTTCCTTTCAAATCATGTTCAAAAGCAACACGCATTAACTTTTGCACATCTAATATTATGAGTACATATATCCTCCATCTAGAAAGTAACTAATTGGCTTTTGACTTATAGCACAAATTTTGTATATCTAAAACTAAATTTCAAGAACAAGTAAGCAAAGGTTAAACATTTAAAAAACAACTTTTTTTCCACGGATTTCTGGTACTTCTGTGCTTTATAACTGTACTTATCAAAATACTCCAATGTTGATTAAATCCATTTGAATTTTAAAATTAAAAGTTGTCCATTTTAGGCCTAGAAAAGATGGTAGCTCTAAAAGACGAAAAGGAAACATAAACAATTAAACGCGCAAAGCTATTTCTAAAGAACATAAAACATTTTTTACCCTAGGTAGCTGAAGAGGAATTGTGTTTAGCCAATCAAGTTTAGATGGAAACTCTGGAACTTGTATTGTGTTTCCCCTTTCAACGCACAAAATAAATTAGTATTTGGACAATTTAGAGTGTAGAAAGTCTAATAAATTAATGAAAAATAGTGTAGCTAGGAAAAAAATAAATAGTTAGTTACCTGCTTTCAACATCAGATATATAATTAATAAATTATTGGATTCTTGTAGAGCATGTTCCATCTACACCACAACAGAACCAACTTACAAATTAAAACAATATGTATTTCTACATTATGTTTTATCAGACCACATATGATATCACAACACCAAATGTAACTTTCACCACTGAAATAGGTTTACACACAATCTGCTTCATCTCATGAGCATTTTAAAGAACTTCAATAATTGCTCTATTGACTGTATTCCTCTTTCAAGTGTAACAATTTTGATTTGGCCCATTTGACACACCCATTTAAAATAACCACAACCCAAATCAAAATATTCTTAAGTAAATTGGTCTTTATTAATACCTTGAGTTTGTGGCATGAACATCTAACATTTCTTCCTATATTTCTGATTGATGTCCTCTTTACTGCAGCAGAACAAAAAAAGAAACTTTAATAAACTCACAAAATGAAAAGTAAAAGTGATTGCCAGTTGCAGCAAACAAGAAGATCTCCAGTTTTGAAGGGAGTAGGTTAATTCAGTTGAACCATACTCGAGCTACAGGCTTCTTTAAATAACTCACAAAATGAAAAGGTAAAAAAACTAACTATACAGGCTTTTGTTGGGAACTAATATAGAAATCTGAGACAAACGATATGACTTTCTTCTGGGTAACGTACCATAAAAGTACCAGCATATGAAAAGGCGAAAATGTAAAAAGAGAGAAAGAAGTGACAAACCTCGTTTGAGTAGTCAAATCCTCCAGATCGAAGCTAAAACACACCTTACCTAACACGAAAAAGGAAAGGGCTTATATGCAATAGAAATCGATACCGATACAACTGAAATTGCGATCAACAGAAGCAAAATTAAACCCTAAATCAGATATGGGGAAGCAAAAACATAAACCTCAAGCGTAGGATCATAGAAACATATACATTGCTAACGGAAATGTGAGAGATGGTCCTCCTATACTCGCACCCCTTTTTACGGGGTCGTAAATTGATTTATAGGGTCATAAACATTTTACGGGGTCGTAAATTAGTTTACGGGATCGTAAAACGCTAATTTCGAGGAATTCAGAGATTCCCTGACTGA
Organism: Deinandra increscens subsp. villosa; assembly: GCA_039602395.1. NCBI lineage: Eukaryota > Viridiplantae > Streptophyta > Magnoliopsida > Asterales > Asteraceae > Deinandra > Deinandra increscens. Next base: position 25,722,469 of record JBCNJP010000006.1, on the reverse strand, counting down.
TTTGATTGTATTACGGGGGTGTAACAAAAGTTACGGGGCCATAAAGTTTAAAAATTCTACAATAATAATAATAATAATAATAATAATAATAATAATAATAATAATAATAATAATAATAATAATAAAAATAATAATAATAATAATAATAATAAATAATAATAATAATAATAATAATAATAATAATAATAATTCTTTTTTTTATAATATCAAATCTAAAGTTAATACTAAAAATTCTAACAATAATATTAATATAATAATCAAATAAATTTAATAAAATAATAATAATTCTGTAGATATAAATACGGAGTCTAAAAATTACTAAAACAATAAGTATAGTAATAATACTAATAAGTATACGGTAATGATATTAATAATAATTACCCGGTTGGTAGAAGATGAGTCTGTAGAAAAAAACATATCCCAGTACGACATTATTGATTAATAACCTCGGGATATAACCCGCCCTCGTGATCATTAGGTGAACGAATCGAATACAAACGTGGGTTAGTGGAAGTTATTATGGGTTTTGGAGTGGAAAATTTAAGATTTTTAATGAAAAAATGTGGGGAGTTTGGAATGAACCGTTCAAGTGTATATATAGTGGGTTCCTACGGGGGTCTAATTATAATTACGAGGTAGTACAATGTGATAGGTAAAAAATAAAAAAATATAAAAAAAATAAAGTTTTACGGGGGTGTAAATGTATTTACGGGGCTGTAAAGGGGTGTAAATTTAGAAATTTTGTCTTTTAGCTATACGGGGGCGTAAATACATTTACGGGGTCGTAAAAGGGTGTTAAAATAGAATCAAGGGGTGTGGGTATAGAATTTGCCTTAAAGAAACTATTACTTGTACCTTTGAAATGGAGTCCCGAATTGCTACTACTCTTGAGTTTAGGATGGCGATGATGGATAAGAGAAAGATGAATTGTACAATCCATGAAATTAGAGTGAAGAATGGAGGCAAGAATCGAGAAAGGGGTATTCGAATTTCAAATGTCATCTTTGATAGGGTTTCTAAGGGGTATTCGAATTTCAAATGTCATCTTTGATAAGGTTTCTCAAATGAGACTTCTTTTTCTCTGATGTTTCTCTGGACCATCAAAAGAAAACGAGCATGATCTTAAAAGAGATGATTCTTCGCTTCTTAAGATCAAAAAACGTCCCTGTAAGTTCTGTGTTTCAGATGTATCTTGAATTACAGCTTCTTAAAGCGAGGTAGGGGGCATCTGTGTTTTTGGTTTGAACGCGTCTTTAGTTTTTGTGTTTTTAAAAGATTGTACACAAGGCTTTACAATTGGTACGTTTTAAAATCTTTAACACCTTGCAATAAACACTTGTAGTTAGTGCAAAATATCTTGTACCTCTTAAAATTAAATAACCTCTCTCCAATATGTATATTAACAAGATGTTGCGATTAGCCGCGTTTCGCGGCGGGCATTTTTGATGTTATGTTTTAAAAGTTGTTATGACTCATTTTTCACGTAGACAGACCTTTTTTTAACATTTTATAGGAGTCCCCTTTTAAATAGCTGTATTAATGCAGCAATAGATCCTGGAATATTTCGTAACCCTATATGCTCTTACCAATCCTCCATTTAAAATAGAATAAATTATGTAATAAGCCTAGATAAATTCTTACACTTGCTACATAGTGGTTAGAAGAGTGGTAAATACAAATTTCAACAATCAACAATGCATAGAACAACCATATTGGTAGTTGATATTACCACCACCTTAAATACCAATATGATTTAAAATTTCTTAAACTCTCTGTGCTATAACTTAAAAAGCAAGATTGCAGATGTATGCCTGCTTTTACAATTTAAAACATCAAACTACATGTTCTTTCGCATGCATCAAAGTATATGTTCTTTTTACATACCTATACAGACAAAGAAAAACTTATAAGAATTCCAGCTCATAGACATGGAGGAACTCATCCTAAAACAGCATCGAACAACAATCAATAAAAAACGTGTCCAAAAATTAAGAAGTCAGCAACAAAGCAAGTGACAAAACAAAATTAAATCATATAAAAAACAAAATAAAAGAGTAACAATTGAAATAGATGTGTTACTATTAAAATGGTTTATTTGAATTGATAATATCATTGGATGCATTAACATATAATATTTGTATGAAAAGATTATAAGAAATTTATATGCATCATGGCTAAATAGAGAAGATCGAATTTATATGCTTGTATTAAAAAAACCGATGATACAAAACAATCTGATAAATGCTAGTGGCTTTTCCCCTTTCTTTAATCTCACTCCCCAACATTGCAAAAATGACACGAACCTTCTGCCCCTTTCATGTTAGCAGCTTAGTCTCAAATTTACCATGAAGACTGCTGCCGCAGTCGCTGCTCACCAATGATAAGCCAATGAAGCAAGAGAACCATAAATTAGATCATGATTCCTCCCCTAGCATGAAAGAACGTAATTTTTTTTAACAAATCGTATAATCAGATTTTATGATTACCTTCTTAGAGACTAACAAATCCTAGATGTATTGGAAGAAGCGGAAAGAAGAATCACACAAATTCTTGGAGTGTATAAGGAAAGCATAACCTAGCAGCATTGTCCCACCTGGGTAGAAAATTATAGTTGTAATCCCATCGTCGCCTGAGTAGATTTGGAGAATACAACATGAGAAATGGACAACATGAGACCACTCATGATAATTTTCTGAGCTTAATCAAATATTGCTACCGATAAACTCAAATCGACGCCGATATAAACCGTAGAAGAAACGCACCATTAAAGGATTTTGCAAATCTCCGATCCATGGTCTCTCTTTGACATCGCCGATGGAGCAAATGTGTAACATTTCGGGTTTTCCGATTTGTCAGATTCGACCCGATTTCCTGTAATAAACCCCGTGATCGATAATCCAATGAAGAGTTATGTTTTCTATGATGATTTATACCTCATTTAGTGTGATTTGGTTCATTATATTGGTTATTGGATTGATTTGCCCTTATTTTGGATTTTACGCGGACACGTCGCTAATTACGTTCTAATCGGGGATTTGATCAATCTAAACATGTATAACACTTGGGTGTGATACTAGTTAAGCATACAAGTGAATACAAGTGAAGTTTGGTGTGAATTCAAGGTCTAGAACGAAAACGGTGTAAGTCCGGTAAATCCCGCGCGATTTCGATTTCTAACCGGGAGATCACATTTTTGAGTTCGTATATCAATTTTAGCATTTTTATGAGTCATATGATCATTTACTAAGTCATGAGTCATCACACACTTGATCGGATCGCAAAACGTTGGTGAATTGGTTAAAATCGATAAAAACGACAAAACCGACCAAAAATACATTTCGTGTGTTAATTTATCAAACGATAATCATTATGGGCCATATAATATATCAAATTGAGTGGATTAAATGTGGTTGTCATGATAAATAGACTTAAAATGATGAATTTGGGTGAAAACGGGGGTCAAAACGGAGTCAAGACGCGAAATCGGGAAGCAAAACGATACGCGGTCACCCCTGATGGGCGCCGCGTATCGCGACGGTTGCCAAGGGAAGTGGCGCGTACCGCCCACCGACCAACTACCCACCTGATCGTTTTTTTGCCCTAAAATTTCGACTATTTAAGGCCCACAAACTCGTTCCAGCCGTCATTTCTCCCATTCTAAGCATCCATAAAAACCCTAAAACGGCTGGAGAGGCTAAGGATCAAGGTCTTGAAGGATTTGGGGCTCAAGTTTGAAGAAAACTAGTACCGAATCAAGTCGTTTTTGCGGTTTTGGTGCGTTTTTCTCCATTCTAACTTCTACCCTCTTCTTTTCTCTTCAAGATTTAGTCAAGATCCATCCTTTATCACTTTTTAAACCTAGATCTAGATCTTGGATCATAGATCTAGTGATTTTACATAAAAAGATTTGATTTTTATTAGTTTTCAACAAATTTTATAAACCTTTTATGGATTTCTTGACTAGATCTTGATAGATCAACTTAGTTCTTGTTATGGCTGAATAAAGATCCCATTTTTATGCATGTTTAAACATGTGGGATCATCTTACTTGTTAGATCTAGGATTTGTGACCCAAAGACTTGATTTTTATGATAAAAACTCACTTTTTCCTAATTTTTCTTCTTAGATCTACATAGATCTTAGGGTTTCTTGACTACCTCTATCTTAATCTTGTTTATATGGATGAAAACCTTGAACTTGAATGTAGATCTAGGTTTAGATCTAGTAAAAATCATCATCTCACCTTTAGATCTAGGGTTTTGTTTAGAAATATGTATTATTGATGGGTTTTTCTTGAAAAATAAAGATATATATATATATTTGGATCCATAGATCCATGGTTGTTTAGATGATATGAAATACTTAGATCTAGATTGTTAGACCATAGATCATTAAAATATCATGTTAAGGAAGATGTGTATGCAAAAGAGAAACCTTAGTTGATTATGATTTGAGATTTGTTTTAACTAGAAAATTTGTGATTAAAAATAATTCATTTTGGGTAAATTGTTGGGTTAACGTTTGAATCAAGACTTGAAATTTTATATGGCCCATCTATGTGTTTAGATCAGCCCCTAATTAATTTTTGGGGTCTTATTATGGTATGAATGATTTTATAGAAAATAATCAAGTTTGAGACGTCGTAAAGTTTTTAGTCGAATAAATAATTATTTTATTAAATATTTAACCTAGATTTAGGTTTGACCACTTGAAGTTTTATATTCATACATTATTATTTAATTAATTCACCAACAAGTCACGGATCCGATCATACCCTTTGTGTCGTTTTGAGTCGCTTGTTTTATATAATTGATTACTTATTTATTTATTATTGATTTGTCGGTGTTACACTACCACGTTCGATCGTTAAGGTGATCTCCGGGTTTGATTTCGCGCCGCCATCTCAGTTTCTGATTCGTTTGCTTCACCATCAGGTGAGTTTCATAGCCCCATTTTTATTTATTTATTTTGGGGTGCAACATGTACCAATGATCAAACCCTAGAACGGTTTTTCTCTAAAAACTACATGCGTATTCTATGAACGATTATGTGTTAATCTTGCATGATAACTCTATGTGCTCGATGTGTTATGATTATGAACGACCTCTAGAACGACCTCGTGTGACATTAACTGTAAAAAGCCGGGTTAACGGTAATAGATCTATTGGCTTGACAAGCCCACTTGGCCTGCCTCGCGTGTGGCGCCTCGTGATTGAAAACCTTATGGTCAGGTTTGGATCATACACCCATATATGCTCAATTTCATGATGTTATTATACTCGATTTGCACTTAGTCTCGTAGAACGCATGTTTTATATTATGACATTATTAAACCTATGATTACTCACCAACTCTTGTAGTTGACCTTTGTTTTTCACATGTTGCAGGTGTTGATGCTTGATTATGATATCGTCACTTAGGAACGCATGGGACTTAGTAGACCTACTTAAATAAAATTAGAACTCGTATGCTATGTTTGAACTTTGTTTAATTTGGATGTTGTATGGATTTATGTTTGATCGTTGATTTGAAATATGGCATGATTTAATATATCAACCTTTAATTAGTGTTGTGAGCATCTGGACAATCTTAGCGCCCCGACGTAAATTCCGCCGTCGGTTGGGGTGTTACAGATTGGTATCAGAGCCACGGCTATAGGGATCTAGGTTATTAGAAACGGCTTGACCTAGACTATTGCCTTAGGCGTCCTGCATGAGAACCTCATGCCTTGCATGCTTAGTTAAAATTAATTGTCCATTATATGCTCTTAATTGTGCCTATTTTCAATCAATGCCTCGAGTCTCATTGGTCACACACACATACACAAATCACTAAGGCTTCCTAGCCTCTTCCTTAGAAAATGGTGCCTTACGTACCATTTAGGAAAAATGTGTATTCTCGATTTTCAATTCTCGTCGGAATTAGGGTTCTAGTGGTAAACATGTAGTAACTGGAAGGGTGGATACGCCGGTAGTTGGGGTCTCTGTCGAGAAAAGCGTTGCATATAAGCCCTATCAACCGTTGGGCCCGGACGCTCACCTGGGACGCCCCGATGAGAGTGTTGAAACCTATTAGGCCAAAGCATGTTTTACCATTAGGGCCCGAAACCGATTAGTCACGGTTGTAGCCTCCCAATCGAGAGGTGAGAACCACTCCGATACGATTTATCTCAAATACTCGATTTTGTGATTTTCGCGCGGTTATATTTAAAATGATTTTTGGAACTATGTTGATCCGAGTAACACGACACAAATCACTAACACGCACACATACACATACGTATATACATATATTTGTGTTCAAAACAACATGAGCTCTAAATTTGTTTATCGATCACATCACCATCTAATCCCTAATCCTTGTTTCCTTTCCTTCTCAGAATGTCGATTCATTTCAAAGGGCGCCGTAAGGGCGATAGCGGCCGGAAAATGGCCTCGGTTATCGCGAAACAAATGGCCGAGGTCCTCCCCAACATCGTGGTTCAGATTCAGCAGGGCCTAAATGCCAACCCTGCCCATACTGCTGCTGCTTCAGCTTGTACCTTCAAGCACTTCAACTCATGTAACCCTCCTAAATTCAAAGGCACCGAGGGTCCTATTGGGCTACTTCAATGGTTTGAGGGAATGGAGAACACTTTTATCAACAGTGACTGTCCTGATGAGCTGAAAGTCACTCGTGCCACCAGCACCCTGATTGAAAAAGCTCTTACTTGGTGGAACGGGGAGAAAAGAATCCGTGGGTCGGATGAAGCCCTAACTTTATCTTGGGATGAACTCAAGGAAATCATGAGGGAAAAATACTGTCCTCGCAGTGAACTAAAGAAACTTGAGGATGAATTTCGGGCATTGAAACAATACAGCGGGGAAAATCAGGAGTATACCGACCGTTTCTACGAACTGAAAATCTTGGTGCCTGAAATCGTTGAGCCTGAGATTCGGGCTATTGAAGCTTATGCTGGTGGGTTGCCTGAGGAGATACAGGATTCTATCTGGGCCAGCAACCCTACGACTCTTGACAGCGTTGTCCGTCTCGCTGCCCGTCTGACTGATAATCATGTCAAGGCGGGTAGGCTAAAAAGGAGGAATTCAAAGAAGGAGTTGAGCACTGAAAAGACCGAGCCCGCGGTCGAGAAAGAATTTAAAACCGAGTCTTCTGCTGGTAAAAGTAACAAAAAGAAGCGTAAGGGCCGAAACTTTGCTGTTACCGCCACTCCTGCAGCACCGACTGCACCTGCTATTCCTGCTCCTCCTGCCAAGAAGCCGTATACCGGGACTCATCCACTTTGTGCTCGGTGCACCCGCCATCACCCTACTCATGTCCCTTGCTGGCAGTGTACTAATTGTGGTAGGTTTGGTCACCTCACTCATGCTTGTCGCCTACCTATACGAGCCCAGCCATTGGCCCAGTATCCTGCTCAGCCCATGATAGCCCAAGCCCCAAATGTTCAGGTTCAAGTTAGGGCTTGCTACAATTGTGGGTCCACTACTCACCTTCGCAATGCATGCCCCGCCCTCGCTGTGGTAAATCAGCCTGCTGCTAATGCTGCCCGTGGTGCCCCTGCTCGTGCCTTCAACATCAATGCAAATCAGGTTCGAAAGTGATTTATCCCTTTTATCTTATTAATCTTCATCATTTATTACCGTTGACGCTAACTTGGTTGGTCAATACTATCAGGCACAGGCAAACCAGGAGGTGGTCAATGGTACGTTCCTTATCAATAATCGTTATGCATCTGTATTATTTGATTCTGGAGCCGATCGTAGCTTTGTATCATTAGAGTTTGAGCCTTTACTTGCTTCTCCCCGTATTATGCTTGATTCGCCCCTATCTGTTGAAATTGCGGATGGCAAACCAATCGATCTTGACTCAGTGATTCGTGACTGCAAGTTGGACTTCAAGGGTCATATTTTTCCTATCGATCTCATTCCTATGCCTCTCGGGAGTTTCGATGTCATCATTGGTATGGATTGGTTGTCTCAAAATCGTGCGGAGCTCGTTTGTTTCGATAAAATCATTCGCATTCCTCGTCCGGATGGTCAGTTTTTGTTGATCCATGGCGATAAACCATCTGGTGGGCTTAAGCTAATGTCATGTACTAAAGCCCGTAAGTACTTACGCAAGGATTATCCGGCATTCCTGGCTCATATTATGGAAGTTCGAGACAAAGAACTGGGAATTGAAGACATCCCGGTCGTGCGAGACTTTCCTGAGGTGTTTCCCGATGATATAGCGGGTCTTCCTCCCGTTCGCCAAGTGGACTTCCGTATTGATCTTGTTCCGGGTGCCACTCCTGTTGCGAAGTCGCCTTATCGCCTTGCACCCTCGGAAATGCAAGAGTTGGCTAAACAACTCCAAGAGCTTTCTGATAAAGGGTTCATTCGTCCGAGTTCTTCTCCTTGGGGAGCGCCTATTCTGTTTGTTAAGAAAAAGGATGGCTCCCTTCGCATGTGCATTGATTATCGTGAGCTCAATAAACTTACGATCAAGAATCGCTATCCTCTGCCTCGTATTGATGATCTTTTCGATCAGCTTCAGGGTGCCACTTGTTTTTCAAAAATCGATCTTCGTTCCGGTTATCATCAGCTTCGAGTCGCAGAGGAGGATGTTCACAAAACCGCCTTCCGCACTCGCTATGGCCACTATGAGTTTACTGTTATGCCTTTCGGGTTGACAAACGCTCCTGCTATATTCATGGACCTCATGAATCGTGTTTGTAAACCCTACCTCGATAAATTTGTTATCGTCTTCATTGACGATATTTTGATCTACTCGAAGTCTAAGGTCGAGCATGAGACGCACCTACGCCTTGTACTTGAACTCCTAAAGAAAGAACAACTTTACGCCAAATTCTCCAAATGTGAATTTTGGCTTAAGGAGGTACAATTTTTGGGACACATCGTCAACGACAAGGGTATTCATGTCGATCCTGCCAAGATCGAAGCCGTTAAGAGTTGGTGTACCCCGACTACACCTACCGAAGTCCGCTCGTTCCTTGGTTTAGCGGGCTATTATCGGCGCTTTATCGCTAATTTCTCTCGCATAGCTGTGCCTCTTACTGCCTTGACTCAGAAAAGTCAACCATTTGAATGGGGTCCTGCTCAAGAAAGCGCTTTTCAGACACTTAAGCAGATGTTGTGTGAAGCTCCTATTCTCACACTCCCTGATGGGACGGATGATTTTGTGGTATATTGCGACGCATCCCATCAAGGCCTTGGTTGTGTTCTCATGCAACGGGGAAAAGTAATCGCGTACGGATCGAGGCAGCTTAAGAAGCACGAAAAGAATTACACGACGCATGATCTCGAGCTTGGTGCGGTCGTGTTTGCTCTAAAAATTTGGAGGCATTACCTTTACGGTACCGAGTGTGTGGTTTATACCGATCACAAAAGCCTCCAACATATCTTCGATCAGAGGGATCTCAACATGCGCCAGCGTCGATGGATCGAGCTCTTAAATGACTACGACTGCGAGATTCGTTATCATCCTGGAAAGGCGAATGTCGTGGCCGATGCTCTAAGTCGAAAAGAGCATCTCAAGCTAGTTCTATTTCAGAGTTCTCATCATATGACCGATCTCAAAGCTCGCATTCTGATAGCTCAGTGTGCATCTGTTAATGAGGGCAATTTGCATAATGAATTATCTTGTGGTGCCGAGCTTCAATTTGAGACCAAGTCTGATGGTCTTCTTTATTTCTTGGGTCGTATCTGGATTCCCGATCGAGACGATCTTCGGGCTATTATCATGAACGAGGCGCATAAGTCTCGTTATTCCATTCATCCTGGATCCGATAAGATGTATCTTGATTTGCGTAAGCTCTATTGGTGGCCTGGCATGAAGAAAGACATAGCACTCTACGTGGCAAAGTGTCTAACTTGTTCCAAAGTCAAAGCCGAGCACCAGCGACCTGCCGGTCTACTTGAGCAGCCTTTGATTCCTGTTTGGAAGTGGGAGAACATCGCAATGGACTTCATTACAAAACTTCCGCGAACTTCTAAGGGGTGTGATACTATATGGGTTATCGTTGATCGTTTAACCAAGTCTGCTCATTTCCTCCCAATCATGGAAACCGATGGAGCCCCGATATTAGCTCAAATCTTCCTTAAGGAGATTGTGTGCCGCCATGGCACTCCTTTGAGTATTATCTCTGATCGTGATACTCGTTTTATGTCGCATTTCTGGCAGTCCCTCCATGCTTCTTTAGGGACTCAGCTAGATTACAGCACTGCTTACCATCCTCAGACTGATGGTCAATCTGAGCGCACCATTCAGACTCTTGAGGACATGCTTCGAGCATGTGTCATTGATTATGGTGGGAGTTGGAGTTCATTTTTGCCCTTGATCGAGTTCTCCTATAACAATAGTTATCATTCTAGCATCGGAATGGCTCCATTCGAGGCTCTTTATGGTCGCAAATGTCGTTCCCCTATTTGTTGGTCCGAGGTTGGTGAATCTCAAATCACCGGTCCTGAGTTGATTCAGGAAACGACTGATAAAATCTCCCAGATTCGTAATCATCTCCTTGCTGCTAGAAGTCGTCAGAAAAGTTATGCTGATAAACGACGTAGACCCCTTGAGTTTGAAGAGGGCGACCTTGTCCTCCTAAAGGTATCTCCTTGGAAAGGCGTCTTCCGATTTGGTAAAAAGGGGAAACTAGCACCTCGTTTTGTCGGTCCGTTCAAAATTCTTGAGAAAGTCGGAAAGATGGCCTATGTACTTGATCTTCCTCCTGAGCTGGCAAATGTACACCCTACATTCCATGTTTCGAACCTTCGCAAATGTTTGGCTGATGAGAATCTTCAAGTTCCACTTGAGGATATCCGGATTGACGAGTCTTTGCATTTTGTTGAGAGACCCGTTGAAATCATGGACCGAGAAGTCAAGAAACTCAAGCGTAGCCGCATCCCGATTGTTAAGGTTCGTTGGGAGTCCAAGCGTGGACCGGAGTTCACTTGGGAGCGTGAGGATCAGATGAAAGCTAAATACCCGCAGCTGTTCGCTTAGTTTGTTTCTCTTATGTTGTTTCTTAATTTCGGGACGAAATTTCCAAAAGTAGGGGAGACTGTAACATTTCGGGTTTTCCGATTTGTCAGATTCGACCCGATTTCCTGTAATAAACCCCGTGATCGATAATCCAATGAAGAGTTATGTTTTCTATGATGATTTATACCTCATTTAGTGTGATTTGGTTCATTATATTGGTTATTGGATTGATTTGCCCTTATTTTGGATTTTACGCGGACACGTCGCTAATTACGTTCTAATCGGGGATTTGATCAATCTAAACATGTATAACACTTGGGTGTGATACTAGTTAAGCATACAAGTGAATACAAGTGAAGTTTGGTGTGAATTCAAGGTCTAGAACGAAAACGGTGTAAGTCCGGTAAATCCCGCGCGATTTCGATTTCTAACCGGGAGATCACATTTTTGAGTTCGTATATCAATTTTAGCATTTTTATGAGTCATATGGATCATTTACTAAGTCATGAGTCATCACACACTTGATCGGATCGCAAAACGTTGGTGAATTGGTTAAAATCGATAAAAACGACAAAACCGACCAAAAATACATTTCGTGTGTTAATTTATCAAACGATAATCATTATGGGCCATATAATATATCAAATTGAGTGGATTAAATGTGGTTGTCATGAAAATAGACTTAAAATGAAGAATTTGGGTGAAAACGGGGGTTAAAACGGAGTCAAGACGCGAAAACGGGAAGCAAAACGATACGCGGTCACCCCTGATGGGCGCCGCGTATCGCGACGGTTGCCAAGGGAAGTGGCGCGTACCGCCCACCGACCAAATACCCACCTGATCGTTTTTTTGCCCTAAAATTTCGACTATTTAAGGCCCACAAACTCGTTCCAGCCGTCATTTCTCCCATTCTAAGCATCCATAAAAACCCTAAAACGGCTGGAGAGGCTAAGGATCAAGGTCTTGAAGGATTTGGGGCTCAAGTTTGAAGAAAACTAGTACCGAATCAAGTCGTTTTTGCGGTTTTGGTGCGTTTTTCTCCATTCTAACTTCTACCCTCTTCTTTTCTCTTCAAGATTTAGTCAAGATCCATCCTTTATCACTTTTTAAACCTAGATCTAGATCTTGGATCATAGATCTAGTGATTTTACATAAAAAGATTTGATTTTTATTAGTTTTCAACAAATTTTATAAACCTTTTATGGATTTCTTGACTAGATCTTGATAGATCAACTTAGTTCTTGATATGGCTGAATAAAGATCCCATTTTTATGCATGTTTAAACATGTGGGATCATCTTACTTGTTAGATCTAGGATTTGTGACCCAAAGACTTGATTTTTATGATAAAAACTCACTTTTTCCTAATTTTTCTTCTTAGATCTACATAGATCTTAGGGTTTCTTGACTACCTCTATCTTAATCTTGTTTATATGGATGAAAACCTTGAACTTGAATGTAGATCTAGGTTTAGATCTAGTAAAAATCATCATCTCACCTTTAGATCTAGGGTTTTGTTTAGAAATATGTATTATTGATGGGTTTTTCTTGAAAAATAAAGATATATATATATTTGGATCCATAGATCCATGGTGGTTTAGATGATATGAAATACTTAGATCTAGATTGTTAGACCATAGATCATTAAAATATCATGTTAAGGAAGATGTGTATGCAAAAGAGATAACCTTAGTTGATTATGATTTGAGATTTGTTTTAACTAGAAAATTTGTGATTAAAAATAATTCATTTTGGGTAAATTGTTGGGTTAACGTTTGAATCAAGACTTGAAATTTTATATGGCCCATCTATGTGTTTAGATCAGCCCCTAATTAATTTTTGGGGTCTTATTATGGTATGAATGATTTTATAGAAAATAATCAAGTTTGAGACGTCGTAAAGTTTTTAGTCGAATAAATAATTATTTTATTAAATATTTAACCTAGATTTAGGTTTGACCACTTGAAGTTTTATATTCATACATTATTATTTAATTAATTCACCAACAAGTCACGGATCCGATCATACCCTTTGTGTCGTTTTGAGTCGCTTGTTTTATATAATTGATTACTTATTTATTTATTATTGATTTGTCGGTGTTACACTACCACGTTCGATCGTTAAGGTGATCTCCGGGTTTGATTTCGCGCCGCCATCTCAGTTTCTGATTCGTTTGCTTCACCATCAGGTGAGTTTCATAGCCCCATTTTTATTTATTTATTTTGGGGTGCAACATGTACCAATGATCAAACCCTAGAACGGTTTTTCTCTAAAAACTACATGCGTATTCTATGAACGATTATGTGTTAATCTTGCATGATAACTCTATGTGCTCGATGTGTTATGATTATGAACGACCTCTAGAACGACCTCGTGTGACATTAACTGTAAAAAGCCGGGTTAACGGTAATAGATCTATTGGCTTGACAAGCCCACTTGGCCTGCCTCGCGTGTGGCGCCTCGTGATTGAAAACCTTATGGTCAGGTTTGGATCATACACCCATATATGCTCAATTTCATGATGTTATTATACTCGATTTGCACTTAGTCTCGTAGAACGCATGTTTTATATTATGACATTATTAAACCTATGATTACTCACCAACTCTTGTAGTTGACCTTTGTTTTTCACATGTTGCAGGTGTTGATGCTTGATTATGATATCGTCACTTAGGAACGCATGGGACTTTAGTAGACCTACTTAAATAAAACTAGAACTCGTATGCTATGTTCGAACTTTGTTTAATTTGGATGTTGTATGGATTTATGTTTGATGGTTGGTTTGAAATATGGCATGATTTAATATTTCAACCTTTAATTAGTGTTGTGAGCATCTGGACAATCTTAGCGCCCCGAAGTAAATTCCGCCGTCGGTTGGGGTGTTACAAAATGGGTGTGAAAAATCATCAAATTTCATCGTCAGGGTGTATGACCTTTTGCCCTAATTTGCTATAATTAGACCATTACATGTCAAAAATCCAATTGAACCTGCTTGATTATTTCATCAAGTGATGACAGAGGGAAAGAAGCACACATACCTTTGTAAATGATTATCAATCCGGAATAACGCATCGACCATACGCGGTCGTCTTAACTCTGAAAAGAAGTAAGCAAATCCATTTAAACTGACCTGCAAATCAATATACCAAAGAAGTCATCACCTAGCTTTAATTTTAGTTTCGAAACCGCAATTAACATCTACGGTTGAAAACCCTAATTAAGAAAAAAACAATAGAAGCACACAAACTCAATCAACAATGGAAAAGAATAGAAACGTGGAGATTACTAAACAATGTTTGATGTATCTTGGTAATTTTCAACATACGATTATGAGAATCTCATCTCAAAACCTAACTTTTTGTTGGGTTTTCAGTAATTTATGATCTCAGACAGGTCCAAAAACCACATTTACTCATAACCTGTAAATAGCCGTGTATAAAAACGAAAAAAGAATCAAAACATAGATATATCTAGGGTTTCGAGAATCCATGAAACGGAAATGTGTAAACGGAAAAAGAACAAAACTTCCAATAAACCTAAATCAAAATACGAAAATGGTACTTACCTATCTAACTAAAACAATGGAATCGCAGAGCTCCAAACAGAAATCGAAGAGGAAACAACAAACGAAGACACCAACCTATCGAACGAAAGGGGTAATAAGAACCCTAAGTCGTTGTGAATGCTTGAAGAAGAAAACCGAACTGCAATAAAACACAGAATCCAGAAGGCCCTAAACACCCAAAAACGAAAACTTTGGTAAATCTATACTTTTTGATACAGGTGAAAAAAAACAGAATACGAAAGAAAAACAAAAATCTAACAGAGATATCAAAAACCACAGGCCTGAGATTTGAACTTTAAAAACAGACCATGGATACATACCTGCATACCAGTAATAGAGCAACATCATTCAAGCTGCAAAAATCTAAATATCTGGATCAAATGACAGAGTTAAACTCAATAAGAACTTCAAAATTAGATAGTAAAATCATACCTCTACAGAACACACATAAAGTAGCATCACTACTGTTAACTCCTGCTTAAACATAGCCATCAAAATCCTACTCAAACAGTATCTATCTCGTGGTATATAAAACCGAAAAATTAAGAACACATACATGTTAATATTCTCAATTTAAGAAAACCGAACCAATTAAACCCTAAAAAACAAAAACAAAAATCTGTTACAGAGCAGACAACTTCATCTGAAAAGTTAATAACCCTAAAAAAAGATCGTAACAATTGAAGTCGTTAAGTATGAGAATCAGATAGAATAAATGTAGAAAATTAAGAACGCATACACTACCTTCTTAGTTAAGCCGTCAATGGCGGACGTATGTCGCCATTGTTCACTCTCTATTTAAAAATGGTAAAGTAGAGTCAATTTGTGGCTATGATTTGTGGGGGAGAAAGAGAGACTGCACCTTAATGAAGAACAGCAAGGCGATGTACAGGAGGTATGGGCGGTGAGCAGGTATGGAAGAGGAAGAATGAGAGGTGGAAAGGAAAGTGGTGATAGGAAAGAAAGGCGATGGATGAGATGGGTTGTGAAAGAGTCAGTAGGGGACATGGCGTAAGGGCAAGAGAGAGGATAGAGGGGTTGAAGTGACATTAGCGTGTGAGAATGGCTCTTTATCTTTGACGTATAAAAAGAAAAGCAATAGCCACTTGTAAATTATGCTTTATGAATGGATAAAAAAAGCAATGCATCAAAGGCTTGTAAACTCAGCTTCATGAGTATAATATTCACTTCTACTTGAATATTCTGTTGTCTTTTGTTAAGGGTATAGAATGTACTAGGGGGTACCCGCGCGTTGTGGCGGCGACAATTTATAGGACGTTATTCGTTATTTGTTCGCTTGTTATGACGGCACGACAATTTACATCAAGGTATTCGTTTTTTAGCGAGATGCAGTCCAGTCTCAACTTGTTGTAAAATCTAGTTTGTTTACAAAACACACTATTTGATTAAATGAATAATTGATTCTACATTTTGAAGGTGGAGGTTGTGGAGAGGGGCTAGGCCTTGGATGGGGCTTCAGCTTGGTAGTAAGTAAGCTTGGTAGTAAGTACCGATCTTCTAGAGTTTATGTAGATGGAGTCACTGTCTCAATTACAGACCACACTATATTTCTAAATTTTCTTCTAAATCTTTAAAGCTAATGCATTTTGTTTTCAAAGTCTTTAATTTCTTAAATCTCATTAGTATTTACAAACTATTATATGTTTAATATAGTTGATTGTCTTGATATAATTACAAACACATCAAGGTTTTCAAAGTTAATAAGACCAGATTAAAAATTAAAATCTAAAAAAAAACAAAGCTTTATATAGCAAATACAAGTCCATATGCTCATTACTTTCAAAATACAAAATTCCAAAGTAAAGGTTATTAGAGTAACTCCATTAGCCTGCATGATGTATGCATGATTCATAGTAACTTATGAGCATCAGCATATACTTTACTTCTCATAGAAGGCACCAGAAAATTTGTCATCAGCAGCTTCATCATATAGAGCAAATCCAGCAGGCTCAAATTTAGTATGTTCAACATTCCACTGGTCATGCAGTTTTTTGTAACGAACCATTGTGCCTCAGCAACCGCTCTGGAGAAGGTTCATACCATGAGAATTTAATAAAAACCTGCACATCAATCATAAAAATATGAGTAAATTGAACATACGACATAATATTCTATTATTTCTAACAATCAAAGCCTGCAGTAACTAAGCCAAAGCTTTAGCCTTGGGCTAGCTAAGCCAGTACACGAGATTTTTAGGTTTGGCAACATGTGAGCCGATCACATGCCTATGAATAAAACAAACAGTAAAAGGAACATGTTTGACCTGGACAAACTGCAACTACTCATCTACTCTTGTGTAAACCACAACCTGCAATTCATTAAACCCGATTTAGCCAACACATAAAGGGAAGACAAAAAACTTATTCAGGTCACTCACCCGATTGGCTGAGATCCTTGATGACCGCTTCATAAAATTCTCTAGCTTTATTTCAGCATTGCGACCAATATTTGATCCATCTATGAAACCAAATTTGACTGATTTTATTAATTAACAAACTTAAAAAGCTAAATTACCAGTCATGGCATGGACAGTTGTCATAAAACCCTCAGCAATGTAACATAAACTATATCAATACTGATGCTCCATGATGTGGCAAATGTGTAAACCAAGCTTATGTGATTATGTTTTTTAAGATTAGAACAAAAAATCAATCAATAAAGATACAAAGCCATAAAAAGAAGTTGAATGGTTAGTTATTTAGACCTAAACATGAAGAGTTTAACTTTTTAAGAAGTTAAATAAATTAATAATTATAAAAAAAAGGAAAAAAACGAAGAATAAAGACCAACAAGAAATTCTTTGAGGATGTTTTTAGAGATAAATTTACTAATTAATTTCAATTCAGGTCTCATCCCATTTACAAATTTGAAGTTAAGGTTTTTTTTCATGGTGCTAACAAATAATGAAGAACATATACCTGCAAAAGTTTCAGTTATTCAAGACGAACAGCTGAAAAGATTAATATATCCACAATATCTTTCTTCTTGTCATCCTATTTTTGACAAAAAAAGAAAAAAAGAACAGGCTTGTTATGTATCTATGTATTTTGACCATATCTCATAGTCCATTGGGGGATTCATGAATTACATGATTACTTGTAAAAGGTTACATATGTGAAAACAAATCAAAGATATAAAAGAGAGAGAGTTTTAAATTAATAAAGGGAGTGCAAAATTTGTCCATACCTGGTTTCTTTAAGTGCTTTTAAATGCTATAACAATAGCATCAAGATCATCTACAACCACAACAAAGGTCTGCAATAAGTATTCAGTCACTATATACATTTGTTAGACCAAGAAAAGATTCAACCAGAAATATGTTGCACGGCGGCATCATAAACCTATATGGATTCTTTCAAATATGTACCTACAAAAGACAAGTAAAAAAAATTTAGTTATTTCAAAACGGAAAGCTCAAATTCATATATAAAGGACATGGAAAACATTGACTACACATAAAATAATTTTAAAAAATTCATTCATGATAAAATCAACAACTGACAACAACTGGACTATACATCTAATACCACAGCCTTGTAAAAGGACAATATTTGCAATGTTTTTCCCTTCACCGACACGTTTTTGGTTTAGAGGATGAGCAACCAAAATTCTTGACTTTTTTTTTGCATAATTCATTGGCAACCATTACAGTGTGTTTGGCTGCAAGATCAGGTCCACCTTTTGCTGCAAGAAAAACTCAGGTCCACCTTTTGCTTCATATTTCTGCAAAAAGACCCCATTAAAATCATCATTAAAGAAATAAGATTCGTTATATTTGGGTATGATGAAACAAGGGTTATTTTCAATTTTGTTATACCTGAACAATACCACCTGTATGGGCTGCAAGATCATCTCACACTTATCAAATTGTAACCAGTCAACACCATATTATCTATATTGCCCATTAAGTGAACAAATTATGCATAAAAATCATAATTTGTCACACCTAAATCTATGGAACGCTGAGGCCATTTTTCACCCAAGTAGGATCAAATTTACTGAGTTGCAATGCTCCTCAACAAAAAGAGACATATTTCAAAAAATATACGTACCAGAATTTGCAAACTTCACATTCTGCTATCAGATCATCAGGATTGTAGGGTATCCACATGGAGAGCTTACGATTCCAAATCTGCATATCTGTGAGACTTTGTAGTTCTCATTAGATGTATGTTTCAACAAGTTATTAGGTGTAAAAAACCATCGGAATTCAAGTGTTAGGATAATCAAATATAACTGGTTTCTTCTTCTTTTTTAACACAGCAGAGGCGGGTTCAAGGTCATCAGAAACTACATGCCATGTATGCTTTAACAATAATCTTTAGAAAAGTGATACATCAAATGATATACTTAGGCCTTAGCTACTTACACACATATACATATAACTTTGTAGACTCTAGGAATCACTTACCAGATAAGCCATCAATTTTCTCAGCTAACTGTTCAATGATATATTATATATTGTAATCTTAGTAAACAGATTGAATATTCATAAACAATTTTAAACATGGACAAAAGAAAGTGTTTGTGGTTCAGCCAGCCATGACTGTTTCACTAACTTGTTGAATCTCATGTTCAAGCCATATATATCGAAACCAAATAACTCACATCATTAAGTTGTACCAACTGCAGGGCCATTGCCTTTTCTTGTATTTCATCCTATATCAAGCACAGATTTGGCATGAACAAGTATAGGAGATAAAAATATAGCAAATAAAACTCATAAGAAAAACTGGTACAGTAAAACATCTCACAAGCCCGCATTGTATACTATGTCGTAGACGTCTTGCATTCATCCTAAAAAGTAAAAGGAACATCAATGATTAATCATGTGACAATGCAATAAAGATTTAATTAATCACCTTAAATAACTCTTGGTTGAAATTGTGTCTACTGACACTGTCTCCTTCTTGTCTAAATTCAATACTTCAAGCAAAAGAACCACTAATTTATCCCTAATTTCAATAAATTACTCCAACTTAATCTGTGTTAAGCGAGTTTTCACCCTTCCTGTGATTTATGTCAAAAACCCTAAAGTGAATAAGAACTATAATTTTGGTAAATATAATTTGACACTCAGAAAGCTAAATAGCATAATTAATATGGAAGATGTCCAACTTTTAATGTTCTTGCTAGATCTGATGACAAAAACGGAGAACACAATCTGATAACATGGAAGAAAAACTCCTGAATTTCTCTCACGGTAGCTAGATCTGAAAGACGACCAACTTGTACTGGTCTTGCTGAAACAAGTTTCAAACACAAACCATAAATTTCTAAAATCATGAAAACTTACTCATAAATAATCAAACCTCAGTTGGATATATGAATCGAAAAGTAGTTCAAACTCACCTGCGTGCACAAAGAAGCCTTAAAACACGATTTGTCTTTGCGTGTAAAAATAATTACAAAATCGTATAAAATTTTAGGTTTAAAGAGCCAGAGAGAGAGAGATGTCGTGAGTAGATACAACTACAACTAAGAAATCTAAACCCTAGAAAAGATCGTAAAAGAAAGTTATTGTTGTTTGCTGGAAAAATATAAGAACGCATGAACATGAATTCAAACCAAATTGAACGAACCTTGTATTTTCTGTTCTTAAAAAAGAATTTCCCAGCACGATAGCAATTTCATCTCCTTCTCCTCCATCACCCATCTCCTTCGCCTTCAATCCTAAAGTCGTCCGAATCTTAGAGAGAGAATGAAAGAAATTTTCGAATTTGACAGAGATTAGGTTTTTCAAAATTTGAAATATCAAATGCTCGTGAATCAGGTACGAATCTTGCCATATTTGTTTTTTTATGTACAAACATCGTTGAAATTCCTACAACAACAAACCAATTAGGGTTTGGAATACTATATATGAAAGAGCAGGAGTAGAGATGAAGTACAAATATACCTTGAAGGATTAACAGGCGGTGGAGCAGAAACCGGCTACTGGGTTTGTAGATGAGCAGATCTGGATATCGATTAGGGTTTGGGACGCCTTCATAGATTGATGAAACCGAGGGGCGGACTGGAGCTTCTTTTGAGAGAGAGATCGAAAGGGAGAATGACGATGACCTTTAATGGCGTTCTTTTTTAGAGAGACGGAGAAATAGCTAGGGTTTACACTTTTATGTTTTCAAATTTTAAAATCCACCGCCCAGCTTACACTTTTTTGTTTTCAAATTTTGAAATCCACCTCCCAGCCATTTGAGTTCATAAAAGTAGTGTATGCAATTAAGTGTTGTACATCCTGCTTATTCATTTGTATATGTCTTAAGATTCAACACTTGTGCTTTAAGGGATTGTACACAATGCATATAAACTTGTAAAAGTCTTAAAAATTCAACACCTCAATTTTCTCTCTCTTATATATATAATAAGATAGTATAGATTATATATATATAGGTTAAGGGTAAAATACATCCACCAAAAACACTACATCCACTGCGGATTGATCTGGAGCGTCCATCAAGATCATCCAACAGCCAGGATCTATGGTGTTTTCACCTATGGTGTTTTTTCCCCCGAAAACGCCATAGGCAAAAACACCATAGATATTGGCCGTTGGATGATCTTGATGGACGCCCCAGATCAATCCGCAGTGGATGTAGTGTTTTTGGTGGATGTAGGATAACTCGACTCTATATATATTCTATCACATTTATTATTAGATACATATTTATTAATATTCTATCCCCTTAAACAATGTTTCGTCCTCGAAACTTGTTCTATTATTATTTGGAACATTTATGTTCCCACTCAAAGCTTCAAAACTCTTTGCGTAGCCCATCCACACTCTTCACATTTTCTTGACCAACATGATCATCATCACTCGTCTCATAACTCGTGGACATTTAGCTCAGTAGATTTGCTTCGTCCTAAGGAAGACATAATTCTTGTCACACCCCCAAAATCCACATGCGGACTATCATCGCATGGGACATGAGACAGGTCATAAGACACACAGAACAACTATAAATGAGTAAAATAAACCGTCTGAAAAGATCAGAGTTAAGTTTTAAAATTTTATGGAAGCATAAGAACAAAGTCTAGCGGTTGCTTAACGGTTTTATACAAGTTTTTAAAGTTTTCACATACATAGGCACTCATCATTAATAGCAACAATTTTTTTTTATGAACAACCATGCATCACCTAAGCGTGTGTCACAGCCCATGCATCGCCTAAGTGTAACCACAAGGTTGGTGAGTTCACATGGTCAAATGAAGTTAGTACAATATGAAAGATTATTAACAGTAAGGTAGTTGTACTCCCCCAAGACCAACCATAACTAGGACCTCCAAAGTCCCAGGTTGAGATTAATACCTGATAGATAGCTAGTTTATAATGATTTGTAACACATAGTGACCACTGAACCAGAGCTGACATTCGATTCTGCCTTTTCCACCATGAAATGTCTTGCATGATGATATTAGGACAATAAAACACATGTTCAACTCCCTGTTGGGCTACAGCGACTTGCTCGGGTGGGGCTCGTTGGGCCCAATAGTACTACTCAATATCTCCTCGCTATTCGTAGTATTAACTAGTATGTTGTTAAAGGACTTTCGTTGTGGAAACATACTAATCACTATTGTTCATAAGTGTGGTATATAATCTACTAAATCTTGTAAAACGTTACCGCATGTCTTCTCCCCATAATGAAAACAATAAAAGTACAGTTCGTAAAGTCACCTTGGGTGCGTGTTAATAACTAAACCAAAAGCTGCAAAAAGGGTCGGTGATTCGGCCGGTGATTCATCTAGACTATAAGAGCCTGGGAGGATCTTACTATTGATGGAATCGATCAATCTAGTACATGAGAATGTAAATAAGCTTTGTTTTATTGATTCACAAGTAGGAAACAATTACAAAGCTATGGGTTCTCTCTCATAAAATACACACACAGAATAGACATAAATGAGCAAGAGTTCTCTTGTACTAACAAAGTTAACACTATTTATAGTGTTCGACTAGTCAGCGAACCAACCAGCCAACGAATCAGTGGTTTGCTGTCCGTGAACCATTAGTTCGTGACATGGATAGTTGAACCATAAACTCCCTAAGACACTCTAGTTTAGATACAACACACGAGACACACTATAGCATAGGATAATGCTTTAACAGACTCCCTTTTATGTGTGATGTATCTATTCTAACTAAATATCTAGTCTTCAATCTTCAACATTGCTGCATCCGATCTTCAACTTGAAATCTCTTGTTAGTAATAGAGCTTGCATGGCTGAATCAGAACTTGATCAACTTTAAAACTTCAAGTTCCACTTAGTGAAAGATACTTCAATCTTCCCCTTTCACCATGCTTGAGTCTATTCATCACAACCTGCAACTTTAGAAGACAAAAGTGCGGTTTCTTCTTTTCGATTTATCAAGTTAATTTAATCTTAACGCAAAACTTCTCTTTGAGAATCCAAGATATATTTATTAAAATTATTTCATATCACATGTCGATTGGTCGAAAACAAATAAGAAACAAAATCTTTTTGGCTTTTTGAAACCTTATATCAAAACACACCGATTTTTATTTTTATTTTTATTTTTCTAAGTTTAAACTAAAACACACCTAAAATCTTTTTGGACTTTTCAGATATGCAAAGTAGAAATGAAATACTGAATCTCACTTTATTTTTGTCTTTTGCGAGAAAGAACACAACTTGGGATCATAATGAACATAAAATGCGGAACTACATTTCAATTTCAATTACTTTAGCACAATTGCCATATCGGTTGCTAGTATAATTTGTCCACAATAAACTCAGGCGGAAACATACTCATAACATCTTGATATGTTAAGGTATTGATTAATCTGCATTGACCAGTGTACCCCAAACTATCAGACATATTCAGATATGTTTTTGTATGACAACAAGATGGTGACCCGCCCGCGGTTCGCGACGGGCCACCCATTTTCCAAAACGTCGTGGCTAAAGTCGAAAACTCTAAAAGTGATTTAAAAGTTGACCACTTGCGCTTAAGTCTGAAAAAAATACCACATTTACATGACACGCGACCTAACACCCATTTTTTTAAACGCTGTGAGCAAAGTCAAAAACTATAAAAGTGGTCTGAAAGTTGACCACCGCGCGTTGCGACGGGTCACCTTTTAACGACTATAAAGGATGACGTAAGTCAAAAACTCTAAAAGTATACTAAAACGAAAGTAAAAAAGTTAAGGGCTATGAAACGTAAAATTAAAAAAAAACATGACACGTGTCATTTAATTATTGGGTGGAAAACATGTATTGGTTAGACATGACACGTGTCATGCTATTAGTGGTTAGGCATGACACGTGTGACATCCGAGAATTCCAAGGTTAACTTCCGTTAGACAATTCCGTTAGTTACGTTATAAGTGTCAACTTAGTAACTAATGCTTAACTAGAACTAGGCCGAATATGTCCACGACCTTTGGTTGATCACCGAACCCGCCCATATGTGTTATGTGTTCATTTATTTATAGCTATTATGTGCAATGTGATTTAAATACATGATTTAGTATTATGAATAGCATGACAATTCATGAACCGTGCTTATCTTGCTTAAAAATGTAAACTGGTCACTTTTGGTTTCCAGCGAAAGTACGGGCGAAACTATAGTGTCGCCCGGTAGCCAAACCACAGACTTACAGAGCCAGTTTCGCTTGGCCAGCGAAACTGCCAGCGAAACTAGCTCCTGTTATATAATGACATAAAACCCTAGAAGCCCCATTTTCTTGCACCTTTTCTCCAAAAACACACACACTCTCCTGAAACTTCTGGACCAGCTGATTCCAGCCAAGAACCACCAAGAATCAGCCATCATCTCTGAGTTGTGAAGATCATCCATCGATCCTAGAATCAACCGTGAGTCCCATGAACCATTTCTATGTGTTTTCTATGTGTTTTCTTCATAAAGCATGCCTAGATCTCCATAGAATCGTTAGATCTCCTGATATGATGCCTAGGAATGCTAGATCTGTTATAAAGTCTGTAACTTTACGTTTGAAATCCATCCATAATGAAGATTTATGCCATTTTAGTCATTTTAGGTTTAAAATGTGTTTTTGGTGATTTGATGATGAAAAATCCATGTTTAAGGTGTTAAAACTTGTTGTTTGATGTTGGTAAATGATTATGCATGCTAGATATTGAATTACATGAAGTATGGAAGTTGTTAGGTTGATTTTTAGGCTGATTTGTGAGTTTTTCGCGACCAGCGACACTGTGTGTTCTCTGGGCGAAACTGTATAGCGAAATTATGTACATCTCCTTCAGGCGACACTATACAGCGAAACTGTAGTGTCGCCAGTGAACGAAACTACCGAGCGAAATTCCCTGAACGAAAGTTCAAACCAGTTTCGGGCGAAACTAGGCTAGCGAAACTATGCCTACAGTTTCGAGCGAAACTAGGCTAGCGAAACTGTGTCATCGGGTATTACCTAGCGAAAGTGCTGCCCGTGCACACAGCGAAACTGCCTAGCGAATTTATACTAGCGAAACTGTGACCAGACCTAAACCCAAACTTGTGCAACTTATTTGAATGATATGCTATGACTTACATGATTATGCTATGATGAAACATGCTATGATTTCCGTAATATGTGAACCCTTGTTTATGATCAACCATCGGTGTCGTGTGTTGTTATGTCGTGTCGTAGTTCCAACGTGCTATGTTATGGGCCATAGTGACGATAAGTTAATGATTAGACACAAAACTAATACTTAAGACCTAAACGTGTTCATAGGTCTTCGTTAAGCAATATTTGGATTAATTAGCAAGTGTAGCTGAGCAACCTAAGGTGAGTTTCACTAACCCTTTAATTGTGAGCCCGTTTGGGACACAACGAATGAACTTAACGAAAAACAACGCTGACATTTTGAGGTATTATCGAATGGGATACCTGTTATGGAAGTTGGAGTGTTTTATGGGGAGCACTTGCAACTGTCCATCCTTGGGGTTTCAAATTGAAATCCGGAAATGACCATTTTGACACTTAAACTCTTTTTAGGATTTCAAATGAAATCCAGAATAAACATTTTTAATATGACTAGTGTAGGTTAAAGTCTAAACCAAATGATATCACATGATTTCTAAGGATGCCTTAAAAACTTAAAAGTCCTCAATTTAGTACTACTGATCTGAGAAGCGAGGGGATGTTGGGTAGATCTACTGAGGGTTTGACAAACCCTGCTCCGTGGTACACAAATGTGTAACCAACCGGTTGGAGGCCGAACGGAGTTCAATATCAGCCTATTTTAGTTGTGGGCCTCCCAAATGGGACACAACTGGAGGCACCAACCATCGGCAAATGCCGAACTCTGTTACGTCAGCTTTCAGCCCTAGTACGACTTCCTTAGTGCATGGAAACCGGATTAGCTACCCGCGATATCGGTTGACCACTTTAACTTTTACTTAACTAGTGCATATTCGGTAATTCAACACTTGGCAATGTTTTGCAAATCTATTACTTATTTATATGTTGATGAATACGATTATGAGACCGGGCCAATGCATGTCATGCCCACCGTGAACTCACCAACCGTTAGGTTGACACTTGTGTGGTTTTCACTTTTGCAGATCGTTGAAGAGTATCCACTGGAGGTTGGCATGGCACAAGAAGATACTTACTTTTATTTTAAACTAAATTCCGGAATTTAACGACAATTTATGTTTTGTAATTAAAGCACGTGGTTAGTGCTGAGAGACTTATGTTTTTATTCCGCTGCGTATTTTAAACTGTTGTATTTATGAACATTGGACTTAACTCTGATTCGTTTAGTATTTGTAACTAATGGTTGTGGTCCTGGTTTGCTCGCACCCCTTAACGGTATAGACTCCGTTAGTGGTTTATTGAGGGTGTGACAACACGTGTCATGCCTTTATTGGTCAATATATGAATAGTGTTTTTGTAGTGTATGACAACAAATTATTTTTGTAAATATATATAATTTGTGATTTCACTTATGATTTAACACATAGTGATTGTATTCATGATATAGTCAACTGTGTTCCATGCAAAAAGAAATAAGAATGTTAAATCGTCTACCTTAAGTTCAATCTTTCGATATGCTGATAAGGCCTCAGATTTAACAAAAAAATAAAATAAAAACAAGTTGATATTGTATAATTCAACAACAATCAGGTCGATACTTACTTATACGCAGAGAAAGTCCGATGAATTATATGAAACACCAAAGAAAATAAAGCAGAACCTTAAATAAACAACTATCAGGTCGATACTCTCGTATACACCAGTGATAGTCCGATCATCTAAGAAAATAAAGAAAATCAAACAATTTTAAATCTTTGCAAATTGAACACATGTATACACAGTGACTTGTGATTTTCTTTTTCACATATCTTTTGATATATCTTGAAATATGCATCAAGATGTTATGCACTTTGTCAAGCATTAGTATTTAGTGTATATCACATTTGAATACTTTCTGATTTTTCGAGCCTACCAAGCACATCGAGCAATGATCTTATGGATTTTTCATCTAGTTTATCCATGAGCCAGACACGTAAGCCAATGTACCATATTTTCCTAATCATGTCAGAATCAATTTCTCATTTTTTCAATATTTTTGTATTTTTCTGTTCCGCTGCGTATTTTAAACTGTTGTATTTATGAACATTGGACTTAACTCTGATTCGTTTAGTATTTGTAACTAATGGTTGTGGTCCTGGTTTGCTCGCACCCCTTAACGGTATAGACTCCGTTAGTGGTTTATTGAGGGTGTGACAACACGTGTCATGCCTTTATTGGTCAATATATGAATAGTGTTTTTGTAGTGTATGACAACAAATTATTTTTGTAAATATATATAATTTGTGATTTCACTTATGATTTAACACATAGTGATTGTATTCATGATATAGTCAACTGTGTTCCATGCAAAAAGAAATAAGAATGTTAAATCGTCTACCTTAAGTTCAATCTTTCGATATGCTGATAAGGCCTCAGATTTAACAAAAAAATAAAATAAAAACAAGTTGATATTGTATAATTCAACAACAATCAGGTCGATACTTACTTATACGCAGAGAAAGTCCGATGAATTATATGAAACACCAAAGAAAATAAAGCAGAACCTTAAATAAACAACTATCAGGTCGATACTCTCGTATACGCCAGTGATAGTCCGATCATCTAAGAAAATAAAGAAAATCAAACAATTTTAAATCTTTGCAAATTGAACACATGTATACACAGTGACTTGTGATTTTCTTTTTCACATATCTTTTGATATATCTTGAAATATGCATCAAGATGTTATGCACTTTGTCAAGTATTAGTATTTAGTGTATATCACATTTGAATACTTTCTGATTTTTCGAGCCGACCAAGCACATCGAGCAATGATCTTATGGATTTTTCATCTAGTTTATCCATGAGCCAGACACGTAAGCCAATGTACCATATTTTCCTAATCATGTCAGAATCAATTTCTCATTTTTTCAATATTTTTGTATTTTTCTGTGTCTCTCCCCCCCCCCCCCCTTAAAATGAAAACTCTATATCTGGAGTTTTCATTTTTACAAAAACACAAAGACACTATTTTTGGATTTTCAATCCCCCCCCCCTCGCCCCCCCTAAACTACAAACGAAATGTATTAAAGAAAGAAAATTGACCTTCCAACATGGATACCTTTCAGTTTTAGCTTTCGAAAATTTTAGTTTTGAAATTTGAATTCACTGAAATTTAAGTTAAGCAGTATACTCCTCCATCAGCAACTTTTGAATCACCGAGATGTCTTCTAGAAGTACCCATACACGTCAGTTTATAAATAACCCGAAGCGGATTGTTTCTGGTCGACCAGTGTCTTGGTTTCCCTAAGAAACAACTTTAGGTTTCCATTGTTGCATTGGTAAATCAGTATTTGATGAATTAGTCACAATATATTGTGACGAACACCCTACAATTGGGACATGTTTTAATCTAGGAGTAAATCTTCCTTGATTTTCTTGAAAAATGTAGGTTGAAGTTCATCAAATACTCTTCCATGTTCATGAATGAACCTTGGTTTAGCAGATTTACCAACATATTGAACTTTTCTGTTAGAGCATATTCCTATGCTGCATTGTGTCTCGTATATTGTATCTAGGTTAGAGCGTCATTGTGAGTCAAATAGTCAACATACCAAGGTGGTCGTACCAAATGGTTCGCCATACCAATTGGTATGCCCGTACCAATCGGTACGCCCGTACCAATCGGTACGCCCGTACCAATCGGTACGCCCGTACCAATTGGTCCGCCAGTTGGTACGCCGGAAAGTATGGTGTTCACTATAAATAGTTCGTTAGAGAGAGAGTTTAGGAGTTCTGAGAGTTTAGTCATTCTTAACTGTGTGTGTTCTAAGGTGTTTCTCTCTCTTCATTGTAATCTCTTTGTGAATCAATAAAGCAAAGCTTTATTTACATTCGTGTTATCGATTGACCGAACATGCAGTAGTAAGATCCCTTCAAGGTACTTATAAGTGGTATCAGAGCAATCCAGGTTGCTCTACTGTTTTTGATTTGGTCAAATTCGAGTTTCCAGTGAGAGAAAGTTGGGGTTTTCTTCGTTCTTCATATCTTTTTCTCAATTCTGCGTGTTTCTGAGGTCAATTTTGATTCAAAATCGTTCCTAGTGTGTTTTCATTACCTACTGCTGCAAATTACAGTCCAAAACGTCCAAATTCTCATTGGTACGCCGGTTAAGTCTGTTGGTACGACTGATGATCCACTGGTACGCTGACTGGTACGAAGGGCAATCTTCATAGAGTTTTGGTACGCTGAGTGGTGGTCCGGAAGACAATCTTCAAAGTTTGGTACGCGATGGTTATTCAGTGGTACACTGACAAATACACCGTACCAAGTTGGTAAGCTGCTTAGTTTGGTACACAGCTTATTCTGGTCCGCTACTAGTACGCTGAGTTGGTTTGGTCCGCTGATTTGGTCTGGTACGTAAATTGGTACGTTGGAAGATTTTGGTACGTTGAGAAGTTTTTGGTACGCTGGCAGAATAGTTGTGTTCATTAAAACTGACGTAACTCGAGTTCCGTTAAGAGTTACGGGAGCTAATACCAGCCAAATCGTTTTCCTCGAAAAGATCTATACATTTACTCGCCTAACGGCCAGTACCCTCCGGTTTAACCCACAAAATCCGCCTGAAAAACCTTTGTTAATGAGTTCGAAGTTTTGACGTTCGATTTTTAAATTCAAGATGAGTGATTTTCACGCATTTCAGCTGCTTAAACATCGTTGCAAGCAATGATGAATTATGATAACGAGATAGGAACAACTCAAAAAGGTTCCTAAGTTGCTACGATTGGAATATTATCACAATTGGAAGAAACGATTTGAATCATACATATTTTCTCAAGATGTTGATTCTTGGATCCCAATTGAAAAAGAATATGAGTATCCGATGACAAGCCCGAGAAAGCCAAAGATGATAAGTGATTTTGATGCTGACGAAAAGAAATTTTTTGCTAGAGAGAAGAAAACATATAGTTTTCTTACAATGGCTTTACCTAAAGATTTGATGCAGCAGTTTAAGAATTACACAACTTGTAAGGAATTGTGGGATGCTATTGCTGAAAGATGTGAGGGTAATGAGCAATACAAGAAGACTCGGAAGAAAGTTTTGAAGAAAGAATTTGATAATTTTAGGCATTGTGATAATGAAAAAGTGTCAGATTTGATTCCAAGTTTTTCACACTTGATCAATGAACTTGACGTTGTAGGTGTCAAGAAAGAGAGTGATGAATTGAAAGAGAAGTTTCTAGAAGCTCTACCCGAAAAGTGGGAAAATTATGTGATGATGTTGACTAATGATCCAAGTTACTCAAATTGGACATTCAATCAACTGACTAGCAAGTTACAAGCTCGTGAAATGGAATTGATTGTGAAGAAATCGGCACATCCATCCGTTTAAAATCCTGAATTATATTTCGGCAAAAATTCTGCTACCGTGCATGCTAAAGCAAAGTCACATCCTAATTCAATTTTTAATCCACCTACAACAACTTTTCTTGCTGGAAAGTCTGAAAATACTGGTTTTCTTCGGTTTGCAGTTTTACTATTCCTGATAAATCAACAAACAAGTCTACTTCTGCTCAAGCAACTGAAGATCTAGCTGCTGTGTTATCTGCTTTCATGTCATCTTCTTCCGGGTCAATTTTAGTCAAATCAGTCAATCTGGTTTGTCTCCCGATGATTTATCTCAGATGGATGATGATTAGTTGCATAAGTTAGATTTAGATTGGTAGTTTGCTATGCTAGTTGAAAGAGGAAGACGGTTTATGAAGAAACATGACAAGAAGGCTATTATTCATGGAGACAAACTTGGATTAGATAAGTCAAAGCTTAAATGATTCAAATGTTCCAAATTCGGATATTTTGCTCATGAATGCAATCAATCCTCATCTGAATCAAGAACTTCGGATAAGCATGATCACAAAAAGACGGAAAAGCTATGACTTCTCAAATTGATGAACCTTATGATTGGTCTAAAGACTTTCCTGAGGAATCTGCTTTTATAGCTACTATGCAAGTTGCATTAAGTGATTCTGATTCTGAAGTTAGTGGGTATGAGTCAACGTGTGAATTTTGTGCTAAAAAAGATAGAAAGATTCGGGAATTGATTCAAGAAAAAGAAGGGTTGATTGCTGGTATGAAGACGAAGGAAGAAGAATTAGAAAGTTTCAAGAAGAAGTTTGAAGATTCTGATGAGATTTTCAAGATAAATGAGAAACCAGTCAAGGAAAAGAATGTTTTAATGGAAGAGTTTGTAGAGCTTCAAACAAAATTGGATAAATCAATTGCAAGAGTAGAATCGCTGAAGCAGTCTTATGATGAACTCAAGAGAGAGTTTGATGAAGTTACCGCTGCCGAAAACCAACATCAATTGGTTCATTCTGAACTACAAGACAAGGTTGTAAGTTTGAAAGAAGAAAACCAATTGCTGAAAAGAAATATTGAGATTCATGAGGGCCGGGTGAAGAAAATTACCCAAGAAGTCTATGATGCACATGATCAGATGAGACAAGAGAAGTTTTTGTCTAATAAAGCTTCGGAACAATTGATTGAATCACAAAAAGCATTTGGTGAAGCTCAAAAGAAAATATCTGATTTGAATGTTGAAGTATTGGATCTGAAGCGACAATTGAATAATCTGAATAATTCACATTCTTTCGAATGCTATTTGTGCAAAGATGAAAATTTTAAGAAAGTTTGTGGGAGTGAAAAACATAACCAAATTCCGCATCCAATTATTCAATCTGATGCTCTCGCTGATATTCATTATTCTATTATAACTAGAGAATATTCTGAATTTGTGTCTGAAAAGTCCAAGAAGAAGAAACCAAAGCCTTCAAACAAGAAAGTGGACTCTTCAACATCTAGTGCACCCACATTTGTTAAATTTGTTTCTGGTGGAACTGGTGTAGTTGATAAAGAAATTTCTGATGACAAGATGGTAGAGAAAGATGAAAAGATGGTGTCTGATGGAAAGTTGGCTGCTGAGTTGGTAGAAGCTAACAATTTGAAGGATATTAAAGCTAAATTTACCCACGCTGCTAAAACTGATCCTTCTAGTTCTCAAATTGATTTGTCAAAGCTACCAGGTTATAAGTGCTCAGGTTTGGGTAGTGAGGGTAAGAAATTTGAGAAGAAACACAAGAAAAAATCTTCTGAAACAAATTTATCATTTGGCTCAAGTGTTTATTTCTACCATGGAAAAAAGATTCCGGGGTAAACAAGAAAAGAAGAAATCTTCTGAAAGTTCTTCCAGGGCTTGTCAACAACTCAAAGATTCTTCATCATCTGGATCGAATTCCACACCTCGAAGTCCTACTTCCAATTGGGTGCATGCAAACAGGTTTCAAGTCTTTGATGATTATTCTATTGATTATTGTAATACCACAGATGGATCTTACTACTGCATGATTCGGTAATACGAGAATGCACACAATGTAAATATAGCTTTGCTTTATTGATTTCACTTAGAAAATACACAAAGTCTAGAGAGAGAGAGAGAACACACTCAGTTACACACACTTAAGAATAGAGAAATGACAGAATTCATGAACTCTCTCTAACATGAACTATTTATAGTTAGCAACTTACCAGCGTACCAGCTAGCATACCATTTGGTACGGGCGTACCAATTGGTACGGCGTACCATTTGGTACGACACCTTGGTATGTTGCAACTATGATTCACTCAGACTCTCTAAACTAGATACAATACAGGAGACACAACAAAGCATAGGAATATGCTCTAACAAACTCCCCCTTAATGTGTATTGTAGCTAGCTATCTTTAGCATCGCTGCGCTCGATCTTCAACTTGAAATCTTGTCTGAATAAAAGCTTGCATGGCTGGATCAATCTTGAACAATCTTTGAACTTCAAGATCCACTTGTGATAGATATTACATACTCCCCCTTTCACCATGCTTGAGTCTTGTCACACAGAAACCTGCAATTTCAGAAGACAGAAACGCGGCCTTCTTTTTCTTTTGAAAAATTAAGTTAATCTTGATGCAAAACTTCTCTTCGAGAATCCAAGATGTAGTTTTTGAAATCACAATTTCGTATCTTGTATCGATCAGTCGAAAACAAATAAGAAACAAAATCTTTTTGGCTTTTTGTAACTTTATATCAAAACACACCGAAAATATTTTTGATTTTTCTAAGTTTATAATAAAACACACCTAAAATCTTTTTGGAATTTTCAGATATGAAACATAAATGCAATATAGAAATGAAATACTGAATCACACACTATTTTTTTCTTTTGCGAGAAAGATCACAACTTGGGATCATATTGGTCATGACATGCTGAACTACACTTCAATTTCAATTACTTCAGCTCATAAGTCATGTCAATTACTGGTATAATTTGTCCAACTTAAACTCAGGCACAATCATACTCATAATATCTGGATATGTTATTGTATTGATTAGATTTGCTTTGATTAGATTTGCTTTGACTAGTGTACCCACACTATCAGACATACTCAGATATGTATGTGCTTATCACACTTTGTGATTTCATTTTTGATTTGATCACATAATGATTGTATTCATGATTTAGTCAACCGTGTTCCATGCAAAAAGAAATAAGAATGTTAAATCTTCTACCTTAAGGTCGATCTTTCGATACGCAGATAAGGCCTCGGATTTAACAAAATAAGAAAATAAAACAAGTTGAAATTGTATAACCCAACAACAATTAGGGCGGTACTTTCGTACAGGCATAGAAAGTCCGATGAGTTATACAAAACAACAAAGAAAATAAAGCAGAACGTCAAACGAACAACAATCAGGTCAGTCTTGTGGACACGCAGAGAAAGGCCGATCGTTTGACAAAATAAAGAAAATCAAACAAGTATAAATCTTTACAAAATGAACACATGTATACACAGTGACTTCTCATTTTCTTTTTCACATATCTTTTTCTTGATATATCATGAGATATGCATCAAGATGTAGTCCACTTGGTCAAGCATTATTAGTATTTAATGAATATCACCTTTGAATACTTTCCAATTTAATGCCGAGCCTACCAAGCACATCGAGCAATGATCATATGGTTTCTTCATCTAATTTATCCATGAGCCAGACACGTAAGCCAATGTACCATCATTTTCCAATTATGTCGGATCAATTTCTCATTTTTCAATGTTTTTGAATTTTTCTGTTTTTCAATGTTTTTGAATTTTTCTATTTTCTCCCCCTTAAAATGAAAACTCTATTTTTGGATTTTCATTTTAACAAAAACACAAAGACACTATTTTTGGTTTTTTAATTTTCTCCCCCTAAACTACATACGGAATGTAAAAGAAAGAAATTGACCAATTGATACTGATACCTTTCAGTTTAAGCTTTCAGAAAAACTTTCAGTTTTGAAATATGAAGCATTCAATTTAAGTTAAGCAGGAAACTCCACTATCAGCAACTTCTTGAACCTTGAACTTCACAATCACCGACATGTCATATTGAAGTACCCTACACACTGGTTTAAATGATTAGTATTCAAATGACCTGAAGCACACAACTTCTGGTCGACCAGTGTCTTCCACAAAATCAGTTGTAGCTTTGCTGACCACCTTAGGTCGCCACTGCATTTTTGCAGGTGCAGTTTTTACTGAAAATCAACTTGTGATGAATCACCAACACTAGAATCACTTTTGAAAACTTGTTTACTTTTCGATTTAAAATGTGAAGGTGGTGAGTCAGTTAAAATTCTGCCTGATTCATCAATTATCGTGGCAGTTTTTCCAGAAAAAGTTCTTTTGGCAGTTACAGGACAATCCGCCATATGTCCCTTTCGACGACATTGATAGCACAAACGATATGATCGTTTAGATTGTGGCTTTTCCTGAACTGGATGACATTTATTAGTGAATTCAGAATCATCAGAAATATCATCAAAAACTTTATATCGGTTAGAATGTACCCATTTAGATGTAGGACTTTGAGGTGTAGAATTAGAACCAGATGAAGAAAATTCGTTCGGAGAAGTTTCAGCTGAAACGTCCTTCTTTTGCTTTCCCCCAAATCCTTTCTCCATTGTTGATATGAATACTTGAGCCAGATGATATATTTGATCTAGACTTGTATCCTTCTTTTCTTTCTTATCCTGCTTTGGCATGTTCTTCTTCTGTGCAACCTTCTTGCCTGCACTCCCCAACCCAGATTGTTTGTAACCAGGTAGCTTGTATAGATCTATTTGAGAACTTGAAGGACCAGATTTAGCAACTTGGTTAAAGGCTGCTTTAATGTCTTTTAACTTGTTAGCGTCAACCAACTTTGCAGAAACTTCTTCATTCAACTGCTTTTCATCTTTCTCAATCTTCTCATCAATAGAAATAACTCCCTTTTCTGATATAAACCCACGAGAAACAAACGATGGTAGTGATTTATCAACCGAACTTTCTTCCTTTTCTATCATCTTCTTTGATTTCTTTGAGGTAAACATCGAGGTGTCACGAAAATTGAAGTAAAGCACTTGGATAAAAAGGAAACCATATTTTATTATTAGTTCAAAACTTAAACATCTATTACAAGGCATAAGAAACTTCAAAGACAATAGGTTTGCTATCTAAATCTCCAAACTTCTAGTCTCAATCATGCTTGATTCTCATTTCCTGAAAAACACGCAAAAGGAGTCAACTACATATATAGTTGGTGAGTCACAGATTTGTAGTAAAACAGTAATGGATAATCATTTGATAAAAGCTTGCAAAGTCGTACATGTTAAACTAAATATGCAAGTATTATACTAAATTAATCACATATTCATCACCCAGTACATAAATGATGTTCAATTCCCTCAAAGGAATCTCTACGATTATGATGTTCAGTTTCCTCAAAGAAACCTCTACGATTATGATGTTCAGTTCCCTCAAAGGAACCTCTACGATTATGATGCTCATGAGACTTACATGTACAGGTCCCCAGAATACGATATAATATAGATAAACACAAGCAATTTATTTAACAGTACTTGACTTTGCT
The DNA here is from genome assembly GCA_039602395.1 of Deinandra increscens subsp. villosa. Lineage (NCBI taxonomy): Eukaryota > Viridiplantae > Streptophyta > Magnoliopsida > Asterales > Asteraceae > Deinandra > Deinandra increscens. Next base: position 25,686,410 of record JBCNJP010000006.1, on the reverse strand, counting down.
TAACAAGAATAACTGATTTCAAGAATAAAGTCTCATAATGATTCCCAATGATAATCATGAGTAAATATCTATTTGTTTTGAAAACCAAGTAATAATGATATAAACGTTTGTGTGTGTTTTCCATCCCAAAAGATTTAAAGTAAAATGGGAACTATGAACTCACCTTAAGTAGTTGGTTGATTACTAGCTTGGCGTATCGAGAATGATTTCAAGTTCGAGGGATTCCTAGACGAAATATGAAATGGGTTAACCTAAAGTTACGATGACGAAGAATAGAATTTCCATATATCTAGGGTTTCGTTGGGATTGTTGACTTGGGGAAGATGACTTTATTTTCTTGATTTAGGTCTTTGGTGTATAAATTGTTTGAAGATAATTATTAAATAACTATATATATAAATTGGCTAATAAATATTTGACTAAATAAGTAAATTGAAAACGGTTATAGTTAATAAGTATTTATTTGTGTTTATGAGCATTATGTGGTGACTAAATAAGTGAAATAATTTAATAAATAAATAACTAGATAATCAAATAAATAAATAAATAATTAAATAAATAACTGACGAAATAAATAAAATAACTTAATGATCTATATATCACTAAAAGTTGAGCAATGTCACAATTGTGACATCATAATAAATGCTAAATCATAAATACGGTTTACTTGAAACCAAGCTCTTGGTACTACATGCTTAAGCATTGTGTTTAATAAGATCATGATACATGTCCATGCATCATCATCATGATGGTGAATGGTTGATTAAATATATCACAATAAACGTAGCCTTTCAACTTCTTGCAACTTCTTGAGTAATAATCTATATAATAATAGCATCATAATAAATAGGTTAATAACAATAAGCTTTTAGCTTTCTAGCATTAATAGGCAATAAACATGACAATAAACATGACATTTTCAAGTTCTTTTAACCCCATTTCTATTAATTCATGACATTTCTATGATCTATATAAAGGCATGGAGGCATCATTTGTTCACCCCCTACCCACCATCTCCTACACCGTGTAAGCCATGAAATTTTTTAATTTTGTGTCATCTTTGTTGACAACCCCCTCTTTGAGTCCGGCGGGAAGAAAATGTACCGCCGGAATGATTGCCTTTTGTTGCTTTCGCCGGCGTGAATAAAATGTAACGTCGGGAGCAAACGGGTTGTTCTTTTGTTTTTTTTAATTGCTATCTTTTGTTATTCTACTTTACTAAATGTTTTTCATTTTCGTAGTTGTTAATTCATATACTCTTGCTACAATAGTTAAACATTCATAGCTTTTGGATGTTCATAATTACATATAATAATTTTCTATTAGGAGCAAGATACATGTAAGCAGGTAAGAGTATTTTTTTTATATGCAGGTTATTGTAATCAAGGTTATTGTGATCAGAAGAAACATTTTCTTAGCCGATCCTCCTTCGATTGAAAGCTCCTTAAGCAAGGTCCGTATGTCGATAAATCATTTTTTTCGTAAAACACTGATCATATCTGATTTCGCAAACGATTATTCATCAGATTAGTGTTTAATCACCACCACAATCTGTTTTTGCTTGATTTCAATTTCAGGTATGGTTTAGATCTCCGAAAGCGATTATGCTGTTAGTTTGCCAAACCCGAAATGGGATTTCTTATATATGTTGGCAGCTACAATCAAATTAGGGTTTATATGAACTAGATGAACTCAAAAGCTGTCTGGTATTTCAATCGCATCCCTTTTCACCTCCAATGAAAATCATTAAACGAAGTTTACCGATTCAAATTTTGTTTTATTTTGATAACAGAGTGATTACAACTCAAATTTTGTTCTCGATTTGATTGTAAAACCCAGAGTTGAAGGAAGAAAAAAAATACTAACGATTCCCCAATTTCTAAAAAAATGGAGATTTTGAAATTGTTGTTCGACAAATTTATTTGTTAAAGTGATTGGATATGGTTGATTTATGATTATAATTTCTTCAATTTGTGCAGAATCTGTTATCTGGGTTGTGGCTTGATTCAGTTGATGCTGATTCATACAAAGTATCTAAAACTCCTTCAAAGGTATGTTGTCATATGGTGGTGTTTATTGTTCTTTGTGGTAACATGTTGTTGAGCACATTGAATATATGAAGTCAAATTCTACTTTTGCAGGGATGCATTTAGGTGATAACAGTGTCGGTGTTATCAAATCTTTCTCTTTTCAGTTGAATATCAAGGTACTATAAAACCCAAACTTAACTACAAGTGTTATACAAGTGTTAAGCGAACAATCTTAACAATAGAAAACTGATTATTTTTCATACGGTTTTCATAGTCAAAATTTTAACTTATGCTCATTTAAAGGTATGTTTGTTTCTTCTATTGTCTTTAGGACATATATTACTTTTGCTGAGATCCAAAATATATTTAGACATATATTTCTTTTGATGCAGCAGATGTAGGTGGTATAAAGCCTATTGTAGAAGTTGATAAAAGCTATCAGATGAGTAATTTTTTAGGTATATTCTATTACGAATCCGAATGATAACATCAATTCATAAGTAAATGGGTCGAAATCGGCCCTATTTTATTTCCTAAGAAGCCTTCCTTAGAGCAAGTACTGATTTCATATAACTTTTAAACATTTTTATTCTAAAAAATAAGTACGAATGGTCTTTTTATTTGTTATTTATGTAAGTCAGCAGGTCTAACGAACGTCACATTTGTTGATGCGTGATTTCCCGAAATGGTGGAAGGATTTTCATTTAGGAGATAAAAAGTGAGCATGTACAGGCGAAATTTTCATTTAAAAAAAAATTAGAGTGTGATTTCCATTCGAGTTAGCTTCCCTTAGTGCATACTACCTCATTTGATTTATCTAACTGATTTGTGATTTAATGTTACATATTTTGATATGCTTCCACAGATGAGAAAAACAATGTTAATTGGAGATGTATACGGGGAGGTAGGCTCAAGATCATGTTGTTCTTAATGGTAAGTTACTTTAATTAGAAATTCAATTGCATATTACCTGTAACTTGGTTTTTATGAACCTGTGGTTTTTGCATTTAGATAATTGCATTTTACTTTACCTGGTGATAGAGTATAAGGTGCATTTATTCATCAGAAATGGTTTATGTGTTGTGGGCTTAATGGATGATCATTCTCCAGTTAGAAGTGCATTCTTATTGCTGAACCATGTATATTAATATCATAACAAAACTCCAATAATAATAATCTACTTTTGCACATGACCAAGATAGCTATGCAAGTTTGGATTTTGTTGGATGGAAATGAGATGTATGTGTAATTATGTATGATGTATTTTGTCCAAGTTCTAATTTCTTGCTAACCCCAGTTCTCACTGTAGGTTTCTACATAGTTTAATTATTGATGAGCGTTTCACTTGCTAGAATATATACACAGGTTTCAATCTCATCTTGATTTTTTCTATGTTGTGTTATTGCTGATGTTAGGAAGAGTTTATTCACATGCTTTTATTCCCACTATCTATATATTGAACTGCAGGTTCATTTTCCTTTGCATACATATATACTTTCATATTTTAGGTTTTTAAATTTTAAGATTTTCCTAATTTATGAAATACATTTTTCTATAGATTGTTAGTACCTAATGAAGAGTGACTTTCCCTAGATTTGCTACTTCTTTACTTGGTATATGAGGTGTAGTTTGACCTTAACGTTCACTCTTCAAACAAGAATTTCCTATACAAAATGTGATGGTTAAAAATCCTAAATTTCCGGTCTCAAGCTTCAGCTGTTTGTGACAAGGTGGATTCACAGTTAAAAAATCATGAATTTCATAGACATCAGAGTTACAGAAAATTGTAGCATGTGTGTCAATTATTTGTTGTATCTCCACTTTTGTTATTCGTGTTACAAATTAGAAAGCTGATTCCGATGTGTTTTTAAGCTTTTTATAAACATTTTTTATAAAATCCTGATGGTTATATGTACAACGATAAGAAGCACCTCCAATTAGTTCACTTTTATCCAAGATTTGTTTTTACTCGAACTGGTTTGTACCATTCAATATTTCTTATGTAGTACGTTACTCATACTAAAAATTACAATGAATATATGATGTAAAGGGAACGATGCCAACTTCAAAGGAAGCTATTGCATCACATGATTCTTAAGTAATGTATTTCTCTGACTTAAGTAGTGTTGTGTTCAATCCAACTTTCAAAAGCTTGAGTAGATTTAGAGCGTAGTAATGTGTGATTATTAGAAAAAGATTTTTGAAAAAGATTTTTAAAACCCCACTATGTGATGAGTCACCGTTGCATTGTTAGAGTGAAGAGCAGAGATGACATTAAACTTTTGATATTCGATGAAGATGGCCACGTTACTAACCAAACGTTAAATGTAGTTTATAAATATGTATTTTTAAATTTGTAATTATTTTTTTATAACCTTTTCTCTGTTTGTTCTTATTTTTAATTCAAATGATGAAATTCATTCTAATTTTATATATTTTAGTTTTAACTTTTCATTTTCTTTTTCAAAATACAGCCGTGCGATGCACGGGTTAAAAAACTTTGTTTTTTAATAAACAATCCTATATGAACTCCTGCATATGAAATATGAACTTTGTTAAGAAACAATCCTATAATAACAACCAATTTAGAAAGTCAAACAAAGGCAGTAATTTAACGAAGCAAAAAGACCCAATTTATACCACAAACTGTAAGCCTATCGAAAAACCAAAACATAATTTCACATAGAAACAAAATTTGCATTAAATGGTATGTATGTAATAAATTAACCTGTAAGAACCAAACCACAGCAGAATTTGGAACCCTAAATCGGCAACCGTGAAGAAACAGATATCCTGCAAATATTTCAACCGCTAAACAACTTATGATGCAATCAAATTATCAAAATGAATATAGCTTAAGAATCAAGCCCTGTGAAAACCAAGATAAGAAAAGAAAAAAGATCGTATGAGAATCAATCTAATTTACATGTTTGCCATATTTCCCCTTTTTATATCAATCTAATATCTCCGAAAATTACATAAAATCATATACGGTTTGCCATATCATATGAGATCCAATGATTTCTGATATAGGTTAATGTTCTGTGTTTATTTGAGATCAATCAAATTTCTCCCAAATTTTGTATTAAATAAAAACCGTCTTTTATATTATAAACACAGAACATTAACCATTTGAGATCAATCTAATTTCTCCCAAAATTTGTATTATAAACACAGAACATTAACTAAAGCCGCTCTCTAAACTTGCCTGATCCACCCTCACTGTAAAAGACAAATGGCCGTGAACCCCCAAATCATCACCATCATGAACTGCGATTTCGATTTACCCATGGAGGCCAGAACCCTAAAAAACACAAAACTGGTTCATTAACAGATACAAACGAATCTGGAAATTTAAAAACCAAAAAAAAAACGATCCAAACAGTTTAAGTTCTTGCATCTTAACAATTACCGGGTAAAATGAGGCACACCACCATATGCAGGAGAAATCGAGAGCGAATTCAACCGATGCGGTGAATTACATTGATTAATGGCAAAACATGAAAAGAATACAACTTGATTTCGGTTCGAAGGAACTCGAGAGATGAAACTGTGGTTCGAAGGCAGCGGCGATAAGAGGTAGAGAGAGAAACAAGCAGGTTACTATTGAGAGAGGTGGAGAGATGAAACTATGTCGACAGCCACACATATGCGTGGAGATTGTAATGCTCTAATGAGTTGTATTGTACAACAAAATGATTCCATAAGTCTGTTGTAATAATTGATTTATACTAACCTCGATTACAAATAGTTTTAATGGTTGTTTCGAAGTGCTATTTTATAGTATTAGTTCAATGTATATTTTGTTTCAAAGTGCTATTTTTTATTGTTTAATGAATTGTTTACAAACTTGTGATATATCTGACCATGTAAGATAGTGTTAATAGATATGGTTTTATGGTGCTATTTGTATGTATGAGGTGCTATTAATCGTGGTGTTGTTTTTAAGTATGTTAGAATGAGGTTTTACAATGCTATTTATTGTTACGTGTAGTGCTATTTATTATCATGTATAAAGTGTTGTTTACAGATTTATTTTTATTTATTCTTTTAACAACTATTTTTATGAATGACTATTTTATAAGTGTTTTATGCAATTTGTATGTTTTTTTTTTCAGATAACAATCAAAGTGATCTTATTATTTCAAGAATATGAGAGCATCGGACAACATAACTACAATGGGTTGTTTTTCATTACATATAAATAAATACAAATCAATGGTTTTTGTTCAATAAAAGTTTAGTTATGTAATCAGATAAGAATGTTGCAATTTTCCTAGATGATGAAAACTATGGTGTTGGTATTGTGTGAACATCACCATGTACATAGTAGTTGGTTGCAAAGAACACTTCTATAATAGGCCACTTCCTCAACTGATGAGGGGATTGATTTGGAAACAATGGATTGTTAGAAAACATGAATTGCAAAGAACGCTTCTTGAATAGGCTTATATTCAAACTGTATTTTTATAGGATTTTATTTGGCTGTGGATGTTTTTTTACTTAGTAATGGTGATTACCTTACATTTAGTTATAAAATTATGGGATTAAACAACAATGTTTTTTACTTAGCAATGCTTCTTGAATAGCCTTATATTCCAGCTGTTTTTAATTTTTCTTGAGTGGAAATGGGTTGTGCTTCATGTGGAAATAGTTTTGTTTTTCTATGGTCAAATTTAGAGGTGGAAATGGGTTGTGCTTTTATCTAAGATGGATCAAATCAAAAGAAATCAATTGAAAGGGGAATGGGTTAATTGGGTCAAATGGGATGGAACTGGTCTAATCTCTATTTTTCATATACTTTTTTTCAAAGATTCTGATAGTGAACATCGTTTTTAAAAACAAAAACCAACACGAAAAGTAGAAGAATTTGGAGGGCATTGGGGTTTGGATTCATATGATGCCAGAGTTGCCCTTGAAGTGTCTACCATTTCACCTATTGTTAGAAACAAAATTTGCATTAAATGGTATGTATGTAATAAATTAACCTGTAAGAACCAAACAACAACAGAATTTGGAACCCTAAATCGGCAACCATGAAGAAACAGATATCCTGCAAAAATTTCAACCGCTAAACAACTTATGATGCAATCAAATTATCAAAATGAATATAGCATAAGAATCAAGCCCTGTGAAAACCAAGATAAGAAAAGAAAAAAGATCGTATGAGAATCAATCTAATTTACAGGTTTGCCATATTTCCCCTTTTTATATCAATCTAATATCTCCGAAAATTACATAAAATCATATAAGGTTTGCCATATCATATGAGATCCAATGATTTCTGACATAGGTTAATGTTCTGTGTTTATTTGAGATCAATCTAATTTCTCTCAAATTTTGTATTGAATAAAAACCGTCTTTTATATTATAAACACAGAACATTAACCATTTGAGATCAATCTAATTTCTCCCAAAATTTGTATTATAAACACAGAACATTAACTAAAGCCGCTCTCTAAACTTGCCTGATCCACCCTCACCATAAAAGACAAACGACCGTGAACCCCCAAATCATCACCATCATGAACTGCGATTTCGATTCACCCATGGAGGCCAGAACCCTAAAAAACACAAAACTGGTTCATTAACAGATACAAACGAATCTGGAAATTTAAAAACCCAAAAAAACGATCCAAACAGTTTAAGTTCTTGCATCTTAACAATTACCGGGTAAAATGAGGCACACCACCATATGCAGGAGAAATAGAGAGCGAATTCAACCGATGCAGTGAATTACATTGATTAATGGCAAAACATGAAAAGAATACAACTTGATTTCGGTTCGAAGGAACTCGAGAGATGAAACTGTGGTTCGAAGGCAGTGGCGATAAGAGGTAGAGAGAAAAACAAGCAGGTTACTATTGAGAGATGTGGAGAGATTAAACTATGTCGACAGCCACATATATGCCTGGAGATTGTAATGCTCTAATGAGTTGTATTGTACAACAAAATGATTCCATAAGTCTGTTGTAATAATTGATTTATACTATCCTCGATTACAAATAGTTTTGATGGTTGTTTCGAAGTGCTATTTTATAGTATTAGTTCAATGTATATTTTGTATCAAAGTGCTATTTTTTATTGTTTAATGAATTGTTTACAAACTTGTGATATATCTGACCATGTAAGATAGTGTTAATAGATATGGTTTTATGGTGCTATTTGTATGTATGAGGTGCTATTAATCGTGGTGTTGTTTTTAAGTATGTTAGAATGAGGTTTTACAATGCTATTTATTGTTACGTGTAGTGCTATTTATTATCATGTATAAAGTGTTGTTTACAGATTTATTTTTATTTATTCTTTTAACAACTGTTTTTATGAATGACTATTTTATAAGTGTTTTATGCAATTTTTTTGTTTTTTTTTTCAGATAACAATCAAAGTGATCTTATTGTTTCAAGAATATGAGAGCATCGGACAACATCACTACAATGGGTTGTTTTTCATTACATATAAATAAATACAAATCAATGGTTTTTGTTCAATAAAAGTTTAGTTATATAATCAGATAAGAATGTTGCAATTTTCCTGGACGATGAAAACTATGGTGTTGGTATTGTGTGAACATCACCATGTACATAGTAGTTGGTTGCAAAGAACACTTCTACAATAGGCCACTTCCTCAACTGATGAGGGGATTGATTTGGAAACAATGGATTGTTAAAGAACATGAATTGCAAAGAACGCTTCTTGAATAGGCTTATATTCAAACTGTATTTTTATAGGATTTTATTTGACTGTGGATGTTTTTTACTTAGTAATGGTGATTATCTTACATTTAGTTATAAAATTATGGGATTAAACAACAATGTTTTTTACTTAGCATTGCTTCTTGAATAGCCTTATATTCCAGCTGTTTTTAATTTTTCTTGAGTGGAAATGGGTTGTGCTTCATGTGGAAATAGTTTTGTTTTTCTGTGGTCAAATTTAGAGGTGGAAATGGGTTGTGCTTTTATCTAAGATGGATCAAATCAAAAGAAATTAATTGAAAGGGGAATGGCTTACTTGGGTCAAATGGGCTGGAACTGGTCTAATCTCAATTTTTCATATACTTTTTTTAAAGATTCTGATAGCGAACATCGTTTTTAAAAACAAAAACCAACACGAAAAGTAGAAGAATTTGGAGGGCATTGGGGTTTGGATTCATATGATGCCAGAGTTGCCCTTGAAGTGTCTACCAATTCACCTATTGTTAGAGTACAAAACATGTTATGTAATCTTGATGATTTTTTAAAGCTTTCTGGAAGTGTCTACATATTTATAACACATAAATAATTACAAGAAAATTATAATAGAGCCTGGTGCATATATGTATATATTTACACCATTGTTTGCCCGTCTTTTACATAAGTCTTTGTTTTGTGAATATTTATTTTTGCATTATTGAACATTTCTTAAATGTTTAAATCATGTTATGTAATAGAACTTCTAGCATCAAAATCATATTATTTAAAGTTTGAACTAAAATGGTTAAATGAACCGAATTTTAAGGATGGAAAGAGAAATTTACTTTTTATTTTTATACAGTGCGGGTAATTTATTGTATAAATGATCAAATGTCCCTAAAACTAACTCAGAAAATTAACATCATTTACCATAGGGACCATTAATGCAAGATTTTGTGTAACTAAAGACCAAATTAACCACTAACAATTGTTTTATTAAGTGGGCACAAAAATGATATTTTATTATGAGAGCTTTCAAAACCAGTTGATTTTGTGTAACTAAAGACCAAATTAACCACTAACAATTGTTTCCTTTAATTGTGTTACGACAAGTCTAAGTGAACAGAAAATTATAAGCACATCTTGACAGCCCAAGAACAACCAATCAGATAACTCAAACTGAAAACAAATATCTTCTAATATAAACATGTTTGATAATTACTTTATGTATCTTCTTGGTGCTTAGGTAATGGAGGACTACGTGAAAATTTTTTCGTCGCAAGCCACAATGACATCATCAGTGAACTATCTGCCATGATATAGGTGGTTGAACGACGGATAGCAGAAAACAGGCAAGTTTTGGGCATTGTGCTTGGGTTGGATGCCTCCCCCCTCCGCTATGCTGCTGCAACCATGCTAACTGATGCGCTTCGTACGAAACATGCACTGTTGCGAAGGATTCAGTCTCTGCACAGGGATGCTGAGGCAGCATCGCGTGACATTGACGACCGCATGGAGTCCAACTTCCCACCCAATATGTGATCCTTTGTTGTAGTCTTATTCTATTAACTTGGTGCTTGGCAAACCTAAAACTTAAAACTTCTAATATTTAATGAATATGGGTGACTTTATTATTGATTGTTATGCCCAACTATGGTTCTTGATTCTGTTACTTTATTATTGTGTGTCATCTTTGAATATGACTTATTACAATTACCTTGCATGTGAGTTTATACAACAACGCACCCCTATGCTAATCGATATGTGTAACACTACTTGGATGCTGACTTACTCACACCAAAACTGTAACGTGACTACTTGGATGCTGATTTGCTCATTCGATTAAACAACCGCTTAAATATTAGTAGTTCTTGAAGTGTCTACACATTTATAACACATAAATAATTACAAGAAAATTATAATAGAGCCTGGTGCATATATGTATATATTTACACCATTGTTTGCCCGTCTTTTACATAAGTCTTTGTTTTGTGAATATTTATTTTTGCATTATTGAACCTTTCTTAAATGTTTAAATCATGTTATGTAATAGAACTTCTAGCATCAAAATCATATTATTTAAAGTTTGAACTAAAATGCTTAAATGAACCGAATTTTAAGGATGGAAAGAGAAATTTACTTTTTATTTTTATACAGTGCGGGTAATTTATTGTATAAATGATCACATGTCCCTAAAACTAACTCTATAAATTAACATCATTTACCATAGGGACCATTAATGCAAGATTTTGTGTAACTAAAGACCAAATTAACCACTAACAATTGTTTTATTAAGTGGGCATAAAAATGATATCTTATTATGAGAGCTTTCAAAACTAGTTGAATTTTTATTATAAATTTTTAGGGTTCTGATTCGTGTTAAAAATGGTCTTTTATGTAATAGAACTTCTAGCACCAAAATCATATTATTTAAAGTTTGAACTAAAATGGTTAGATGAACCGAATTTTAAGGATGAAAAGAGAAACTTACTTTTAATTTTTATACAGTGAGGGTAATTTACAGGTGATTCTTATCATGACATTGTTTTTGTATTTCGGTTTTTTACATTTGTTTCAGTTATGTGGCTAGATAGATAGGTCTTATGCCTCTTAAAGTACACATGTAACGTCTTTTTTCACCCCCCCCGAACCAACATAACATTTTTTCTTTAGAACATGTTTCCTTTAATTGTGTTACGGCAAGTCTAAGTGAACAGAAAATTATTAGCACATCTTGACAGCCCAAGAACAACCAATCAGATAACTCAAACTGAAAACAAATATCATCTAATATAAACATGTTTGCTAATTACTTTATGTATGTTCTTGGTGCTTAGGTAATGGAGGACTACATGAAAACTTTTTCGTCGCAAGCCACAATGACATCATTAGTGAACTATCTGCCATGATATAGGTGGTTGAACGACGGATAGCAGAAAACAGGCAAGTTTTGGGCATTGTGCTTGGGTTGGATGCCTCCCCCCTCCGCTATGCTGCTGCAACCATGCTAACTGATGCGCTTCGTACGAAACAGGCACTGTTGCGGAGGATTCAGTCTCTGCACAGGGATGCTGAGGCAGCAGCGCGTGACATTGACGACCGCATGGAGTCCAACTTCCCACCTTATATGTGATCCTTTGTTGTAGTCCTATTCTGTTAACTTGGTGCTTGGCAAACCTAAAACTTAAAACTTCTAATATTTAATGAATATGGGTGACTTTATTATTGATTGTTATGCCCAACTATGGTTCTTGATTCTGTTACTTTATTATTGTGTGTCATCTTTGAATATGACTTATTACAATTACCTTGCATGTGAGTTTATATAACAACGCACCCCTATGCTAATCGATATGTGTAACACTACTTGGATGCTGACTTACTCACACCAAAACTGTAACGTGACTACTTGGATGCTGATTTGCTCATTCGATTAAACAACCCGCTTAAATATTAGTAGCCATTGGTTATGCCCGTGCATCGCACGGGCCTACCGGCTAGTTTCATAAATATTTAAGTAAATATTGAGTAAATGAGTGAACGACCGCTTGAATGATAAATTAATAATAATAATAATAATAATAATAATAATAATAATAATAATAATAATAATAATAATAATAATAATAATAATAATAATAATAAGAAATGTAACCGAATAAATGATTGACAAAATAATTATGTTGTGACATCCGAGAATTTCAAGGTTTACTTCCGTTAGACAACCTCCGTTAGTTACGTTATAAGTGTTAACTTAGTAACTAATGCTTAACTAGGCCGAATACGTCCACGTCCTTTGGTTGATCACCGAACCCGCCCATATGTGCTATGTGTTCATTTATGGTTGTTATTATGTGCAATGTGTTTTAAGTCATGATTTAATATTATGAATTGCATGACAAATTGTAAATCCTTGATTATGTGAAAATTGCCTAAGTTGTGCAGCCAGCGAAACTAACGGGCGAAACTATAGTGTCGCCCGGTAGCCAGCTAAGCTATTCGATAACACGTGACCAGAGCCAGTTTCGCCGGCCAGCGAAACTGCCAGCGTACCTAAGACCTGATATAAATAATCCTAATAAACCCTAGTTTATACCATTTGCCTCTTTTACACAAAACACACACCACTCTCCATCTGCTCTCTCGAGAAAGCTGGTCAGTTGTGAATCACCAAGAGACCACCATCATCTCATCTCATCCATTCAGACCCTAGATCGAATCGTAAGTCCCAAAAACTATTTATATGCACTTTTCTATATGTTTTCTTCATAAAGCATGCCTCAATCTTCATGAATCTGTTAGATCTTCTGATATGATGTGTATACATGCTAGATATACCATAAAGTTGATAACTTTACGTGTGAAATCCATCCATGATAAAGATCTATGCTATTTTAGTCATTTTAGGGTTTTATATGTATTTTGGGTGATTTGATGATAAAATGCATGTTTAAGGTGTTAAAGCTTACTGATTTATGTTGGTAAATGCCTATGTATGCTAAACAATGAATTGCATGTAAAATGGAAGCTGTTAGGTTGATTTTTAGGTTGATCCGTATGTTTTTCACGACCAGCGAAACTGTGGTGTTCTCTGGGCGAAATTGTCCAGCGAAACTATGTGTATCTTCAACCAGCGACACTATGCAGCGAAACTGCAGTGTCGCCGGGTAAACCAACCAGACCAGCTCGAGCAAATCTACCGAGCGAAATTCCCTGAACGAAAGTTCAAACCAGTTTCGGGCGAAACTAGGCTAGCGAAACTGTGCCAACAGTTTCGAGCGAAACTAGCCTAGCGAAACTGCGTCATCGGGCATTGCCTAGCGAAAGTGCTGCCCGTGTGCACAGCGAAACTGCTTAGCGAAACTAGGCTAGCGAAACTGTGACCAGAAACTAAACTTGTGCAATTTACTTGAATGTTATACCATGACTTACATGATTATGCTATGATGATACATGTTTGATTTCTGATGTATATGAACCCTTGTTTATGATCAACCATCGGTGTCGTGTGTCGATATGTCGTGTCTTAGTTTAACGTGCTATGTTATGGGCCATAGTGAACGTTGTTTGAAATAAATTAGACACAAGAGTAATATATAAGACCTAAATGAATTATAGGTCTTCATTAAGAAATCAATTCAAGGATAATTAAGCAAGTCTAGCCGAGCAACCAAAGGTGAGTGTCACTAACCCGCAAGATACGATCCCGTTAGGGACGGAAAGAACAACTTAAAAACAATGCTGACAAAACTTACGAGTGCTGAGCACCGGATGAATAAAAGTCGACTGTTTTTCACCAAAGTGTTTATGGGAACACTTGGGGGAGAATTCAAGTCGTTGTTTACGAAAAATAAAACTGATAAATGATTTTTGGGTTCGAAGGAAACCCTAAGTGAAATGTTTTAATATGGCTAGCATAGGTTAAAGGCTTTAAACCAAATGATATCACATGATTTCTAAGGAATGTTTTGATTAAATAAAAAGTCCTCATAATTAATTGTGCCATTAATTCGTGGAAGCGAGGGGATGTTGGGTAGATCTACTGGGGTTTGACAAACTCCGCTCCGGGGCACTGGAGGTGCACGGGGAACAATATCAGCATATTTGACATCGTGATCCCAAGAGGAGGACACGGGGGAGGCAAAAAGAGCAGTGACGAAAGTCCGCAAATAAAATATAAATGACGGTGGAACACCGCAAAATAAATAGTCAGCTTGGTACAATCTTCCTTAGTGCATGAAACGACGGATTAACTACCCGCGATATCGGTTGAGTTCTTTAATTCTTACAAGACTAAGCGCATATTAAATAATCGGTAATTGACGTTAAAAGCATCGCTTTTCATAAAACAAATATTACGTATGTATATGTTGACAAAGAAAATGATTATGAGACCGGGCCAATGCATGACAAGCCCACCGTGAACTCACCAGCCTTTTTGGTTGACACTTGCGTGGTTTTAACTTTTGCAGATCGCTGAGGAGTATCCGGAGCAGGTTGACATGGCACAAGGAAATGCTTACTTTTATTTGAACTAACTTGGGAATTTATATAACAATTCATGTTTTGTAATTAAAGCACGCGGTTAGTGCTAAGATATTTATGTTTACATTCCGCTGCGTAACTTTTGAAACTGTTTTATTCATGAACATTTGGACTCTACTCTGATTCGTTTAGTATTTGTAACTAATGGTTGTGGTCCTGGTCAAGTCGCACCCCTTAACGGTATAAACTCCGTTAGTGGTTGATTGGGGGTGTGACATATGTTGTTAACTAGATAATTAAGTGAGTAGTCAAATAATAAAAGATTAAGTAATTAAGTTGTTACTAAAACAATTACTAAATAAGTGAAGATTTTGATAAAAATTAGTTAGGTTTATTAGGTGTTCTACAAAGTTTATAATGTTTATAAATTTGTAAAAACTTAGAAATGATGATTTTAAATATTTTATGGGATTTAGAAACATTTTATAGGTATATTTGAAATTTTCTGAAAAATTATGTTGTTTTTAGAGGGTTTTATGTTTGAAAATAAGAAAAAAAAAATGGAGAAATAACAAAAAATTCAGAAAATGGGTCCTGCAGGGTTCGAACCCCCGGCCTGCTGTTTCGCAGGCAGCGCGATGACCAACTGGGCTGGGCATCCTTTTGATTTTAAAACCAAACAAAATACTTAAAACATAACAGTCTGGGTCATCTTCTTCCCCATTTTAGCTTACTTGAAACCCTAGAACTTAGGTCACCAAATCAAAGCCCTCAACGTGTTTGAAAGCCAAAATTAACATGGGGCTTTTACTCCTTGATGAATTCCGAAACTAATGGTGTAAGAATTACCTCGAAAGATTGTCGAAAAACGAAAAAGGAGGGGGGGGGGGGTCGGAACCACGATCACAGGGACGAGTTTTGGGAGTTTTCTGATGAGTTTGAGTGTGCAAATGATTATGGAGGATTGAGGAACAATTTATAGGCTCCCAAACACAACGGAAACGAGTTAATTCGGGTTTGAATGTCCGAATTTATTCGCGAGTTAAAGTGATTAAACTGCGTTTAAATGTCGGGTTTTAGTCGTTAATGATCATTAGATGAACGTTAGGGAGGCTTCTTGATTAAACACGACAAAAAATAGACGTTTTAAGATGTTTTGGGGCGATTCCGGCGAGTGGCGGCGGTCGCCGGCGGCGACTCCGTCGGAAAAACGGGACTGCTATAAAAAAACCAACTTTTTTTCTCCTTTTTCTTTAAACATTAAAGTAATCCTTTTATATGATTCTAAAAATATCAAATGTTTTATAAATCTATATGTATTTTACTTTATAAACTATAAGTAATAAAAAAAATTTATATAACTTTTAGGAAAAATCTTCAAGATTTTGTTTAAACGAAGTAAATGTGTCGTGATGACGAGTTTTATTAAATATAAAAGTTTATGATATACTATATTTGTTTTTATATTATAAAATCTCAAAATTAATTCAAAATGAGTAAATGATTCAATTAATTAAAATGGTTACTTAATTTAAATAATATTGAATTAGACAAATGAATGAAAAATTTAAACAATATAATAAGTATGTTTTAAACAATTAATTATTTAACTTAAACTACTAATTTAATTCAGATAAATGAATAACAAAGTTTAAACTAATTTAACTTAAGACTTTTATTAATACTAAAATTTCACTATTGTTACAGTCTCCCCTACTTGGAGAAATTTCGTCCCGAAATTTACGCAGTGGAAACTGAAACATCTAGAAATAGGTGCGGATACTTGAGTTTCATCTGATCTTCGCGCTCGCAAGTAAATTCAGGACCACGCTTCGAATTCCAACGAACTTTAACAATAGGAATCTGAGTATGCTTGAGTTTCTTGATCTCACGATCCATGATTTCAATAGGTTGCTCAACAAAGTTTAAACGTTCATCCACATGAATTTCCTCTAATGGAACGTGGAGGCTTTCATCGGCAAGGCATTTCTTGAGATTTGACACATGGAAGGTATCATGCACATTGCTGAGTTCTTGAGGAAGCTCCAGTTTGTAAGCAACACGACCAATTCTTTCGAGAATTTTGAAAGGTCCAACATAACGAGGTTCAAGTTTTTCCCTTTTCTCGAAGCGGACTATGCCTTTCCAGGGGGAAACTTTTAGAAGTACAAAATCACCGACTGTAAAATTCCAAAGGCTTTCGTCGTTTATCGGCATAGCTCGTTTGCCGACTTCTTGCAGCCTTTAGTCTTTCACGAATTAATGAGATTTTCTCGGTGGTTTCTAGGATCAAATCAGGACCAGTGATTTGGGCTTCACCAACTTCGGCCCAACAAACGGGTGAACGACATTTACGACCGTATAACGCTTCAAAGGGTGCCATCTTAATGCTGGCATGGTAGCTGTTATTGTAGGAGAACTCGATGAGGGGAAGATGCGAGTCCCAACTACCACCATATTCTAGGACACAAGCTCTGAGCATGTCTTCCAGGGTTTGTATGGTCCTTTCGCTTTGGCCATCAGTTTGTGGATGATAGGCCGTGCTAAGGTTCACACGTGTTCCTAAAGACTTTTGCAATGATATCCAGAACTTTGAGGTAAAACAACTGTCACGATCGGAGATGATGGATAAAGGAACACCATGTCGACACACAATTTTATCAATATAAAGCTTGGATAGACGGTCCATTTTATAATCCTCACAAATCAGAAGGAAATGTGTTGACTTGGTCAAACGATCAACGATGACCCAAATGCTGTCGAAACCTTTTGGTGTTCGTGGGAGTTTAGTGATGAAATCCATGGTGACTTCTTCCCATTTCCATACTGGAATCTCGGGTTGCTGAAGTAATCCTGAGGGTCGATGATGTTCAGCCTTAACTCGTGAGCATGTTAAGCACTTCCCAACGTATAAAGCAATGTCTTTCTTCAATTTAGGCCACCAATAGAGGATTCTAAGGTCTTTGTACATTTTGTCAGCACCGGGATGGATAGAGTAACGAGTCTTGTGAGCTTCGTCTAAGATGAAATCACGAAGACCATCACGATTGTGGATCCAAATTCGATCCAAGAAGTAAAGGAGTTTATTGGGTTTAGTTTCCAACTGGGATTCCATACCACAAGATAACTCATTATGTAGGTCATTCTGAGCCACAAATTTACGTTGAGCTTGAAGGATTCGAGTTTAGAGATCGGATTGAATTCTGATTCTATGCAATTGAGCATACCCTTTTCGACTAAGGGCATCGGCTACAACATTTGCTTTCCCGGGATGGTAGCGAATCTCGCAGTCGTAATCGTTAAGTAATTCCACCCAACGGCGTTGTCTCATATTTAGCATCTTTTGATTGAGGATATGCTGAAGGCTTTTGTGATCCGTGAAGATCACGCGTTGAGTACCATAAGGTAATGTCTCCAAAGTTTCAGGGAAAATATCACAGCACCTAGTTTAAGGTCATGGGTAGTGTAATTCTTCTCGTGAACCTTGAGTTTCCTTGACCCATAGGCTATGACCTTACCTCATTGCATCATTACGCAACCGAGACCTTGGTTGGAGGCGTCACAATAGACTACGAAATCATCGTTGCCATCAGGAAGCGTTAGGATAGGTGCATTGCAAAGCATTTGCTTTAGGGTCTGAATAGCTTCTTCTTGCTCTGGGCCCCACACAAAAGGGTTGTCTTTATGAGTTAACATAGTAAGGGGTAGAGCAATCTTTGAGAAGTTTGCGATGAAGCGACGATAATACCCCGCTAGACCGAGGAACGAGCGGATTTCAGTAGGGGTCTTTGGAGTCTCTCAATTTTTGACAGTCTCAACTTTTGCAGGATCAACGTGTATACCTTTCTCGTTAATTATGTGGCCTAAAAACTGAACTTCTTTTAACCAAAACTCACACTTTGAGAACTTGGCGTAAAGTTGTTCCTTCTTTAGGAGCTGCAAGATTAACCGAAGGTGTTGTTCGTGATCTGCTTTGGTGTGAGAATAAATCAAAATATCGTCGATGAATATGAGTACGAATTTATCCAAATACGGTTTACACACACGGTTCATTAGGTCCATAAATACTGCAGGGGCGTTGGTCAATCCAAAGGGCATAACCATGAACTCGTAGTGACCGTTTCTCGTACGAAAGGCTATTTTTGGAATATCCTCCTCAAGGACCCGCGATTGATGATAGCCAGAACAAAGATCTATCTTTGAAAAGCAGGTGGCTCCTTGTAGTTGGTTAAAGAGATCGTCAATCCTCGGTAATGGGTACCGATTCTTGATGGTGAGTTTATTGAGCTCTCAATAGTCAATGCACATACGGAAGGATCCGTCTTTCTTCTTGACAAATAAGACAGGAGCTCCCTAAGGTGAGAAGCTGGGTCGAATGAATCCTTTGTCCGAAAGTTCCTGGAGTTGCTTCGAAAGCTCTTGCATTTCAGATGGAGCCAAACGATATAGAGATTTAGCAACGGGTGTTGCACCAGGAATGAGATCAATACGAAACTCGACTTGACGATTAGGAGGAAGGCCAGGAAGATTATCAGGAAAAACTTCAGGAAAGTCTCGAATGACAGGAATGTCTTCCATTTTCTTGGATTCAGATTTTGTTTTCACCACGTGAGCCAAAAACGTGAAACACCGCTTCTGAAGGTACGTACGAGCTTTCATGTAAGAGATGATCTTCAGAATGCGTTCATGTTTCTCTCCTTGGATTAGTAAGGTTTCGCCCGAAGGTAAAGGAATATGAATCAACTTCTCAGCGCATCGAACTTCAGCTTGATGTTTGGACAACCAATCCATCCCTACTACTAGGTCGAAGCTTCCACGTTTAATAGGGATTAGATCGATATTGATGGAATGGTGATCGAAAGTCAAAACGTAATCACGAATAATCGAATTAGCTTTGATTGGTTCACCGTTAGCCAGCTCAATAACATAGGTCGAGTCCATGATTGTTGGCTTAATGTTAAGTAAGGGTGCAAAATCTAGGGATACGAAACTCTAGTCTGCTTCAGTATCAAATAAAATGGATGAAAAATGATCGTTGAGGAGAAACGTACCCGTGATGAAATTTGGATCCTGACGAGCTTCAGATGCCCCGAGCACAAAATCTCTACCACGAGTGACTTGATCGTTGTTAGGTAATTGAGGACATTGTCTCTTCATGTGATCAAGACTTCCACACTGGTATCAAGCACGGTTAGGGTTGTTGTTCGGAGTGGGTATAGCAGCCACAGTCTGGTTGGTTCCTACTGGAGAAACCCTACGCTTAATAGCCCAATGACCAAACCTTCCACACTTGGTGCACTTCCGGCATTGCGTGCCAGTGGGATGGTGAAAATTGCAAGTGGTGCACAGAGGATGAGGACCCGTATAGACAGGCCTAGTGTTGTTGGTTTGGGCCACAACATTCACAGGGACAGCAGGTATAACTAGTGCATAGATTTGCGTACCCCTTTTTCTATTATTGGACTTATTGTTGCTTGAGCTTGACCCACGGTTATCATTACCTTTGCCAGATTCCTTTTTCAATACCCCAGTCTTGACCATTTCTATGGTCAAGGTTCCTGCCAACTTGATGGCAGCTGATAGAGAGGTAGGGCTCACCGACATCATAACTATACGCATAGCTTCAGGACGGGCATCGATGTAGTAGTCGATTGAATTTTGTTCCGAGGTCACCAAGTGAGGGACAAATAGAGAGAGCTCTTGGAATCCAGATGTAAAACCGAGATGATCAGCTCCTTTCATAGTGAGAGCCCTGAATTCGGCCTCTAGTTTCCTCATTTCTGACCTTGGACAATACTCCTGAGTCAAGAGAGCCTTAAACTCATCCCAAGTCAAAGCATGAAGAACCTCACGAGTCTTAGCTCTTATTTGGGTGTTCCACCAAGTTAAAGCTCCTTTTTTGAAAGTACTTGAGGAATACTTGACCCACTGAGCTTCTGGGCAGTTGCATAAGTTCAGTGTGGCTTCTGTTTTCTCGAACCACTGAAGGAAACCTGTTGCTCCTTCGTTTCCAGCGAATTCAGTGGGTTTAGAGGCAACGAGGAGTTTGAAAGAGCTTTCAACTCCCCCAGGGTTGGAATCATCTCCTTCGGTGTTAGTTTGTACCACGGCTCGAGTTTGAACGATTGCGTTAAGTTGATTGACCATGGTGGGAAGGATGTTAGCCATTTGCTCAGAGATGATAGTGGCCAATGCAGTGGGATCCATTATCAGGAAACAAAAGATTGAAGTTAGATATGGAAATCATAAGATAAATAAATAATAGAATGACATTATTAATGATTAAACATTAAAATAACGTCGTTGACTAATCAGAACTCGGTGTCCGTTTCACGATTTTACTTGAACTGCATGTTTTAGCCTATAAGCGTCATCTCCCCGAAAGATCTCCCAGGTAAGAGAGGTGAGTCACTAGGACTACTTTAATACCAGGACCTACCTTAGCCAGAACCTTCCAAAGAGATAACCACTCTTTCAGATTACACGCAGCCCCGAAAACCAATACGCGAACTCGTTGTCCCGAAGGGAGTGTTCAAAGATGAGAACATGAATCCCCGAGATGGAACTCAAATGCATATCCAAGAATATGCCGACGAGTATGAGTTGCCCATGCCACGATAAAAGTTGACGAGGAAGAGGTTTAGACGAGAGAATCCAAATACCTAGGTCAGGAATAGGGTTTACTATTTTGGCCCCTAAGGTTATAGTCTAGATTATTGTTTTCTAATAACCTAATTCCCTATAAACCTAGCTCTATACCAATTCTGTAACACCCCAACCGATGGTGGAAACATCGAGGTGTCACGGAAATTGAATTAAAACACTTGGATAAAAGGAAACCATATTTTATTATTAGTTCAAAACTTAAACGTCTATTACAAGGCATAAGAAACTTAAAAGACAATAAGTTTCCTATCTAAATATCCAAACTTCTAGTCTCAATCATGCTTGATTCTCATTTCCTGAAAAACACGAAAAAGGAGTCAACTACATATATAGTTGGTGAGTCATAGATTTGTAGTAAAACAGTAATGGATAATCATTTGATAGAAGCTTGCAAAGTCGTACATGTTAAACTATATATGCAAGTATTATACTAAATTAATCACATATTCGTCACCCAGTACATAAATGATGTTCAATTCCCTCAAAGGAATCTCTACGATTATGATGTTCAGTTTCCTCAAAGAAACCTCTATGATTATGATGTTCAGTTCCCTCAAAGGAACCTCTACGATTATGATGCTCATGAGACTTACATGTACAGATCCCTAGAATATGATATAATATAGATAAACACAAGCAATTTATTTAACAGTACTTGACTTTGCTTAACAAGAATAACTGATTTCAAGAATAAAGTCTCATAATGATTCCCAATGATAATCATGAATAAATATCTATTTGTTTTGAAAACCAAGTAATAATGATCTAAACGTTTGTGCGTGTTTTCCATCCCAAAAGATTTAAAGTAAAATGGGAACTATGAACTCACCTTAAGTAGTTGGTTGATTACTAGCTTGGCGTATCGAGAATGATTTCAAGTTCGAGGGATTCCTAGAAGAAATATGAAATCGGTTAACCTAAAGTTACGATGACGAAGAATAGGATTTCCTAGATATCTAGGGTTTCGTTGGGATTGTTGACTTGGGGAAGATGACTTTATTTTCTTGATTTAGGTCTTTGGTGTATAAATTGTTTAAAGATAATTATTAAATAACTATATAAATAATTTGGCTAATAAATATTTGACTAAATAAGTAAATTGAAAAACGGTTATAGTTAATAAGTATTTATTTGTGTTTATGAGCATTATGTGGTGACTAAATAAGTGAAATAATTTAATGAATTAATAACTTAATAAATAAATAACTAGATAATCAATTAAATAAATAAATAAATAATTAAATAAATAACTGACGAAATAAATGAAATAACTTAATGATTTCATAAATATTTAAGTAAATATTGAGTAAATGAGTGAACGACCGCTTGAATGATCAATTAATAATAATAATAATAATAATAATAATAATAATAATAATAGTAATAATAATAATAATAATAATAATAATAATAATAATAATAATAATAATAATAATGAATCGATCTTATACGAGGATTCCGCACTCGTGTTTGATTAGATATCGTGTGTTTGGGAGATTTACGGACCTACAAGATATACTTTGGCTGGTGACTTAAAGTGTCAATATTGGTTGGTGTAGCCATGCATAGCTAGAGTGCCTCTGACTGCGCTCGTTAAACTGTCGCGTTTAGTCCAAGTGGGAGACTGTTGGAAATAGGGTGTCCTGACCCGACAAATTAACGAACCAGACCGACATTGACCCGTAAGAGTTACACCCGGGTCAACGGACTATAAAACTAATTAATTGTTAATTAGTATTAAAATGAACTATGTGGTAAATTAAATAAATACTTGGTTATTTATTGAATTAAAACGAAAAAAATTAATCCGGCCTAAAATGCTCGTAAAATAAACAAACGGACTGATCAGTTGTTACTGGATTTAACAGACTGATCAGTATGGTGGACTAATAGAAATCGTGACCGGGCCCAGTCCGTTAGTGCCCCGGTCCGCAATTTTTAATTAAATAGGGAGAGAGAGGTTAATTGTCATAGAAGTTATCAAAAAACCCTAATCTCCAATCTTTCTCTCTCTCCCTCTTGCGTCGATCTCCAAGCCGGCGCCACACTAGCCGCCGTCGACCGCCGTCCAACGCCACCACCGTGGTTCCTCGCTGTTCCGATAAAACCCCGTTTAGCCAGTATTTGCTCGCGACTCGAAAAGGAAGTTGCAGCCACCCGAGCCGAAGTCGCAGCCCGAGCCGAAGCCGCGACCCGAGCCGCCGCTACCGCCTCCTCCACTGCACCGTCGGTCGGTCGCCGACTGGTGGTCCTCGTGCTGCCTACGCAGCCGAGGCCACCGCGCCCCATCCTCTCGCCGTGGCCCGCGCCGCTCTTGTATATGGCCCTAACCTGGAACTTGAATAACAACCAATCAATGAATTCTGTAATCAAAATACCTACATTCATAATATATTGAAATTCTGTGTACATCGACCAATACATATATATCGACATTGACGGTTTTCAACTTCTAAGACTGATACATACAGTCCCTAAACTAAATACACAATGACATATGGACTAAACCTTAACTTTAACTAATTACATAACTGGCCCACTAACTTTTATAACATGGTTTAAAGGATTAACATTCAATACTCCCCCTTAATCTTTTAAACCATGCCTTCAATCACGATCATTCTTTGAGTTCTTCCTCCATGTCATCAAGTGTCTTCATTTATTTCTTTGTCTTTGTCTTTGTCTTGAGCATGTTGTGACTTTTTCTTGAATTTTGATCTTCTTTGAATCTTGCCTTCATGTGATGTTCTTTATCTTTAAACTTTGGCTTTCTTCCTTTCTAACATGCATCATTGACTTTGACTTCAAATTGATCTTCATGAGTTGTAGCACGAACTTTTAACTTTTTTTCATATTCTTCTTGAGTATCATCATCTTCACCATCTTCTTTTACTTGTGCCATTCCATCTTCCTGACCTTTCACTAGTTTGTATTTGGGTGGAAAAACACGAACTTCATCTGATTTCATCTTCTTACAACTTGGTTCAACTTCATTGTCTTTCTCATTTTCTGATGATGATATAACCTTGAACGTCTTCTCTTCACATTCCTTTTGATCTTCAACATACACACCAAAATGTTCTTCTTCTTGGTGCTTCTGATCATCTAATTTCTTTTCACATAACTTTTCTCGTTCATGAATACGCTTTTCAAAATCTCTTTCTCCAATATTTAATCTGATCTTGTTTCTTCATTTCTAAGTCATGAAACATTTGAGATTCTTTCATTTTGAGTGCTTCTAATAGTGTAGACTTCTCTACAGCAAATGTTTCCTTAGCTAACTTCAAGGATTCCAATTCTTCTTATATAAAATTTTTGTTTTATATCTGAGACTCATCAATTTGTCTTCTTCTG
The DNA here is from genome assembly GCA_039602395.1 of Deinandra increscens subsp. villosa. Taxonomy (NCBI): domain Eukaryota; kingdom Viridiplantae; phylum Streptophyta; class Magnoliopsida; order Asterales; family Asteraceae; genus Deinandra; species Deinandra increscens. Next base: position 25,661,704 of record JBCNJP010000006.1, on the reverse strand, counting down.
TCTCCTTATTAAGATAAGCATCTTCACCTTGAACAAGCCTTGTCCATTCTAGTTCTGTTTCATTTTCGTTTAAGGAAATATCCTGTTGATCCTTGTAGTTATCCTTAATTGCCATTAAGAGAGTCGGTTCATCGTCTTCTTGCACGAGATTTGACTGTTCTTCTCTTTTATTTTTCTTAGGACAGTCTGAGGCGTAGTGTCCATAATCATTACAGTTATAACACCTAACCTTACTTATGTCCAACACAAATTTTCTTCGATTCCTCGTGTATTTCTTTCTCCTATCACAATCTTCATTATTCCTGATGAAGTTATCGTGTGACAAATTTTCTTCTTTTTCGTCTTCTCTGAATTTGTCACTGCTTCGGCTCGTGATGAACTAGAACTTCCTTGTTCACTAAGATCATCGTCTGAAGAATCTTCTTCACTTTCATCTTGTTTAAACTTCCTTGAGTGCCAATTGCCTTGTGATGATTTAAAATTTCCTTGTCCATGATAACGCTTTCCATGCGTGAATAAGAGTTTCTCTTGATCATCTACTTGAGTAACTTTCTTTAATTGATCCTTTCCTCGAAAGCCTTCAAGCGTCCAATAGTCTCGTCTAGAGTCATCGCGTCTAGATCAAAGATTTGTTCGATAGTGGAAAAAATTTGACTAAACCTATCTGGCACAGAACTTAAGAGTTTCCGTACTAGAGTCAGTTGATCAAACGTTGATCCTAATCCGCTTTCCTTCGTGATTATCTGATTTAACTTAGCGGTGAAAGAATCTATCGTTTCTTCTTCCTTCATTTGTAACAACTCAAATTCTGTCTTGAGTGTTTGTAGGCGTGCCTTCTGCACCCGATCTACTCCGATGTGATGCGTCTTGAGTGCATCCCAAATCTCCTTTACAGATTTGCAGTTTGCGACTTGCAGTATCATATCTTCTGATAACACCTGGAATAGAAATGCACATGCGGTCTTGTCCTTCTTGACATCCGCTTGCGTATTCTTGTTTGGTTCTATCCTTTCCCATAATCCATTTGCCTTTAGTATGGTTTTCATTCGAATTGACCATACAGTATAGTTTAGTGATTTTAATATAGGGTATTGGAAATTGGGCGAGGACACTGTTTCCCTATGTGCAACAATTTCTTTGTTGCTCTACCCGTCCGTCATATTTTTCAGAATCTTCGTTTTAAATCAATTGAAAAATATGGATAATATACTATGTGCAATTCTCCTTCTAGAATTCAAATAGTATGATAAATCTAGAATCTCTAATCTAGATTGAAAATAAATTCCAAGTGAGTATTTGATAGAAGCTGAAAATTTTGTGAATCCTCTCTGATTCTGAATTCTCTGATCACCGACAAATCTTCAACTTTGTGATGATTATATCTTCCTTCTTTATCTGACTTCGAACTTGTGCACCAACGAAAAACAACCGAATGTTTTTCGGCCTTGATGCAATCTGAGATATAGAGGAATTTTCGAAATCTTATTCTTCCCTTTTGAGTTTCCTTGCAATTTATTTTCTCGATGGAACAAATAAATCACGACCCTTTAATTTTGCATTGAAACAAAAAGCAGCCTTTGTTGACTTTGATGAAAAATACTTCTGCTACTTCCGGTAGGCAAAAGTAATAAATCACCACCGCTTTAGATAACAACCAAAACCCTTCTAATTTTTACTTCCTTCCTCAAACCAATAAGTATTTGATTTAGATCGAAACGCTCCTTCGCTTCTTTGTTCTTCGATTTTTATGGGCTGAGAAAACAAGCGACAATTTCTGGTTGTTCTTGTTTTGCGATTACAACACAGAACGCAGCCCCTAACCCTTCAACCAGGTATGCTTCGTTTGACTTCTGGTAATCTGAATCGATTTGCTTTTTCTGAATCGATTTTTGATTGATTTGTGCTTTGATTTTTGATATTGATTCGTCAATTGCGATGTTAATTCCTCCATGTATACTGAATCAATTTTCTTCCGAAATTGATTTTAAATGGCTTCGTTTTCTCTGACCGAACAAAAGAAATTTAAATTGATTTTTCCTGAAATCAATTTTCTTCGTCGCTTCTGGTTCTAAATCACGGGTAGCGAATCGACTTCCGCTTCTGAATCGATTTTTCTGAATCGATTTGTTCTTCTGGTTCTGAATCAAAATCACCGTTGTTGAATGAACGAGGATCCTCTGAAGCGTTTTTTCCAAAATGATTTTGATCGTCGGTTATGAATCGATTTGCTCTGAATCGATTATGTTTCTGCATGGATGATGATGATTTGAAATCGGTTTATTAACCTGTGCTCTGATGCCAAATGATGGCCCTAATCTGGATCTTGAATAACAATCAATCGATGAATTCTGGAATCAAAATACATACATTCATAATATATTGAAATTCTGTGTACATCGACCAAGACATATATACCGACATCGACGGTTTTCAACTTCTAAGACTGACACATATAGTCCCTAAACTAAATACACAATGACATATGGACTAAACCTTTACTTTAGCTAATTACATAACTGACCCACTAACTTTTATAACATGGTTTAAAGGATTAACATTCAATACTACCCGCCGGCCACCGCCACCGCGTCACCGCCTGTCACCGGTGACGAAATTTTTGTAGGGACTGTTCCAGTTGCGATCTCGGTGGAGAAAGTTTTGTCACCACCGCTCGTGGTAACCCTACCACCACCGCCACCACTTCCGCCGCCGCCACCTATGGCCGCCGCCGTCGTCGATGATCTATCTCGTAGGTTCGAGTCAGAAGTCTCAGTTCGTCCTAGCGCGAGCCCGTTGAATCCGGGTGTCTCGAGCGGTTGCTCAGATCCCGCCAAGGTATATCTAACTCGTTTAGATATTTAATCTATTTATTTATTTTAAATAAATGTTTTCTGTGCTTGTCGAGTACGGTGATTGATCCTGTTGCAGTAATATTCGCGTGTTTTATTTAAATCGTTTCTGCTGCCAAATTAATATAGTATTAATATATATTAAACCGGTTTTAATCGGATAAAATTAAAATCGGTAACCCGGATATCCACTGTAAAACCCAACACTATGTGTACCGAAGAGATGGATCCCATTCGACACATAAAGAAATGATTCCAAGTGAATGCGATCTGTCGGAACAGAGTGTAATCAAACTTAATGTTCTTGAAATAAAGGACGATAATTTGTTAAAGAAGGCAGTACAGAAGAAGATTAGCACCAGAAGAAGAACATAGTGAAATCAGGATGAAGAGTTAATCCAGAAGAATATGCCTTGAAGGGAAAAGATGTAACAAGTGGTTCTTCAAGATGAAGAGTTAATGTGGATTGAAACATAATTTGGCATTCATATTTAGAATAAAATCTATTTGCAACTGGATTGAAAGCCTTTAATCATGTTTAATATTAAATCAAGCAAACACAAAATTAAGATTGAGATAATTTACAAAAACTGTAATATATATATATATTGATCATATAACCAAAATTGATCATAGTTACAGAATTAAATTGATCAGGATCCTATACAAAAATTTAATTAGCTATACATAGAAAACTAAGACCTACCATCAGACATGTAATCTTCATCTTCAGGGTCAGAGTCGAAGCTGCTGCTGGTGGTGTCTTCAGGAGGGCCACGATGCTCACCACCAAACAGAGCATCAGATGTGTAGGTGGAGTCCCTATTCTGGGTTAAGTAGAATGACAGTTCTGTCTCTCCATGTGGTTCCCATAGATAAAGTTTCATATCCTCGATAGCTTTGTAAGAAATGAAATCCATGTAGTTTGTCCCATATCTAAGTGACAATGGTGGGATCTTCCAATAGATCAGGAAATACCCAACTGATGTGTGGCCCATGAATCTCACCATGAGCAACTGATGCATATCAAAGGTGCAAATGTCAACATGGTCGACATAGTCCACCTTTCCCTACCACAAATCTTCTCCGGCAGCATTCCTGTGGATATCGCCGTTATGGTGGATCTTTAGTGTGAACCTCCGACAACTGGTAAAAAGCCCAAATGCATAAGCGATCAGTAATTAACAAAAAAAACCTATAAACCAAATGCAGAGACGAAAATACACTTACGAGGATGCGGCCGTAGTAGGGTTTAGGGTCATTAGCGGCCCTAATTCTCCATTTTCGAGCAGCATTAGCCATTACGATTTTTTAGAAGAAGATAGAGAGTGGTGATTCTTGATCAGGAGACGAAATAGAGAGACGGAAATACAGTACGGAAATAGGGGGTGCGGGATTTTTGCTACAAGTAGTCGAAAGGCCAGGCCGCGCTACCGTGACAATTTATTACCGTGACCATTACTTATCTTTAGCCACTCATAAAATGTTTGACAGTCACCGTTGATAACTTTTGGTGTTACAAACAAAATTAATATATGTGGCCATAAGTAATAGATTTTTATCACTTACAATAAATAAGCAAAGGGCATGAACACTCTACTACTATTTAGTCACATAACTAACTAAAAACAATAGTCGTTGTTCATATTTATCCACGCATAATATATACTTAATAGTGTTGTTTTTTTTTTAATTTACTAAGTACTAAAATCTACTCTTCCGTCACACAACATTATATAAGCGTGGCCAAAGGTATCATATATATTCATTTTTTGTCACGTGAATAAAAGATCACTAAAATTTTTTGGGCGTTTGGTGGATTTCGCCAATCTTTTTTAAGTGTCACAAATAAATGTAAAGTTTTTTTTTTATAAAACAGTGGCTAAAGCCTCTGCACCTGATTGTTGTTGTCACATAAACAAAAAAATGTGTGGCTAAAAGGGTCGAAAGCTATATATTTGGCTACGGGTACAAAACATGTGTGGCTGAAACC
>JBCNJP010000006.1:25622606-25656362 GCA_039602395.1 Deinandra increscens subsp. villosa | reverse complement strand
TGATGTGTCTAACCTTGAAAGAAAACTTAGTGACTCCCAGACATATCTAGGAATAGCTAATGAAAAGGTTGAGGAACAATCCAAAGAACTAGAAAGCCTTAGAACTCAACTTGCTTCCACTAGTCAGACCTTAGAAAAAACCAATTTGACAAATAAGAAAATGTTGGATGCAAGCCTCAAATTTTATAACACAGACACTAGAATAAAGCACATCAAAAACAATGGGGGTCTGGGTTTTGGAGTAACTTATGATGATGAACCTGAATCAAAAGATGCATCATCCTTTCACACTGTTCCCACTCCTCATATGCACAAGATGATCCCTGATCCTGAAATGAAAGAAGGAACTAGAGATGCATTGAAAGACATTGATAGAAAATTAGCTGAGTGCCCAATCAAAATTTCATACCCTTCTGCTAACTCAGATACTAATTCTTCTACTCCTTGTGCAGATAGGAATAATGGAAGTGAAAAAGCTGAAACCTCAAGTTTAAAGAGTCAAGAGTCATTTGAAAAATTTGATTGGAATAATTGTTTTTCTGCTTCAAGTTCTAAACCTGGTTTTGCTGAATCTGCTTGTTTTGATAATATTTCATTGAACAGTAATTTTAGTTTTGGTGCTGGTGATAAAACTGAGTCAAAACCCTTGAGAAGGGTTAGGATTTTGAGGAAAGGTAAAGGACCACAGGTTGATGGTCCCGAACCAACTTTTTCTAGTGTGTCTGATAATTCATCCAATGTTTCTGTGTGTTCTGATGTGCATGATAAAGTGAATGTTTTCAAGAATGTGAATGTGAAGCAGGTACAGGTGGAGAGACCACTAAATTTGATACCATATCCTGAGGTAAACTCGGTATATGATCAAAAGGTGCCAATAGAGCGGGAGTATGTTTTGACCACTAGGCCTAACGGCAAAGTTGTCTGGATACGTAAAAGTGATAAACCTTCCTGGACTTCAACAGGAAGAATTTATAATCAAGAACAGACTCCCGCCTATCCTAAGAAACAGTCATGTTATGTGTGCGGAAATCCCGGACATGTGGCAAAGAACTGTTTACATAGGCCATATGAACCCTTTTATCCTAAAGAATATTTCAAAAATGAATCAGGGCAATCATATGGTGGCACAAGCAAGTCACCTGCCTCTCAAAAGATGAACCCAAAACAGAAGGTGTCTTCAATCCCAAAGGCATCTACAAAGACTAAACAGCCCATGCCCTCAAAACAGAAAGCACAGAATCATGTGCCATCTAGACCTAGGGCAACAAAACCAACCAAAGTGACGGCACCCTCCAAACAGAAGGTGCCGCACAGACAGCCTTTTAGACCAAAGGCACAGGGCACCAAACAACAGACTGCACCATCAAAATTCAATGACCAAAAGTCGGTCCCTTCACAACCAAAGGGATACAGAAGCAGTCCAAAAACCAAGTCACCCCTCACTCACAAAACTGATTTTTATGCTAACAAAGAGAATCAACCTTTTACAAAATCAGTCAAAAATAGTGAATCTGTTCATAAAGAAAAGTTTCAGGGTTTTGAAAAGTGGAATGTGAAAAAAATGGTAAACCAAGGGTATAAACCCAAAGGAGTGTACAACAAACACTCAAAGAATTTTGATGAAGCAAAAAATGCCAGACCAAATAAATCAAATGTTTACCAAATTCCACAAAAACGGAAACAGATTTCCAAATGTGAAGAGGACCAAAGTAAACCCAATGTGAACAACCCCAAATCACCCAGTCACACTCAAGTCTGGGTTCCCAAATCCAACTAATCCTTCTATGTATGCAGGAACAGCCAAGGAGGCCTGTTAATAACCTATGGTATGTTGACAGTGGTTGTTCCAGGCATATGACAGGCGACATATCCATCCTACAAGAATTAGAACACTATAATGGTGGTCATGTGTCGTTTGCGGGAGGAAAAGGAGGAAACATTTGTCAAAGAGGCACAGTCAAGAACGGCTACCTGACATTTCATAATGTCAATTATGTTCCAGAATTGAAGCACAACTTGCTCAGCGTATCACAAATATGTGACAAAGAATACCCAGTGTATTTCAACAACAAAGAATGCTTAATTCTTAAACCTGGGTACTCCATTCCAGATGATTGGGTGTTAATACGCACACCCCGCCACGGTGACTCATATGTGTTGAACATGTCAAAAACTCCCACACGTGAGATGGCATGCCTACTTTCAAAGACTGCTGAAGATCAAGCCCACTTATGGCATCGTCGTTTGGGTCACACAAACTTGAAGAATCTGAACAGACTTGCAAGAGGAGGACTTGTCAAAGACCTCCCAATCAGAGAGTTCGTTGTCAAAGATAAATGTATGGCATGTGCTAAGGGGAAGCAACACAAACGACCCCACAAGCCCAAATTCTTCTCCAGAATTGCCTCGGTGCTCGAATTGCTTCACATGGACCTATTTGGTCCAGTCAGTATGTTAAGTTTAAACCGTTGTGCATTTTGTCTTGTTATAACTGATGATTTTTCTCGTTTTACTTGGGTATTTTTCTTAGCCAGGAAAAGTGAGGTACCAGAGATCTTGAAAGCATTCATTAATGTGATCGAGAACAAGTTGAATCTGAGAGTCAAAACCATTCGAAGTGACAACGGTACAGAATTCAAGAATCAGGTGTTAGATGAATTCTGTAACAGGAAGGGGATTGAGCATCAGTACAGTGCACCATATACTCCACAACAGAACGGTGTCGCAGAACGGCGCAATCGGACACTGATAGAAGCTGCACGTACGATGTTGTGTGATTCAAAGCTTCCCACAATGTTTTGGGCCGAAGCCATCAACACAGCCTGTTATGTACAAAACAGGGTTCTCATCAACAAACGGCATCAGAAGACTCCTTACGAGATTGTTCATCATGACAAGCCCAAAATAGGGCACCTTAGGGCTTTTGGATGTCTTTGTACTGTTTTGATTAATTCTGACCTACCTAAATTTGCTGCTAAATCAGATGAATGTTATTTTGTAGGTTATTCTGCTAGTTCAGCATACAGGGTTTACAACAAGAAAACCGCAATGGTGATGGAGTCAAACAATGTAGATTGGCTTGAAGAGAATCCATCAGATGGAGGAACTGGTCCAGCACAAGCCTTTGACTACAACCAGTTTTTCATACCATTCAGGCTGGATCCAGTAGCTGCAGAAGAACTGTTTGAAGATGTTATTGCAGGACCTTCAGTGACCATAACCCCTGTAACAGTGGTTGCTGATGGTATACCAAGAGATGAGCCAGTTCCAGAACAACCGGCTGAGCCATCTGAATTAAACTCACGTGAACCAGCTCCTGTAGCAACAGAAACAGTACAAGAACAAGAACATGTAGCAGAAGAGAGTGGTGATGAAGAACCAGTACAAACAGAGCTCCCCACAGAAATCCCAGTACCAGCAACTTCTGAGACACGAATTCACAAGTATCATCCGCTGGAAAACATCATTGGTCCTCTTGCATCCGGAGTAATAACCAGAAGTACATCGGGAAACATTAACCACTGCATGTATTCCTGTTTCATTTCTCAGATCGAACCATCCAATATCACAATGGCTCTGCAAGATCCAAGCTGGGTTGAAGCAATGCACGAGGAATTGAATCAGTTCTCCAAGTTACAAGTGTGGAGATTAGTGGAGAAGCCAGTCGACAAGAAGGTCATCACAACGCGATGGCTGTACAAAAATAAGAAAGATGACAATGGGGTGATTGTCAGAAACAAGGCTCGACTGGTGGTTCAAGGGCACAAGCAGATCGAGGGAATAGATTATGATGAGGTGTATGCTCCAGTTGCTAGGTTGGAAGCAATTCGAGTGTTCTTAGCGTATGCCTCATACATGAACTTCACAGTATACCAGTTGGATGTCAAAACAGCATTCCTTTATGCTGACATGGATGAAGAAGTTTATGTTCATCAACCTCCAGGGTTCATTGACGAAGAACATCCCTACCATGTGTACAAGTTAGACAGAGCATTGTACGGACTACATCAAGCACCAAGGTCCTGGTACAAAACTCTGACTGATCACCTCTTAGCACACGGGTACATCAGAGGGATTGTTGATCAAACGTTATTCAGAAAAGAGGTTGGCAGTGACATAATCATGGTGCAAGTATACGTGGACGACATCATATTCGGGTCCACGAATGAAGATTTGTGTAAAGATTTTGAGCAGGTGATGAGAACTAAGTTTGAGATGAGTCAAATGGGAGAGATGGAATTCTTTTTGGCGTTGCAAGTAAAGCAGAGTGACTCCGGCATTCTCGTACATCAAGCAAAGTACGTGACTGAAATTTTGGAAAAATACAAGATGCATGAGTCCAAACCAGCAGACACTCCAATGGCAGCTCGTCCGCTTCTTACCAAAGATCCAGAAGGGCAATCAGTCAATGAACATAACTATCGCTCGATGATCGGGTCTTTGATGTACCTCACAGCAAGTCGTCCCGATATAATGTTTGCAGTGTGCCAATGTGCACGTTACCAGGCTAACCCTAAACTCTCACATCTTTCCGCTGTTAAACGGATCTTTAGGTACCTAAAGGGCAGGCCTCGGCTTGGACTTTGGTATCCTAAAGATTCAGGTTTTAAATTGTATGCTTTTTCTGACAGTGATTATGGAGGATGTGAACTTGACAGGAAATCCACTTCAGCAGGTGCACAATTTTTAGGTGACAGATTGGTGTCATGGCAAAGCAAGAAGCAGCACACTGTGTCTACAAGCACAGCTGAGGCTGAGTATGTTGCGGCATCTGCCTGTTGCTCTCAGGTGGTTTGGTTACAACATCAGTTGCATGACTATGGTTTGAATTTCTTTGACACTACTATTTATTGTGATAATTCTGCTGCTTTACAAATTGTCAAAAACCCTGTCCAGTTTTCTAAAACAAAGCATATCGACATCAAAATTCATTTTATTCGGGACTGCCATGATCGCAGATTGATACACTTGGAACAGGTGTCGTCGGATGAGAATGTGGCTGACATGTTCACCAAACCCCTTCCCAGAGCTAGCTTTGAAATGTGTTTAAAAGGCCTTCGTATGATTGCCTTTGAAGAGTAAATCTGACACTTCCTTCTTTGGAGGAATCTGTTCAAAAGACTAAGACTGTTGCTGATAAAGGAAAAGCGCCTATGGTTTCTAAAGGCAGACACATTAAACATATGGCTCAGAGGAATATGCTAGTGAAAAAGGGTTCATTTCTTGCTGATGCTAGAAAAGCAGGTCTTAGTCCTCCAAGCAAGAAGCAGAAAGTGTCTACTTCGTCTTCACTTCCAGTTCAGCCAACCACAAAGTCTGTTAATGTTCAAAGCTCGAGTAATCCGTCAGTTAGAAAGCTTGTGATTCGAAAGCCTTCTTCGACTGCTGTTTCTGCTTCTACTACTGCTGCATCTACAACTTCAACCATTTCGTCTACTGATCTGAAACTGGCATTACATCAAACAAGACTCGATGAGTTAGAATCAACTAATCGCCAGCAAGCTGCTGAGATCAGGGGTTTGAAGAATTTGGTAAAGGAATTGGTGTCTCGGGATCAGGAGAAGAAGATTGCTAAACTGCAACAACTTTCTTTATCTCTCGGTGAGCAATTAAATCTTTACCTTCTCAGGGGGAGAGACGACCAGATCCTGAAAAAAGTTCTAGAGATGGTGATGATATGATGAAATTTTTGAATGAGGATCCAGATCCTGAAGGTGGAGTTGGTGGTGGTTCTAGTGCTGGTGCAGCTGGAACTTCGTCTGCTGCTGCTGAGCCATCTACTACTGCCCAGGGGGAGTCTTCAGAGAGAGAAGTGTATGATGTAACTCCAATTTCTAGAGTTGAGCTGAAAGAAGGAGAATTTATTAATCCATATTCAAAAGAGCAACTGGTGGCTATTTTTGCATTAAATGTGGATGATGTGGATAACATTCCTTTTGCTGATTCTTATGGAGAAGAAAATTCTGATGAGAATATGGATTTTGAAGAAGAACATGTAGAAGTATAAGATATGACGGCTGAAGAATACCCAGATGATCCTAAGGTTTATGGAAATTTTACTGCTGATGATCATTTTGGAGGATTTAATTTCTTTGGTAATGATGATGAGGAAAAAGTGGATGAGGAGTTGAAGAAGAAAGAGTCAGAAACTGATCAACCAGAGTCAAATGAATCTGAAAAGTTATCAGAAGAAGAATAGAAGAAAATGTTATTTGATGCTTGGTTGAAAGAACAAAGAGCTAAGAAGTTGCCGATAGTGAAACCAACCAAGATTGTTGATCAAAAGAGATATTTCGACACAAAAGGTGGTGAAGCTACTGGTAGAATAATCAGTTGGATGTATGACTCGGAGCTGAAGTGTTATGCAATTAAAAAGGAGTTTGGGGTGATGTATTTGAAGCATGCTACAAGATTCAATACTTTACCGGTTTGTGATGTGAGAGATTTGTCAAGAAAGCCATTTATCAATTATGAAAGTAATGTGTTGGCTGATATTTTCAAGAACAAACCGGTAGAAGAATGTCAAGGCAAGTTCAGATTTTTAACTCCACAAAGGCCTAAGTATGTTGATCATTCAACTGATATTCATCCAATTACTGGAAAACCGGTTGTGATCTTAAAGTACAAGAAGCCGATTCAACTGAAGAAAATCCCATTGAAGATGCTTGAACAAGATTTTATTAAACCTTTAAGATGGTGGTATTATGACGAACATACTGGAGAAGCAGTGGTGGTGGTTAAAGAGCAGAACAAGGTGGTTAGGCTGTATGATCCGATGTGGTTAATTAATCTGTCAAAGGATGATATCGACAAGCTCTATCACAACAAGATTTTGTATAAGGTTGAGCATGCTGAACAAGCTTTACAATTTCAACGCGTGATTAGAGTATGTTTTGCTTTTGGTATCCACGCTGGGAATAGCCGAACTCAGCATTGGAAGAAGACGTAGACAAAAGCTTCTGAAGACTAGCACAAGACAAGGGGGAGTTTGTTAGAGCATGTTTTGATGTCTAGTGATATGTCTTTGTAATAGAATGTTTTGTATATTCTGGTTCTGCGGACCAGGGGCGGACCAGATGGTACGCCGGACCATCTGGTACTATGGTTAGTTGGTCCACTAGACGGGTTTTATATAAATAGGTTAGCTTGTTTAGAGAGAAGTTAGTTGTGAGGTTTGTGAGCTTAGACTGTGTGTTTCTTAGTGTGTAACCTCTATACTCTCTCTCTAAGTGTACGAGCTTGAAATCTATAAACGAATCGTTTATTTACCTCGTTGTTACCAAATCCGATTACATCATGCTTTAGCAAGATCATATGCGTGTTTTATAATTATCTTGAATCAGTAGGGCCTGGAAGGCTTTGGCCTATTCAAAAAGTTGAAGGCAAGGGTAAGAATTCCCTTTTTAATGTCTTCTACTCTCTATGCTATAGAGCATAATCTGTTTTCTCTATTTTTATTCTTATTTTTTTTTTTGCAGAAATGGATCTTCTTGAGGCATTGTCTTTAAGAGTTTCAAATAAGTTGAGTGTAGTGCCGAGACAATGGATGGCAACACCAAACCTTTCCTAGAACAAACCGCATCCTCTGTTTACGCCATTCTACCTAATGAAACTTTAAGGATCAAGGAAAAAAGGTTGACCCACCTATCACTGAAGATTCTATTCAAATATAAATTGTTGGTTCTGTCAATTAGGCACTGGGTATGGTAAACCCTCATCTGGAGATAACAGTTAGAACATCGTCCCAAAGTACATTGGTTGATTCTGAAGAACACCGTGATTCTATTGTAACTGCAAGTGCAATGACTCTGACTACCACATACAAAGAAATCATTTGTGTCACCAAAGCTCTAATTCCACCAAAGAGCAAAGGTAAAAAAACATCTCAGGACTTCTCAAGCAAAGCCTACAATTCAATCATTGCGGAAGTATCCTCGTCTTACATTGCAAGCTTTTCCAAACGCCAAACTCACTTCTCCTTCTGAGATTCCAGAAGTTACTCTAGACGGATCTTTTGATGAGAAAGATCCCTCTAAGGTATATACAGATCCACTGGTAACCCTTACCTTTCTAGAAGATTTCAATATACCATAATACCTTTCAAATTCCCTTGACATTCTTCCTGACCAGGGTGACAATCCCTTGTCTATTTTGTAGAAAACACCAGTTTCCTCATCTTCTCCTAGAAGTTCTCTAAATATCATCTTCTTTTCACCAAGAAAAGAAGTACCATCATTTGATGTGCCCAAATCCGAGTGGTTAAAGAAAGAAATTGGCCTTGTCACTCGTAAGACTAGCATTACAAAAGATCTCCAATAGTCTCTTGTTTCAACAAGATTCGCCCCTAACTGGGATATCATGAATGGTGACAGCAGCTTCAACCCCCTCATTGCTAAGAAGCTGGTTTTATTTGACCATACTCCTATGGACATTGCAAGTACCCAAGACATTCCTCATGAAAGATTATTTTATGAGCTCATGGCCGCCCATGCTAAAACCAGAATCTTTTTGCTGACTTGTATGGAAGATGGATAATTTCCGAAGCAAAAGTAAAGGAATTGCAAAATTTGAATGCAATTTTAAAGATGGCAGGTACTTCCCAGGAGAATGAGGTAAATATATCAAAATTGGAGAGTGAGATTGAATCTCTCAAGCTGAAGAACAGGAAATTAGCTGCTTTCAAAGGAGAAGCTAAGCGCAATTTGAAGCAATCCCAGGATAATGAAATATTCCTAAAATCACAAGCAATAGCAAGCAAGAAAATGTTTGAGAATCAAATTTCTAAGCTTACGGATGACTGCAAGGCCTTAGAAGTAGCATTGGGAAATGCTAAGAACAGTTATCCTCTATTTACACTTACGCTCCCAACTTTGTTCATCACTTGAAATTTACATTAACCTCTTAGCATTCATATTTCCATTTTTGTTGTCTTCATAAGTTGAGGCTTTAAATGTCACCATTAGAAATCTTGAAACCAGAGTGGAAGAGCTGATCAAAACACAAGAGGATGCATTATCTGAAGTATAAGCTGTGAAGAATAGGAGCAAGTGGTTGCTAGCGGAAGGGGCTGATATGCTTGCTAAATGTGTGAAAACTTACGTCATCCCAATAGCTTTAAAGGTGAACTCAGCCGCTAATGCTTATGGGTTTAATGAGATAATTCACTGTGGCCAGTACCATGCATCCAAGGGAATTACCGTTGCTTCCGCCATTCCCAAATTTGACGCTACAAAAAAAAGAAACTTGTTGAAGCTCTTGGCATTCTGAAGCAAGGACCTTTAACTTCATCGATCAACTGGCCAAGCTAGATGTGGCAGATCCGAAGATCATCAAAGAAAATATGATGTCTACCCAGATCTCCACACCTTCCACCAGCAAGTGAATATATGAAGCTTTATCAATTGTTGATTCCTCAAAGTCCATTTATGCGGTGGCGTTTTAAAAAATTAACTCTTTGAACAACTTTCTTTCATATTTTGGTACCTAATATTTTGGATTCCGCATGCGATGTGGGTGTCCAAAACAAATCTTAAGCTAAGTAATCCTTCTTTATTATGCTTATGCTACTTTAACTATTTCCAACCTTGATTGTTCCTTGCATCATTTCCGCTTTATCACTCCCTATAATGTTTTGTTGAGCTCATGCTTTGCTACGACCCATCACATTTTACTTTTGATAACAACTATATTTGTCTAGAAAACACAAATATATGTTTATACCTGCAGATGGCAAGATACTGGATCAGACAAATTTTTAGAAGATGTCAAGTTTTTGTATTTAATCTGTTGGCCGAACTCTGTCCGAACCTTGGCCGAACTGCAGGTTCGGACAGTAGTAGAGTTCGGATAGTGGGGTTTCTATAAATAGGTCGATAGGTTTGAATTTATGCAACGAGTTTCCTTATGTGTGTGTGATTGAACGTGTTTTGTTCATCGTTATGTTTACACAATGATGCCGAGCTGATCACGATCCACCCGCTCTAGCGTTTTTAATTGGTATCAGAGCGTTCCTGGCGTGATTCTTTGATCAAAATATGCTGGAATTTGATGAATTAGATTGGAGTTTGACTTTTGCAAAGTCAAACTGTTAGGTTTTAATGAAATTGGACATCAATTTGAGTTATTTTGCGAATTTGATTGATTCTAACAGTTACAGAAGTGATTTTCATTAAGGTTTGATCAAATTCGAAATTTATATGTTCATATTCTTCTTCTTCATGCTTTATCAATGGTGAAATCTTAAATACTTGATCATTGTTCGTGATTTTTAATGCTACAAGTTCCTTTCGATTATACGAATCTATTGCATCAATTGTTTTCCATTTTGGTGAAGTTTTGAGAAGATGTCAATTTCATCATCTTCCTCATTCATTGGATATTCTCGTTCGATGCTTTAAGCTCATCAAAAGCTATCAACAATGGTGCTCTTTTGATTCTTCTCGATCTCACGATTCCAATGCAAGTTTCGGATTGAATTTTGGTCGTGAATTGAAGAAGATATGAATTTTCAAAGTTTGGTGGTGGGTGGTTGTTTGAACTCACCGGAAAGTTCAAGGTCGCCGGATTCTCTTCACCGGAAACAGAAAAAAAATAGGGGTAGGGGTCGGGTTAATCGACTATTTTGTTTTATTTGCCAACTTTCATTTCTAGTCTCACAATTTCAAAGAAGGTTAAAGAGGATTTCATAGTTTACAAAGAAGTCTTTAATAACAAAAGTTAAAAAGAACAAACAAACACAAAACCATTTTTTTATTAAAAAATTTCACAAGTTTTTTATAATAAACAATTTTTTTAAAAAAAAAATTAACATAGTTTTTGTGTTCATTGAATTATTTCATGAACGCAAAATATTCATACTCAGAAATGTGCTGAATTGATTGAATCTGTTATGAAAGAAGTTCACAAGGATGGGTCTTCAAAATGTGAAGCTGTTGAGAATGAATTGAAGTTTCAACATGAAAAATGCAGAGGTAATTGCATAAGTTTCAAAGCTGACTGAAACAAATGATGATTTGATGAAGGATGTTGAAAAATGGAAGAAAGAAGCAGGTGATTTGTTTATTCTGAATAGAATAACAGAATAACTTATTACAACACAAAAAATAGTTGACTGAAGCGCAGAAGATAATTGCAGATATGAAGATTGAGGTGTGTGATTTCAAAAGACAGTTGCATAATCTCAATAATTCATCGTCTTTCACAAATTTTTTGTGCAAAAAGGAGAATTTTCAACAGATTTTCGGTGATCTTATTCTGAAAAGTGTTCCACCTCTTGTGGTTATTAAAAATTCTATCAATACTTTGAAAGCAACGAAAGAAGTTCATGATTATTCCAAGTTTGCTGATATAAAGTCCAGAAACAAGAAGAAGTTGAAATTTCAGAAGAATAAAGATGAAGAAAAGTTTGATCCAAGAAAAGCACCAAAGCTTGACTCAAAGTCTACATTTATCAATAATGAAAAAGTGTTTGAAGGCAATCCAGGACATGTTAAAGTTCAAATATTTTTAGAGATTATGATTGAAGAATCTTTGCTTTCAAATAAAGACGACTTGAATGCCATCAAGGATAAGTTTTCTCGACTTGCTTCACAAGGTCATAAGAAACCTAAGTCTGTACCAGATAAATTTAAAAAGAATGGTGGTCTGGGATATGAAAGCAAGGATGAGAACGTGAATGCTGAAAATGATTTCAAAGATATGATTGAGATAGAAGAAATTGTGGAGGATATCAAGGTTTACAAAGAAAAGGAGATTCTGGTTAAGAATCATATCATGTGTGAACCTGATGCTGATTTTCTGTCAACAAATTCTAAGTTAGAGCGTCAAGAGAGTTATTCTTCCCAAAATTCATCAATGACCACAGAATCCATGCCATATCCTAAGTCAACTTATAGGAGAGCTTGCTTTTATTGCAACAAGACGGGACATGTGATTTGTGATTGTGCTACTCTAAAAAGGTTTTCACGTGATTCATATCGATCATCATCATCTGATTCAATGATTCTCAATGAGGTACCTATTAGCCAATATCAGAAAAACCAACGACCGCGAGCTTATAAGAAGCTAGTTGTTGGTAAAACCTCAAATTATGATGATTGGTCACCACAATTTTCAAAACAAAAACAATTTTTCCAATATGAGTTTAAAATGCCTTACTCAAATGATTTTTCTTATTATGGGCCTAGACAACATCACCAACGTCATCCAAAATCTGAGAAAATGTTAGATATTGAGTTGTTAAATATTTTTCCAACTTGTCACGGTATGTCAATGGTTCTGATTCTCATCGGGCGAAATCGTCTAAACCATTTCGTTCTTGGAAACAGAAGATGGCAACCTCGGCGGGAAACGATTTTGTTGAGGATACAGGACGACCCAAGCCGGTTTGGGTTCCCATATTTAACTAAAAATTGTTTGAGGTTGTGTGCAGGTACTTCAAGAAGACCTATTAGTGATTGAAAAGTTGCTGATAGTGGAGTATTTTGCTTAAGTTAGCGCTTCACAGAGTTGATATTTTACAAACATTTTTGAGAAAAATGATTTTTCAAAATCTAAAAATCCGAGGTATCCGTGTTGGTCGATCAATTTTTTATTTTCTTTACTTTTACTTTCTTTCATATTTTTAAGGAAAATTTTTGGAAAATTCAAAAAAATAGAGTTTGTTGAATTTTAGGGGAGCATATTTTGAAAAACACAAAAAAAAGTGTGATGTTTGTTTCCTTTATGAAAAATATATAAAAAAAATGAAAAATCTCAAAAAGAGAAATTGATCCAACCATGTGAGTAATGATGGTACATCAGCATACGTTATCTGCCATGAATAAAGTAGAAAGAAAGGCTATAGGTACTTGCTTGACTTGACTAAATGTGCTGAGTAGTCTGATATTTGCGAGTATGATATAAAGATAACGCTTGCTTGATAATTGTGGTTACAAACCATGATGGGTACTGTGCATATCTGGGAAAATAAAATGAGAAGAATACCAAAAACAGAATAAAGATATGTTCTGGTGTATGCTTGCTTTATTATGAAAAATTTCAACTTGTTTGATTTTCTTTATTTTGTCAAACGACCGGACTTTCTCTACGTATCGAAAGATCGACCTGATCATTGTTCGTTTGACATTCTGTGTTATTTTCTTTGGTGTTTCGTATAATCCATCGGACTTTCTCTACGTGCCCACAAGGCCGACCTGATTGTTGTTGGATTATACAACTTCAACTTGTTTGATTTCTTTTAATTTATTTTCTCAATACTTATGCATTCTCTGCGTGCTCACAAGGCCGACCTAGTTTCTAAGTATTTGAGGCTTCTGCTTTCTTTTTGCAAGAAACACCATGAACTTAATACCTTTGTGGCATTTGATTCTGTGTAAGCAAGTTTACAATATCAGTATGAGAAATCTGCTGCGAGTAACTTGGATTGAATAAAAGAAAATTTCAAAAATATGAAATAAGCGGATTTCCAGTATTCCAGATTGTGGGGGTATCATGTTAGCAATGCTCGATAAATACACTTAATTTCATATCAGAAAGCTATAGACAATGACCTGCTTTAGCTAAAATAAACCAAATGGTTGTATTCTCAGTCAGCTTGGCTTGCATGCTTAGTATTTTGAGATTTCAGTTAGTACGATGCGCTATGTCTGATATGATCTCATGTTGTGATCTTTTTCTCCAAAAACAAAAAGAAAATTAGAGTTTAATTCTATATTGCATTTATGTTTCAGTTTATGAAGAAATCAAAAAGATTTTCAGTGTGTCTTGATATAAACTTTGTAAAATCCAAAAAGACTTTCTTTCTTCTTTGTTTTTGATCTGATCAACACGGGATACAACAAATTTTCAAATCTAAATGCTTGGTTTCTTCAAAGGAGGAGTTTTTCTTTCAAGATTAAAGTTATGTTTGGAAAAGAAAAACCGCACTTTTGTCTTCTGAAGTTTGCATGTTGAAAAGATCATAGTTTTCCAGATACAACAAATGGATTTCATGCATGGTTGCGAAGCTGTCAAAGAGTTATTATTTTCAGTACTGGTTCAATTGACTTAGTCTTATTCCTGCCATGCCTACCCTACATCAACTAACAACATATTCAAAGAGTTTGAAGATCTGATACAACACAAGTCAAGGGGGAGTTTGTTAGAGCATAATTTGTGTGACATGTGATGTATCACAGTTAGTTCCATTAGTTGTTGGATAGAATTGTTAAATCTTTTATAGGGTAGTTATTATCAATATCATATTATTAAGGGTGAGGTATAATAATTTAGGTATTATGAATCTCATAGGAGATTCATAACCTGCTTCCAATGAACTAAATTGTAGATGCCAACGAACTGAGATGATCCGAAGTGCAACCGAAGGGAGGCCGAACCTAGAGTTCGGCACTCACAAACTAGATCATATATATATCTTGTGTGTTGGATTTCAGAGGGTCCAGCTAACAAAAAAACGTTTTCCTGAGTTTATCTTGTAAAGACAGGAATTTTCGATTTTGATTTTCTGAGAGATTTGATGTTAGAATCATGATTAGAGACTAAAAACGAGTTCATTACATGTAATCATCGATCCGATTGCACAAGAACTAGTTGTTCAAGAACCAATAGTTCAAGAACCGGTGGTTTCTCAACCTACTCTCTCAGAACTGGTTGTTTCAACACAAGAAGTCCATGTGACTATCACTAAAACTGAAACACCAGTAGTGAATACCTTGATTGATGAAGAAGAAGAATCAGAAGATAAAGAATTTAGAAATCCTAATTCTGAAAATTTCTCAGATACCAATGATCCGTTTGTGTATATCCGGGTTGGTTTAAGGAACAAGAACGTGAAGAAAGGTAGTGATGAGAATCTGGCTTATCGTACCAGTTTGAGAAAGAAGAATGACCGGTTTATTGGTCAAGTGTATGATGACATTGTCCCATCCGAGTCAGATGAAGATTACAATCCTGAAGCCGATGTTGTACATGGCAAGGGAAAGCAACCGGTTATTGTTACATCTTCGGTAACTCCATCAAAAATGAGGGTGAAGTCAGTTGCTGCCGGTGGGAAAGGCAAGAAACATAAAGGTTCACAATATAACTTGAAACCTTGTCCTGGTGTATCTTCTTCTGATGGTCCTAGTATGTTTGTCCCAAAGACTACCACAGTTCAGACTGAAGTTTCTACAGCTCAAGCTGATATTCAGTCTGAGTTTTTACAAGATTTGATGAATGCTACAAGGTCAACATCAGTTAGCACAGCACCTTCAGCAAGTGCTGGTGCTAAGTATGTTAATCAGTCAATGGGATCAATAACTCCAGTATTTTCAACGGCTACAGTTTCAACCCCGGAAGTCAATTTTAATCTTGATTAAGGCTCTGTATAATTTTCTCAAGAAAGTATTCTTAACAGTGCCTTGGTTGATCAACAAGCTCAGATTGATGAACAAGCGAAGCTGATTACTGAGTTAAGAACAAGAAATGATGAACTGAGAGTCAGAACAGAATCTCAAGAGAAATTAATTAGTTCATTACAAAGTAATGAATCGGCTAAAGATCAGGAGATTATACGTTTGAGTACGGCTAGTCAGACCAAGAGTGCTATGCTTCTCAGGATGAGTGAGCAAATAAAATTCTTGATGCAGAAATTTAAAGCTC
Source organism: Deinandra increscens subsp. villosa (assembly GCA_039602395.1). Lineage (NCBI taxonomy): Eukaryota > Viridiplantae > Streptophyta > Magnoliopsida > Asterales > Asteraceae > Deinandra > Deinandra increscens. Next base: position 25,640,723 of record JBCNJP010000006.1, on the reverse strand, counting down.
AGGGGGAGATTGGGTCTGGTTTTAGTTGTCAAGAGGATTATTTGAAGTATTTGAATGATGATCCTGATCATGAAGATCCTCAAGGGAATGTTAGTGGAGGATCAGATCCAACCGGAAACACTGGTCCGGGTGCTGGAACTTCTACATCCCAGGGGGAGTCTGATTCAAGAGAGGCTATACCTATAACTTCAATTCCATCGAATCAAGCTGCAACAAGTATGGATGAGTTCAAACAGATGCTTTTCTCACTAAAAGAAGGTGAATTTGTTGGTGAACTGACATCTGAACAACTTCAAGCAGTTTTTGAGTTAAACTACTAGGAGATGAAGAAAGCTTCTGAAGCTGCACCTGATAAATACGAATCGTCTGAACCAGAATCTGAGGAAGATATTTTTGATGAAGATGTTGAGGTTGAGGATATTACTGAAGAGAAGTATCCAGATCTATACTCTAATTCCAACAAAAATCAGTCTGTGATGATTTTAAAGTATTTCCTAAAGAGAAAGGTGCTGAAGCTGAAGAGCGGTTGAAAAACAAAAAAGGCTACAAAACCTGAAGACCCGATTGCTAAAGAGGCAAAGGAACAGAATCAAAGATGGATGTTCGATGAATATATGAAGACATTCCATGCAAATTATGTTCCTCCTCCAAAGCCAATTAAGCAAAGAACGAATATTAAATTCAAGGGTCAAGCTTCAGGAGAGATTATCAGTTGGATGTATGCTGAAAGTCTCTGGTGCTATGGAATCAAACGACAACATCGAATTCAATATTTCAAGACAGCACGAGACTTTGATACATTACCGGTTTGGCATATTCGGGAGCTTACTCGAAAACCTTTCTCCAATTATGCTACTGATTGGAGAGGTTTCCATTTCAAGAAGAAGATTGAGAAAAAATGTGCTTTTGGCTTTCAATATATGAAGCCTCAAAGACCAAAAAGGCGTAGACATTCAACCAAGATTCATAAAAGAACCGGGAAGAAGCTGATAATTCTTACTTTCAAGACACAACTAATGTGATGAAAAAGATTCCGTTAATGAAGATGGAATTAGATTTCATACAAGATCTGAGGTAGTGGTATTATAATGAGAAGACTAGTGAAGTTGTGACCGTGCTGAAGAAAGATAATAGGTTTGTGAAAATCTATGATCTAATGTGGTTGATTAACATGTCAAAGGATGATATAGATGTGTTGTATCATAATCAGATCCTGTTTCTTCCAGATTATATGGATCAGGCATTGCAGTTTCAACGGGTGATAAGGATTTATTTTGCATTCAACATTTACGCTGGGCACAATCATGAGCTGATATGGACTGGGATGGAGACTGGAGTTGCAAATTGACAAAGACTGACCAGCATTTGCCAAGGGGGGGGGGGGGGGGGAGGTTTGTTGATAACTGCAGATGGCAAGATGCTGGATCAAACGAAGTTTCAGAAGATGTAAAGTTTTTTTATTTAATCTGTTGGCCGAACCTTGTTCGAACCCTGGCCGAATTGCAGGTTCGGACAGCAGTAGAGTTTGGACAGTGGGGTTTCCATAAATAGATCGATAGGTTTGAATTTATGCAACGAGTTTCCTTATGTGTGTGTGATTGAACGTGTTTTGTACTTTGAGTCTCTGTAAACTGTTTCTGCTTACTGAATGAGATTGAGTATTGTATTTACACGTTTTGTTCATCGTTATGTTTACACAATGATGTCGAGCTGATCACGATCCACCAACTCTAACGTTTTCAATTTCCCTCTTCGCAAGCATCCTGAAAACTTTTTGCAAAATAATCACAAACTTTCAAGAAATGATTCACATGTGTTTTCCCTTCATAAGATGTGTCCACCTTAAACGGTCCTAACATTACTGAAACAATTCTTGAAAATACTTGCATTATTTTAACAATCCATTACTACACACATTTGCGGAATTGATCATTTTCACTTGTGCAAAGATCGGCTTTATTATTTTCAAATAACAAAACCCACAAGCTTACATCAGAAACAACGTTATTTCAGTATAACTTGTGACCTTCGGGGAGCTTAATTGGGCGTTTTAGATTTATCCCTCAATTATGTTGGCCATCTCCACTCCCCGCTTTTTCTAACAACTAATTATTAGCAAGGTGTTCGGCCTGATCACCTCATCAATATAATGAACCCTTTTTGGATTATGAGCCCATTTAGGAAAAATTAACTTTGGTTCATTTTTGATAACATGATATTTCTTAATAGTTATCTAGAGATTTGTATTGATCCTTTGATTTGTGGACTCTATCTCTTTCAACTAATTACATTTGGTTGTACATGTATTATTTTAACATGCTCATTCAATCTCTATTTTTTAACAAAGCAACTGATTCGCTCATGCGCTCATTTGCACATTCACATCTTTAATTATCTAAAAATTGCTATCACCACATAACATATACATAGCATTACCTATTTTTTTAGAAAAAGAAAATACACGTCATTTTCAACTATTATGGGCCAAAAAAGAAAGTTTTATTGATCACCAAAATCTGTTAATCGAGTACAAATTGTTTGCAAAGACCAAACGAATTCCGAATTTTTCTTTCTACATGTTACATATAACACTTTCGCTAGTGAATTCCGTTCTAAGATCTTGGAAGTTCCACACCATCCAAGTTCTACAAGATATAAGAACCATTGCCATTTGCCCTCTTAATCACATAAGGCCCCTCCCATGTTGGTGCCATCTTTTCTAATGAAATCATTTTGCTTACTTCATTGTATCGAATTACGTATTCTCCCTCTTTGTACTGATGCACATGCACTTTTTCATTATAATATTTGGCAACCTCTTTCTTATAACGGCTCTCTCATATAGCTGTAATTTCTCGTCTTTCCTCTAATAAATCCAAATTTGCTCGTAATTCATCATCATTATTATCAGCCATCATTTGCAACCGATGTGTAGGAATACAAAGTTCAGCTGGAATTACTGTTTCCATCACATAGGTAAGACTAAATGGAGTTTCTCCATTGCTAGTCTTAGGCATTGTGCGATGTACTCACAATATATGCGGTAGTTCGTCTATCCAACTTCCACCCATTCTCTACAACCGCATCTTAATCCCTTCAACTAAACTTCGATTAGCTCTTTCAACCATCCCATTCGATTGTGGATGTGCCATAGATGTAAACATTTGATTAATATGTAATAATTCGAACCAACCTCTGAATGGATCTCCAACAAATTGAATCTGCATAAAATATGTTCCCACACAAAATTCTTCGCTTGTTTTGCAAAAATGACTGCAAGTGGCTTGGCTTCCACCCTGGTAAAATTGTCAATCGCAAGTAACAAAAAATTTACTCCTCTGGTTGTAACTGGAAATGGCCCTATGATATCCATCCCCCACTTCTGGAACGGCTAGGCAGGAGTGACTAGTATTAATTCGTTCTTTGCTCGCAAACTTACTGGTGCATGTCTTTGGTATTCTTCGCATTTCCGCAACTCCTCGATTGTGCTTTTGTACATGCCAGGCCAATAATAGCCTAAATTCATAATTTTTGTGACAACCATATTTGCACTAGCATGTATACGACAAACTCCTTCATTTACTTCCCAAACCACACAATCCGCTTCCGCAAATGTTAAACACCTTAATAAATGTTCCCGAAAACTTCTCCTATACAGCATTCCGCTTTGCATCTGGTATTGTTATGAGTTAACTCGAATTTTCCTTTCTTTCTCTTTATCTTGTGGCAATTCTTCATGCTTCAAATAATTCACCAACTGGTCCATCTAGTTTGCATGTCGCATCTGCACATCCAGTATTGCTTTTAAGTCCACAGTTCGTGATTCCAACAGTTCCACTTTATATCCTTCGCCAAATGCTCAAAAGGAACTGAAGCTAGTTTACTTAATGCATATGCCTTTTGATTCTTGGTTATGGAAATGTGCACCATCTCACATTTCCCTTTAAGGTTTTCATTAAAGCATGTACTTGCTCAAAATACAACATCATCTTTTTTCCATTTTCCTCATAGGTACCCGATATCCGACAAACTATTAATAAAGAATTAACATATGCAATTAATTCTTCAGCTGCCATCTTTTATGCCAACATTAACCCTGCAGGGAGCACCTCGTATTCTGACTCATTATTCAAACTTCGGAAACCGAAACGAATCGCATATGTAATTTCATCGCCTTCGTGTTTGATCGCCCATTAGTATACAATATCCATGGCTCCTTTAAAATTTCCACAACTGCAACTGCATATACAATCGTCTCATTTGGTAATTCTTCTAAAAAATCCGCTAAAACTTGGCCCTTAATTGAAATTCTCGGTTTGAACTCTATGTCAAATGGCCCCAACTCAATAGCCCACTTAACTGACCTTCCTAAAACTTCAGATTTCCTAGGATTCTTTGAATCGGGAATGAAGTATACAACGCCACTACATGCGGTTAGAAATATATTCTTAACCTTCTTGTAGCTTGTACTAGTTCCAGAACTACTCTGTCCACAGTTGGATATCGAGTTTCATAATCGTTTAACATTTTACTGACATAGTAAACTGGAATTTTCCTATCCTCTCGTTCGACCAACAAAACTACACTTATTGCATTTCCAGTCACTGCCAGATACATTACCAATTGCTCTCCCACCATTGGTGCTGTTAAGTTCGAAAGTGTTACTAAAAAACTGCTTCAACTCTTCAAAAGTGACATTTGCTTCTATAGTCAATATGAAGTTATTCTTTTTCAAGCTTTCCTTCAACACTGCTGATGAACCACAAAACCCCACCGCTAGTAGATTTGATTTAATGATCCAACATGGAATTGAGATAACAAATAGAAAAGTATTGGAATGAATGGAATTTTATTGATTTAAGAATACACACAGTTAAGGTGAAATCCTAGATCTGAAAGTTGTCTATACAAATTATGAAATGCCCTATTTATACTCATTCTTCAGAATCGCATCTTTCATAAGTTGAGGAGATGCACTTGCGTCTTGAACATTCGCAACTGCATCATTCTCTGCCTTGCCTTCATATGCGATACTAGTCTCTTGGAAGTGTTATTCTAGAGGCACTTGCATGTCCACTCTTGACCTATCCTCATCAAGTGCCATAAACAGAACGGTTCTCTCAGCTGCCTTAGACAAAAACTGATGTAATGCTACCAACTGACCATTTAGTGTTTGCACATCCTTAACTGATTTAGGTAGCTCCATCTTTAAGACCGCTTCTACTTTCCCTGGATGTGGTTGTATCCCTTCCTTGTTAACTATGACTCCAAGAAACTTTCCTTCTTCCATTCCAAATGAACATTTTTTGGGATCCAATTATATATTTATGCTTTTTAACCTATTAAAAGTTTCTTCAATATCCTCGAGCATTTCCTCTTCTAAATATTTTAATGACCACATCATCTATGTAAGCTTTTAACTTCTGTCCAACTTGTGCTTGAAAGGTTTTATCCATTAGTCGTTCATATGTGGCCCCTGCATTCTTAAGCCCAAATGGCATCTTTTTATAACAAAATAAACCCTCATTTGTGACAAGATCCGTTTTATCCTCATTTCCTCATCCATAGTAATCTGATGGTACCCTTTATAAGCATCCAAGAAGCATATCCACCTATAACCTGCCCATCTACTTTTAAATCTCTCTCTCGGGGAGGGCAACAATCCTTAAGGCATACCTTGTTTAAGTCCTTGAAATCAATGCACATGCCCTGTATCCCATCACCCTTCGTTACTAGGACTAGATTTTCCACTCAAGTTTGGTATTGAACCTCTCGAAGAATTCATGCATCTACTAACTTGCTTAGCTCATGTTTAGCAACACCACTTCTTACCTTATCCATGATTCTTCGCTTTTGTTGTACTGGTTTGGCCTCAGGGAAAACGTTCAAGAGATGCTCTGAAAAATGTTTTGGAACTCCAGTCATATCCAAAGTCTACCATGCAAAGACATCTACATTTTCCTTTAACAGCCATAATATATTTTCCTTGCTCCTTCTGATAGTTGCGGGCCAATTTCTATCATTTGCTCAGGAAATTGGACCTTGATCACCCACTTGTTTCCCGACAGGCCTTTACCAGCTACATCCTTCGTAACCATTTTGGCTGTTTCTTGTGTCTTAACCATAGCGATATGCTTTTCTACATCCGAATTAATAGTTGCCACTCCACGGGAAGTTGGAAAATGAACCATCCTATGTGCAATAGAAACTATTGCTCCCAGAAGCTTTAGCACTGTCCTACCAATAATAACATTATGTGGCGAAGGCGTCCCAACTACTACGAAAGTCATCATCACCGCTCTGAAGAGCTTATCATCTCCAATTATAACCGGAGGTGTAACTTCTCCCATTGGATGAACCACTTCCACTAAAAATCCAATTAATGGGGACACATGTGGCTTTAACTTCTTTTGCACTTCCACCCCCATTTTTCTAAAATAGGATTCGTACATAATTTCAGAAGCACTACCTGATGAGGATGGGTTAAGTTTAAATGTGTAAATAATGATGAAAGGCCATCATTTCCGAAGAAAGCATCTCCAAACAACATCTGGATGAAGAGCGCAATAAAGATGATGCAGTTGCGACAGCCAGAAGAGAAAATGCATCTACTTAAGAATAAGGAGGATGTGATTTTCCGATTAGTATAAATAGATACATTTTTATAATAAGAGGGATCTCCGGAGAAATGAGACTGTTAACTATGTGCTTTCTCTGGATATTCACGATGTACGTTCGAATTAGCAAAATCAATAAAAGAGATCGATTCACCATTTACTTTTTATTCTAGAGCTAGATTCATTAATGAACTATTAGATCTTACTTATAACTTGAGTGAGATTTTTTGGTTCATCACTACCTATGTCAAGGTATATCCTTTTCACCATAAAACCAGCGCTCCCAACTGTTACTATCACTGGATCTTCCATGAACTCCCCACTTGCTAATGAAGGAAAAATAATTTCTTGTCGCATCCATTTCTCATATTTCGTCTTAAGTTTGACACTTATTCGCCAATAATTTTCTCCCTTTTGTATCATCCCTATTACTTCTTTCACCCATGTTGGCGGTCTTCCCTCTTTAATATTTCTTACCAAATGTGACAAACTTGTAGATTTTACGGCCTTCTCAATTTATGTCTTTAGGTGCCTGCATTCATCAGTGTTAGGGCATTGATCCCTGTAGTACTCAAAATAGTTATTTGAATCCATGTTATTTGGCACACACTGTCTTTGCGGCCCAGGGAAACGAACATTCTCTATCGCCAATATCGCAATTGGGGTTTTTGCTAAGTTTGTTAATCTTTCATTCTTTGGCTCCATGACTTTTTATAACTCCCAAAATTACCTTCCTTCTAATGATCATAAGGCTTCAATCTATGTATGTTACATGATTGATTCTTTATCGGAACTGTATTACAGTTTTTTGAATATGCAAACTTTTCATGTGTTTTTTGAGCACCTCCTCCCTGAATTTTCCCAGACGCGCTCTTTCCTTTCACATATACTCTCACCCTTCTATAAGCACCTCCGTTGACTTTAGGAGATCTACGTGCAACTTTTTAACTAAAGGTGCATTCTTCACACCATGACAAAACCCCAAAATTCGTAATTGTCCTATGCCCCAGACATTTTCATACATTCATTGTTAAATCTTACCATAAAATTTTCCAAACTTTCGTCTATGACCGTTCATATATTATGCACTTCTGTTACTCCTTTAGTGCATATTTTATGCGGACTGAACTGTCTTATAATTTTCAACCGCAAGTCCTCAAATCCACCTATTTATGCATTCAGAAGTGCGTCAAACCATACCCTTGTAGTCCCTGTCAGGTTTTGGATGAACATTTGACACCAGGTGTGACAATCCGCATTTTCAGGTCCTTTCTTGTTATTAACTGAACATAAACCATGTTAAATATTATGTGAACATTTATGTGTTAACTGTGTTGACGTTAGCAATTAGTGTTTTATATAGTTATCATGATACGAGCATACACGTAAGTTAAACGATTGATATTCTATGGTTTCACCATTTATGATGTCATGTAATATATTTATACATAAGTTCACATGATTTATTCTATGATTTTATATGACGATGTGACGTATAATTATACGTATCGTTTCGTGATTTTATGTGAGTTAATCTATAATTTTATGTGAAACAAAACTAAATAATTTTGGGTTATTATTTATCATTTTATGTGATTATCTAAGGTTTACGTTGTATAAGACATCAAGTATTAAACATGTGCCGATATACACTTGTATATCTATCATTTAAGTATTCACCGTTAACCCCGTTAGCCTTGTTAACCATTTCTAAACTCCTGAGGGCTAACTTTATCAATCCCCAAAACCCTTTTTTACTAAATAAACCTGGAGGGACTGAAGTTGTAAAATCCCTAAATCTGGCATCTTATTATGAATTATCTAAAGGGACTGATTTTGCCATTATGGCAAAGTTAAATTGAAGAGTCAATTTGTAATGAACGACCGTTCAGGCCGACCGTCGACTCCATCAAACTTCTGGTAACTGTTCCCTATTTATTGGTGACATTAACCTCCCATTTAGTCTAGCAACTGGTCACCGTAGCCCATTTAATCAATCTTTCTCAACCCCCAAACTCCCCCTCCCGTTTCCTCTAGCCGGCAGAGAAGAAAAACCCACCGGAGATAAATCCGGTGAAGTACCACCGCCGTGCCACCACTTCCTGACCATCGGAGACCACCGTATAGTCCCATCGATGTCCGCTTGAGCACCACAGTTTAATCCAGTGCAGTTCCGCCATCAAGAAATCGAGTTTCGGGTTCGCGATCGGGTTCGTTTCTTCGTCAAAACATGTCACAAATCCATATTTGATTTGAGGTAATCACTTTAATATGTTAATCGCATATTTCCTGGTATTACTTTCATGTTTTGCGATTTTCCGGTGATCGGAAAACACCTCCGGCGATTTTAGAGTTGTGTAGGTAGAAGATGATGTTAGGCGGGTTCGGGTTATAAATTTCCGGGTATGGGTTGTTTAACAAAGGTCAACATGGTGCGATGGTTAGGACGCTGCGTCGGATCGCGAGAGGCGCGGGTTCAACACCCGGCCTCTGCATGATTTTATTCTCTTTTTTTTTCTTTAAACCCATTTCCAGTCCCTATACTACATAAAACCAATTCTGATCTGTAATATTACCAATCAGAAGGCCGTCCTAGTGGTTAAGACTTTGGATGGCTACACTAGAGGTCATGGGTTCAAGCCCCGAAGACCTCAGTTTTTCTTATTTTTTTCCTCCTGCGATTTTAGGCCAAAAAGTGAACCAAAAATTGTTTAAAATGATTTCTTAAGAATATTTAAACCCGTAAAAAGGTGGTTGCCTGGTAAACCCGTAAACTCTGACGATTTAAATTAAAATATAGTTTTCTTGATATATATTCCTATATATTAATCTAAGATTTTGGGGTTTTCATAAAAGGGAAAATGTATACATTTTGCGTAGATGGAAATATAAATATATGTCGTTGGTTTATTGGAAACGACGGGACATTTGGTATAAAGTATAAATATATGTAACTCGTTGAAACCTAGTATCAGTGTCGTTTGCGTGTGTGATCTTTATAAGTATATTATATACATCTATTTTGAATCTGTGAACTTATAAAATATATACTATTGATATATAAAACATATTTCACATTATTTCGATAATCGTTCGGATTTGGCAATGTGCCACCCTCGACTCATTCAGGATTTAACAACCTTCGTCATATCCTAGTCGACGTCATTCGTTTTTCATCGTTGGTTTAAACTTAGTCATTTTCAATCGAACACACACTTATATGCGTATATGTTCGTTAGGTGATTGATTGCTTTCGCGAGACCTGTTCTTGCTACTTGCTGTTATTATTCATATGGAATTGCTGTGCACCCGAAGGTGAGTTTCATGGCCCCATTTTACTATTTTTAATCATGTTGGGAGAGGTTAACATGAATGAACTTTAACTGTTTTGATAATCATATCACCTGAATACTCGAGCACAAGATTATGAAAAGTCCTCACATGAAAGTTACTGTTAGTAATTGTATTTAGCGGGAAATTATTGAGTAGTACTACTGGGTCTGACAAGCCCCACCCGGGTCACTCGCGACGACTCGATTGGATATCGAACGGGTGTTATAATGGTCCTTAGTCTTAACGAGGCAAAACTTAACGATCGAACTTCAGTAACTATGAACGTGCCTAGATTCTTGAAAATAGCCTAGCTAGCTATTGCATATGTATTATCTGGATTTTAAACTGAACTTGAACATGAACTTAAACTGTCGATAAACAGTTGTTTTACACTAAACTGGGACTGTTGTTGAACAGCCGATTTACATTGAACTGGACCTGTTTTTGAACTGATAAACCTGTGAACTCACCAACCTTTGTGTTGACACTTTTTAGCATATTATTCTCAGGTTGCAGATGTTCGAGTATCACCGAGTACGAATGCATGAGTCTTTGAAACACTTTTAATGTCTTTGAACAAGCCATGTCACCTTGCGTGACAAAGATTTTACATAAGTACTTTTATTTTATTTACACTTCCGCATTTGTAAAATTCTGATTTTATATTTTAATGAAATATGAGACGTTTTTATTAATTATTGGTCATTTGATGTAACTAATGGACGGCGATCCTGGTTTGTCACGATCACTGCGGTGGTGTTCCACGTGTGGATTTTTGGGGGTGTGACAAATTGGTATCAGAGCCATTGGTTACAGCGAACTAAGATTCATCTTAGACTGTAACAGTATTGCATTAGTTGCACATAACCATTTTTTTCTCATGCATCGTGATACTCACTCCTACACGCACCTGGTTTACAATTTGTCGTTTACATCATCCAATCTCCTTATACTCACGACGAGGAGCCGATTAGTCTTGAGTCATTTTTCTTAACCCCTCTAAGTTGTGTACCTCTTGGTTAACATTCATGTACAACAAGACGTTGAATCAGATCGAAGAATCACGTTTATACTTTTGACAAGCTGATTGCTACTCAGGATTACTTCGGATTGAACAACTGGGCGTAGTGCCTATACCATGGATTATGCTGCATAGGGAAGGTGGTGTAATACCTCTTCTTATCCTTAAACCTCTGTCTTAGCTTAGGAGGTTCTTGTTATACCTGCCTTAAGTATATCTCTTAACTCATCCGTTCAGGAAATGTTATCTCGATGTGCTAGTAGCGCGATTATTTAGCTTCACTAGAGTTAGCAGGGTATGAATTCAAGTAGCTGCTTATGGGGCACTTATATCAACTTTCGTGATCCTGGTCGTCTTCACATTTGCTGTGATCTCTTAAGATCTTTCCCTTCTCAATTTTATCGCGTTGTGCGTTCAAATAATACAACTTGAGTACAATTCTTATAACCCCAATGAAACCTGATACGGGTCGAATGAAATTCCCTCTTTGTGTATCGGATTGCGATCACGCTAGTATGTGTGATAATTATTGTCTAACATCGAGCTAAGCTAGGGTCATTGTGATAAACCCTACTCAGATCCTATTGAGCTAAATTTATGGCCGACTCGTTTCGCGTGGGTCATTCCAATCTGAGTGAACATTTTATCCTTGAAACTTGCCTTTTTTACGAATCCTGGTCAAAATAACCATGGGTTAGTGACCACATTCTTAATACCCACATTGTGGATATCTCATATTTACTCCACCATTCCTGGTAGCTTAAGTGAGAGGAACCAGGGTGATCATATAAAGTAAGTCATAGTTATGGGTGCACACGTAAATGTAATTTGCAGCATATGAAAATCCTGGAGAATCTTACGAGGCAAGCCAGTGGTCGTATTGGGACCAAATTACTGTAAAAAAAAAATTATTCCTCGTGGTACTAAATGTTGAACATGTTGAATTTAACCGAATGATCGAAGTCATCTATCTTTGAAAACGCTTTCGCACCTGACTTTGCTCCTTACTATTGGATTCTAATCCATACGTGAACCCTTTTGAAGCATATTATGAAAAGTTGGTCCTGGTAGGACACCGTCACACTCATGTATTTCAATGAAGAGTCTTCCTTAACTACGAACACTCTCGATGAAACCCTTGACTGGTTTGAACTCATCCTGGATCATAATTTTATTTTTACGATCTTACCGGCCATATCAATCCTTGGAACTTTATGATGGTGAGATAACTTGGACATATATTCACCGGACGGATACCTAGACAACGTTAGATGAACGAATTAGATAAATCATATACCGTGAGCACCAGGGCGTATTTATTGGCTAAAAGCTTTTGTGAAGTTACCCTCTTAAGTATCATACTCCCTGATTTTCTTATGCGAACCAAAACTTGTTACCAACAACATCGTCATGATTGTACAAACTGCTTACCTCACCGCAAGCATATTTTTGTTCTCTAAGGGGGGTAATGTTAGTGAAAAGCTTTCCTAATTTTCAAACTGATAATTTCCAGTACTAACGTAACGACTATTCTGAATGACCTTTTGAACCTGTGCGATTGATTTTTGTCCGCATGATTCGAACCTTTTACGATTAGCTTTTCTACTAGTTACACACCATTGATGATGAGATTACCTTGTACCTCAATTGTAGTAACAATACAAATCTTTTTGTGGAGACCCTATATACACCCATCAAGCATGAACTTCTTATTATCAATAGCTAATTGTACTATCAACCTGTATTATCCCTTCTTACCCATCGAGTACCAAGATGCCCATACATTCGAATTTTTATTAACGCTCCTGTCATAGCGACTATCGACAAATTCTTGATACACGAATACTCATCATCCTTTCCAGGAAACTTTCATTGATGAACCCCCAGCTCGAACTTAAACCTTGTGGCCTGTTGAAATTTTGATCATCTTGAAATATGAGGCTTTATGATAATCGCATTGTGTGTGCCAACCTCTCGACGACCTTCACTAGAATAGCAAGCCTTATGCATCTTACGGGTATTGTGAATGGAAACTCTTACACCTTTTGTTTGTATAACGTATTAATCTCTCGCCCCTCTTACATTCAAGCGTATGGGAGAAACTTGAAGTCCTCTATTTCCGATAAAAGTATCCAATGTGGTTTGACTAATATCTAGTAATGGTGGGTAGTTGGTACACTTTCAAGGTGCTGGTAGTGTGGTGGGTTAGCTGCGGTACACCCTATATATGAACATTGGTGGCACGTTGAATGTGGGACCAGTACCGGACCAAGGATTGACGTTAGAGTCATACACAAGAGCCTCGTCATGAGAAACTCCATCTAACGGGACTAGGTCCTCGACAAAGCTGCTTATTGCTACTTTCACCGAGATTACAGATATCCCTTACGTATTCCTACCAAAAGGGACATACACAAAACAATCAAACTTCATGCTATCAATTGTCCGAGTCTAGAAGAAAACTTTTCTAAAGCGAAATTCCTACCATGATTTTGACGCGAGTTCTGACTCAGATGAACATCAACGTTTTGAAACCAGAGATTTTCCCTTATGAATGACAAACTACCTGACTGAATGATCAACTCCAATTTGTAGAAGCATAGGAAAAGTAGTAGATTAACTTTCGTTTAAGGGACACTTCTTTTGGGTCGGCTGCCTTGTTTTTATGAACTCTCTGGAATTTATTGAGGTGATAGGCCTGATCTTTTTCTATGGAACACCCGATTTGATCCTTTGACCCGCGGTAAACCTGCACTGAACCCTAGCAAAGACGCATATAAGCTCAAGAACACCAAGGAGATTGGGCACGCGGGTGAACTTAAACAATGAAGATTTGACTAACAGATGTTTACTCTATTGGATTGTGTAACCGCAGCCACATTCATTTCGATATTTATTTATGAGAATTCCTTGCCAAATCTTGTCAAGCATGTTATATATTCCTCTTTGAATTTTATACTATCCATTACATTATTTGCATCCTCCCTACTGGTATTTTCACTAGTGCCAGTTTAAACTCACATGACATCCTTGAAATGTGTAGTTGCAACTATCATAAGTTTTTTTTTATCTCATCACTTACTCGGATCTACGAACTAAGTCGTTGGCTCTTTTACCTCTATTTGCTATTCTCTAGCTTGATGCCATGCGTATTCCTGCAGAACACTTTTTTTTATATTCGGTACTTCATAGGTTACAATTTTATTTTATAGGATCTTCACTCTAAATTTTTAGAATACTTTACAAAGGTAATATGCATGATGATATGTTGTACTAAGCTCCAACTTGAATTTGAACCTAATTATCTATGTTTTTTGAGGAAAAGTTCTTAACAGAATTTAGTAATTCTTTTCTAAAACAAACTGCTACATGTTACCTTTTGAATGGTTATGAGCTCTTGATTGGATTTCTCTTTGGACCTCAGTCCTTTTGTCACAAAATCATTGTGTTGCCAGTTATATTTTAGTATTGTAAAACCACGAAGGGATCTTACTACTGCTAGATTCGGTCAATCGAAGAACAACGAGGTAAATAAAGCTTTGATTTATTGATTCACAAAGAGCTACAAGCTAGAGAGAGAAACACATTCAGTTACACATAGTTAAGAAGATGAGAATGACAGAACTACTAAGCTCTCTCTAGCACGAACTATTTATAGTCACTTACATACTGGTCGGCGTACCACTTGGCGAACCCGTACCAACTGGTACGGCGGACCATATGGTACGGCCATCTTAGTATGTTGACTATATGACTCACAAAGACGCTCTAGTCTAGATACAATACACGAGACACAATGGTAGCATAGGAATATGCTCTAACAAACTCCCCCTTAACAAACTGCTACATGTTACCTTTTAAATGGTTGTGAGCTCTTGATTGGATTTCTCTTTGGACCTCAGTCCTTTTGTCACAAAATCATTGTGTTGCCAGTTATATTTTAGTATTGTAAAACCACGGAGGGATCTTACTACTGCTAGATTCGGTCAATCGAAGAACAACGAGGTAAATAAAGCTTTGATTTATTGATTCACAAAGAGCTACAAGCTAGAGAGAGAAACACACTCAATTACACACAGTTAAGAAGATGAGAATGATAGAACTACTAAGCTCTCTCTAACACGAACTATTTATAGTCACTTACATACTGGTTGGCGTACCACCTGGCGAACCCGTACCAACTGGTACGGCGGACCATATGGTACGGCCATCTTAGTATGTTGACTATATGACTCACAAAGACGCTCTAGTCTAGATACAATACACGAGACACAATGGTAGCATAGGAATATGCTCTAACAAACTCCCCCTTAACGTGTATTGTATCTAGCTATCTATCTATCTAACAAAACTTCAGTCTTCAATCTTCAGCATCGCTGCGTCCGATCCTCACCTTGAAATCTTGTCAGAATAGAACTTGCATGGCTGGATCAATCTTGAACAATCTTTGAACTTCAAGATCTACTTGTGAAAGTTATTACACAAACTCCCATTTTTCCCATGCTTGAGTCTTATCACACAGAAACCTACAATTTCAAAAGATAG
This sequence comes from Deinandra increscens subsp. villosa, assembly GCA_039602395.1. Lineage (NCBI taxonomy): Eukaryota > Viridiplantae > Streptophyta > Magnoliopsida > Asterales > Asteraceae > Deinandra > Deinandra increscens. Next base: position 25,625,207 of record JBCNJP010000006.1, on the reverse strand, counting down.
AAACGCGGCTTTCTTTTTCTTTTATTAAAAAATAATTTAATCTTGCCGCAAAACTTTTCTTCGAGAATCCAAGATATAGTTTTGAAAATTTGATTTTGTATCGTGTATCGATCGGTCGAAAACAAATAAGAAACAAAATATTTTTGGCTTTTTGAAACTTTATATCAAAACACACCTAAAATCTTTTTGATTTTTCTAAATTTATGCTAAAACACACCTAAGATCTTTTTGGAATTTTCAGATATGAAACATAAATGCAATACATAAATGAAATACTGAATCACACACTGTTTTTGTCTTTTGCGAGAAAATCACAACTTGGGTTCATATTGGTCATAACATGCTGAACTACACTTCAATTTCAGTTACTTAAGCACACAAGTCATGTCGATTGCTGGTATAATTTGTTCATCTTAAACTCAGGCACAATCATACTCATTACATCTAGATATGTTATTGAATTGATTAGATTGCATTAACTAGTGTACCCCACACTATCAGATATGCTCAGATATGTATTTGCTTATCACACTTTGTAATTTCATTTGTGATTTAATCACATAATTATTTTATTCATGATATCGTCAACTGTGTTCCTTAATGTCGATCTTTCGATACGCAGATAAGGCCTCGGATTAACAAAATAAGAAAATAAAACAAGTTGAAATTGTATAACCCAACAACAATCAGGTCGGTACTCCCGTACACGCAGAGAAAGTCCGATGAGTTATACGAATAACCAAAGAAAATAAAGCAGAACGTCAAACGAACAACAACAGGTCGGTCTTGTGGACACACAGAGAAAGTCCGATCGTTTGACAAAATAAAGAAAATCAAACAAGTTTAAATCTATGCAAAATGAACACATGTATACACAGTGACTTCTCATTTTTCTTTTTCCACATATCTTTTTCTTAATATCATGAGATACGCATCAAGATGTTGTTCACTTGGTCAAGCATTTGTATTTAATGTATATCACATCTGAATACTTTCTGATTCCACATATCTTTTTCTTAATATCATGAGATACGCATCAAGATGTTGTCCACTTGGTCAAGTATTTGTATTTAATTTATATCACATCTGCATACTTTCTGATTTAATGTCGAGTCTACCAAGCACATCAAACAATGATCTTATGGCTTTTTCATCTATTTTATCCATGAGCCAGAAACGTAAGCTAATGTACCATCATTTCCCAACCATGTCGGATACAATTTCTCATTTTTTCAATATTTTTGTATTTTCTGTTTTTCAATGTTTTTGTACTTTTCTATTTTCTCCCCCTTAAAATAAAAACTCTATTTTCGAATTTTCATTTTAACAAAACACAAAAACACTATTTTTAGTTTTTCAATTTTCTCCCCCTAAACTACAAACGAAATGCATTAAATAAAGAAAATTGACCAATCGATACTGATACCTTTCAATTTTTAACTTTCAGAAAATTCAGTTTGAAATTTGATATTTCTTGAAATTTAAGTTAAAAACGCAGAATACTTCTCCATCAACAACTTTTTCAATCACCAACGGGTCTTCTAGAAGTATCTGCACACTGGTTTTAAAGAATTAGTACTCAAATGACCCGACGCACACAGCTTCTGGTCGACCAGTGTCTTCCACAAAATCAGTTGCAGCCGCGCTAACTACATTAGGTCGCCACTGCATTTTTGCTTTTTCATTTTTAACAGAGTCATCATCATCTGATGAACCACCAACACTTGAATCAAATTTGAAAAATTGTTTCGTTTTAGATTTTGATTTGGAAGGTGTAGACTCAGTAAATATCCTGCCTGATTCATCAATAAATGTGACAGATTTGTTTGAAAATGAACTTTTTACAGATTCAGGACAATCCCGTGCCATGTGTCCCTTTCGGCGACAATGATAGCACAAACGATAGGATCATTGAGATTGTGATTAGTCCTAAACTGAAGGACATCTATCCATAAACTCAGAATTATCAGAAATATCATCAAAAATTTGAAATCTGTTAGAATGTACCCATTTCGATGTAGGACTTCGAGGTGTGGAATTTGATCCAGAGGATGAAAACTCCTTAACCTTTTGAGCATCCCGAGAAAAACTTTCAGACGAAGCCTTCTTCTGAATCTTACCTCCAAACCCTTTTTCCATTGTAGACATAAACACCTGAGCTAAATGATAGATTTGTTTCAAGCTTGTATCTTTCTTTTCTTTTGGAGCTTTCTTGGGCATATTCTTCTTGGCATTCTTTTCAAACTTCTTACCCTCACTCCCCAAACTTGAACATTTATAACCTGGTAGCTTTGATAAATCAATTTGACAACCAGAAAGACCAGCTTTAGCAGCTTGATTGAATGCCGCTTTTATATCCTTCAACTTATTGGCTTCTACCAAATTAGCAGCAACTTGTACTTCACTAACAAACCCTCATTTTTCTCAACCACCTTGTCAGCAGAAATGATTCCCTCATCGGATATAAACCCACCAGATCGACACAAAGTTAGAAGTAGATTTGTCAATCACACATTCCTCCTTTTTCACTTTCTTGTTTGAAACCGTTGATTTCTACTTCTCATATTTCTTAGTAACATATTCAAAATAATCACCAATTAT
>JBCNJP010000006.1:25570641-25622106 GCA_039602395.1 Deinandra increscens subsp. villosa | reverse complement strand
AATTACATCCGGACCAAACTACAGGCGGACCAACTGGTACGCTGAAACAACTACCGCGGACCAACTCTGGTACGCTGAAACTGCTACGGACCAAAGTAAAACCTCCACGGACCAAGATATGAAGATTACCCACCGGACCAAAATCAGCGGACCAACTTCACGATGAAGATAGCCGTGCGGACCAAGTGTTATTGAGCCGAACCACCGGACCAGTCGCGGACCAGTGAAAAATCGTAGGATTTTTACTATTTTTGATTTTTCCGGCTTGTAATCAATGCAGAGCTCAACACGAACGTTGTTTCTCTGTCTAAAACCTAAAAACCGATCTGTAAATCACCGCAATCGAGCAAACCTGCTCTGATACCACTTGTAAAACACGCGTATGATCTTGCTAAAGCATGATGTAATCGGATTTGGTAACAACGAGGTAAATAAATGATTCGTTTATAGATTTCAAGCTCGTACGCTTAGAGAGAGAGTATACAGGTTACACACTGAGAAACACACAGTTTAAAGCTCACAAACCTCACAACTGACTTCTCTCTAAACAAGCTAACCTATTTATATAAAACCCGTCCAGCGGACCAACTAACCAGCGTACCAGATGGTCCGCCGTACCATCTGGTCTGCCCCTGGTCCGCAGAACCAGAATATACAAAACATTCTATTATAAAGACATATCACCAAGACCTAGCACTAGACATCTAAACATGCTCTAACAATAATAACAAAATATTCTTAGGAAATTCCCTGTTGGGATGTGCATGTTTTATCAAAAGGCTCATATGTTTAGGGTTATATTCTGACTCTTTGGGCCTTACATCTCTAACAGTGTCCTCGATCAATCACCATTGCATTTCCTTTGGGATGCAGCGATCATCAAGGTAATTAAAACTTTCTCTCCATGATCGAGGGTTTGGGGGTAGTACAGTACACAGAGGCGACAGTTTCCTCCTTCTTTCGAAGGTTTACCTGTTAGAGCATGTTCTGGGTGTAGTCGTTACTGTGCGAATTATGTAATAGTCTAGATTGTTGTTTTGGCTAGGTTGCCAACGTACCATGCAGCGTACCAATTGGTACGCTAGCAGTGTACCAAATGGTACGCTGGGTATGTTGGTACGTTAGGCTGTGTCACCTATAGATAGGTGGAGTCTAGCTTAGCAATGTAGACTTCTGTTCATTTGTCTTCGTGTTGAGAGGAGAGGCCTGTCCAACCTCTCCCAGAGCTTCATTGATGTATACTTCTTCGGTTTGTAACCAGTCGACACAATAAATGACTAGATTCTCCGTCTTGTTATGATCTGGAAACTATCCGTCACGTGTTTTAACAGTGGTATCAGAGCCGTTGGCTCAATTTCCAGATCACATTTTCGTTTTTATGAGTTTTTGAGACGTAAAAGTTCAATTAGGCGAGATTCAGTGATCTTTTGATCAAATTTTGTTCAAACAAGTGTTCTTGTGTCAGTTTCGCACCTAACAGTAGTGTTTGTGTGAAGAAATTCGACAAAATCTTGAATCTAGAGTGAAATTAGTGAATTTCGAGTTTTTAAGTGTTGGTACGCTGGTGGTACGCTAGGGAATCTTCAACCGCCGTACCAGTTCACTCATCGAACGTAATAAGGTCCTCAGTTGGTACTTATTTGAATCTTCATCGGCCGTACCAAGGTGGTCCGAAGCGGTTATCTTCGGTGCGCTGTCGGTTACGCCGTACCAAATGGTATGTCGTACCAATGGTCCGCTGTTTAATGGTACGCCGAAGGAAATGGTACGTTGGAGCTTACGGTCCGCTGTAAATTTCCCAGCCAGGGGCTCTGCCCCTTGGACCTCGCCAGGGGCTGCCGCCCCTTGGACCCCGCTTATCGGGGGCGCTGCCCCCGAGCCCCCATTAATTAGTAATAAACATTTGGGTTTTATTTTCAAGAAAGGGGAAAGGTCATGGGGATTTCAAAGAACAAATCAGTTATCCGGTTTACCCTTAATTCGGTAGCTGTGAATTTACAATCAAGAGTTACCAGATTCTGGTGCTTATCATGAGTTAGTCGTCAAATTTCTGAGATATGTTTGTGGGTAGTCACGGTTTTTTATGATGGGCATATATTCAAAAACATGTTTCTGATGATGTACAGAGATTCAGAAACTGGGGTGTGATTACTTTGGAACGTTTGTTGGAGATTATCTTTCTACACAAACTGAAGATATAATGTGATTCCATTGCGAGCCACCTGAAGAATATATTGCTTGCAGGGTTGGAATCGGGAATTGAATATGTCATATGTTTAGGGGGAAATTAGGACCCTTGAAAATTTCAAAGTTTTATCAGATGAAGAACGGAAAATGTGAATATTCAAAGCAATCAGTTGAGGGATGATGATGATTTGTGATCTTCATGAATTGGAAGTGTATTATGATGTTCGTGCAAACCGATATGTCAAAGTTTTCAATTATGGTTTGGAACTTTTTGTCATATGCCTGATACTTTCTTGACTCGTGAGATTCTCGTGTTGATCTATCAAGAGCACTGACGTGATATTCTTTGATTGCTGATATATTGGGAGAGACTTAATGCTGGGGAGGAATTTCTGTGATTGAAGATTGGTTTTCATAAATATCAAAATGTGTTGCAGGATTTTGAAGATTAAAAATTATTGTCAACATGTTGTCATGCTCGTGGATGTCTTTATAGTTTCCGGGAAATGACTGATGAAGTGAACTCTTATCTTATGTCGGTTCCGAAACAATAGCTGTGCTTTATCCGAGGGGGAACTTAATTGGTTGTGGAGATTGTACAAGATTCGAATTGTTTCCTGCATGCCTGAAATTCAGTCCAAGGGGAGTTTGCTGAGAATCAAGTTTTCATGATGTTGCAGACTGACTGGTGACGATTGCTAGAAGATAAAGACCTACATTCGATAGTAACGTCCAAGGGGGAATTTGTTAGAGCATGTTCCGGGTGTGGTCGTTACTGTGCGGATTATGTAATAGTCTAGATTCTTATTTTGGCTAGGTTGCTAACGTACCATGCAGCTTACCAATTGGTACGCTAGCAGCATACCAAATGGTACGCTAGATATGCTGGTACGTTGGGTTGTGCCACCTATAAATAGGTGGAGTCTAGCTTAGCAATGTAGACTTCTGGTCATTTGTCTTTGTGTTGAGAGGAGAGGTCTGTCCAACCTCTCCCAGAGCTTCATTGATGTATACTTCTTCGGTTTGCAACCATTCGACACAATAAATGACTAGATTATCCGTCTATATCTTTGTTATGATCTGGAAACTATCCGTCACGTGTTTTAACAATACCAGTCACCCACCAAGGTGAAGCGATAAAAAGCCCTAAACAAAGTAACACTAGGAAAAATTTTAGCTTCTCTACAGGTAATTTCGAAGTGACTCAAGCGGAAAATCCTTTGAGGATGGATTTGAGAGATGTGTACTTCGAAGAACATTAACTCCCTAATTAAAAAATTTATAAAAGGAATGTGATAATTTCCACACCTCAGAATTTCGGTATAAGTACCGATTTTTCCGTCAGAAAAGGGTAAGATAGGCTTCCTAGGTTCTACCAGTTTTGGATTCAAGTTTGAGGGAATATTGTATCGTCAAACATGATCATCAAGCAATATAGGAGTAATAATGGAGAATGAGCGATGCATATTATGCTTCGAGGATTCACTCTCTACCTTAACTGAAGAAGAAGCCATAGAAGAAGAAAAACAGACGAAGATGGTGAGCGAAAACTAACCTTTGATGTAAATAAGTATTCGATGTAGGAAAACCAAGAACGGCGACGATAAAGTTAGGGTAAATGAACGAAGAAATGAAGAGGAGTGAGAGTAAATCTGGGGGATTTTGATTTTCGAACGGTCAGGTTCATTTTTAAAAAAAAAGTGAGGAAAAGAAAAATTATCCTCATGGGTTGTTGTTGCGTGTTATTTCATGCAAAAATACGTGTCTGACAAAAAGGTTACAATTATACACGTGCGACATATAGATCAGTGGTTTAAAACAGATGCGTATGTCGAATCGGGAATGTTAATCCGATAACTATTGCGTGAATAACTACCGGACTAGGGAGACTTGATGGTTGGTGAAATTTTTTAAAATTCTGAGATGTTTTTTTTGCAGGAATATAAGCACGTGGTTAACAAGCTTAGTCCATCATTATTGTACAAATAACTACTGGACTAGGGAGACTTGTTGAGGATTGGTCAAAATTGGAATTAAAGACGGAAATGCATTGGCTAAAAGCAGTTGCTCGAAGGTCAGAAGGGATTCTTCAACAGGAAGTGACATGAGAAGCTTATAAGCATGTGTTGCAGTTGCGGTTCCGAAGCAAGAAGCACAAATTCTTTAATGAGTAGATGCGATTTTTAGGACTCGATAAATAGGCCTCTTTAGGCATATAATAAGGACTTCCAATTTTTCACACACTAAAAGGTGTGATTCAGCTCTGTTTTACAAATTCATCTTGTAATATCTGATCCATTCAATAAAACTACTTTTCATTCATTTCTTGTACTGTATTCGATCTCTATTCTTGTTCTAATCACTTGAAACATCAAATTCAACTCACACGTAGTGGGATTTTGTGTTTCATCGGTGATCTTTAAACACGACCACTCAAAATAATATCCATGAAGAAGGCAGGGAAGTGTATAAGGAAAGGATGCCAAGCCTTCTTAGCAAATATTATCGATATTCCGAAGGAGAGTAAGTTAGAAGATGTTCCGGTAGTCTCGGATTACACCGATGTGTTCCCTAACGAACTACCAGGATTACCACCTGAGCGACAGGTAGAATCCCAAATCGAACTTGCATCCGGAACGACACCAGTTGCAAAGCACCCTCCGAGATGCAGGAATTGAAGAGTCAATTGCAGGAGCTTCTTAACAAGGGTTTCATCAAGCCCAGTTCGTCTCCTTGGGGAGCAACCGTGTTGTTTGTAAAGAAAAAGGATGGGTCGATGCACATGTGCATCGACTATTGCGACCTCAACTGAGTGACCGTCAAGAACCGATACCCACTACGCAAAACAGATGATTTGTTCGATCAATTAAAGGAAGTCAGATATTTTCTAAAATTGATTTGAGGTTAGGTTACCATCAGGTAAGAGTGCGGGAGGAAAATATTCCAAGGACCACATTCAGGACAAGGTATGGACATTACGAGTTCACCGTGATGTTATTCGGCCTGATAAATACGCCCGAATTGTTCATGGAATTAATGAATCGCGTATTTAAACCCGTTAGAGCATAATCCGTATGCTACAATGTGTCTCGTGTGTTGTATCAATAGGAGCTAGGTTGTGAGTCTGGAAGTTAACGAAGCAAGCCACGAACCAATTGTTCGTGGGCAGCGAACCAATGGTTGGCTGGTAGCTTGGTTCGTCGATCAGTCAAAAACTATAAATAGTGTTCACTTGTTAAGCTCTTTAGAATTCTGAGTCATTTATGTCATTTGCTATGTGTGTGTTTTTTAGAGAGAAAACAGAGAGTCTTGCATTGACTTTGTGTCATCTCGAATTCATCTCGATCATTAAATGATACACGCTCAATGCTTTTTCAATTGGTATCAGAGCATTACGTGATTTTACAAATCAAATTCTAGAAACTTTTGACATTTTTTGAGAGAGAAAGTGGGGTTTTAAGTCTAAATGGTCATTTTCTAGTTTTTTGGTCCAAAACTTGATTCTAAAACATTCGTATACTGTTATTATACTTGACTGCTGCAAATTTCAGTTCAAAATGTCCAAATTCGTCAAAATCAGAAACTTTTCTATTGGTTTGCCGCTTAAATGTGCCGGTTCGCCGGTTAAATTTATTGGTCCACTAGTTGAATGTCAATGGTTCGCTCAGTATATCTTCAAAATATTCAGTTCGCTGGTTATAAATTGTCTTTGGTTCACTCCTTGAATCTTCATCCTTGGTCCGTAGCGGTTACCCCACCAAACTATAGGTCAGCTAACATTTTTGGTTCGCTAAAGGATTTCTGTTGACTTTTCGGTTCGTCTGACTTTTGTCCGTTGGAAGTTATTTGGTTCGCTGGTCAGAATATTGAGTTTTACTAAAAACGGGCATAACTTGAGATAAGTTTGGAGTTAGAAGGTCTATTACCAGCTAAAACGACCGTCTCGACGAGATCTACACTTTAGTGCCTTATGGCTAGTATCATCCGTTTTGAACCCCAAATTTCACTTCTAAAATTTGCATTTGAATTTTCAATACAGATAATACGATTTCATGATGAGTGATTTCTACATGTTTTCCACTATTTAAAACTCGATGCAAGCGATGCTGAACTTCGATAAAGAAATTAGTACACGTTAGAAAGTACCTAGTTATTGAAAGTAGAAGATTATCATTATTGGGTTAAACGATATGAAGCTTACATTGACACAACCGATGTTATCATGTGGATTGCGTGGTTTTTAATATCCGATGGATGACAATACTCCAAAGAATCAAAAGGATTTTGATGATGCGAAAAAGAAATATTATCAAAGAGAAAAGAAAGCCTATGGTATTCTTATGATATCACTTCCAACTGAATTGTTGCATCAATTCAAATCTTTTAAAACTTCAAAGACATTGTTGGATACTCTGTCATCCAGATATGAAGGAAATGAACAATATAAGAAGAGTAAAAGAAAGGTGTTGAACAAGGAGTTTGATAACTTTTGACACTATCCTAATGAAAGATATAATGCTTTAGTGTCTAGGTTTTCACATCTGATGAGTGAGATGGGAGTTGTGAATATCAAGAAATCTGATGAAGAGTTAAAGGAGAATTCTTGGAAGCCTTGCCAAGTAAATATGAGAATTGTTTCTTGTTTCTAACTCATGACAAAGAGTTTGAAAATTTATCATTTTATGAGATAACTGGAAAAGTACAAGCACGTGAACTTGAGATATCTATAACAAACAAAGTTCCGGCTTTGGTTCAGAATCATGATGTATATTATGGTCAGAATTCAGCAACGGTTAATGCTAAATCAAAGTCTGATTTTGGTTTAACACCAACAACAACATTTCTTTTTGGAAATGTTTCTGGAAGTTCTAAAGCTTCAGGTTATTCAAAAGGTTGCCGTTTTACTATTCCAAATCAAGCAAATAAAACTGCATTTTCTGTTAAGAGACCTGATGAACATCTGGAATTAATATCAGCTTTGTTATCTTTATATTATCAACTTTTGAATGGAGGTTTGCTAGCTGCTAATATAATTGAATAAGATTTTGATCAGATAGATCCAGATAATCTTGAACAGATGGATCTTAACTGGAAACTTGCAATATTGGCGCAAAGAGCTAAAAGATTTAGAAAGAGAACACGAGTACAATGTTTAAATCCACATGGTAAATTTGGGTTGGATAAATTAAAGGTAGTGGGTGTTAAGTCAAATTCTAGTGGAAATGCTTCTATATCAAAGCCAATAACAACTACTGCAAATCAAAAGGCGTTGGTTTCTCAAGATGGTCAAGAATATGATTGGGGACTAGTTTTTGGTGATGATCACATTGCATTAACTGCAATTCATGATCCAATGAATACTCTATGTCAAAGTTTTAGAGCATTATATGTTCGTCATGTGAAGTATCAGAACATATGTGTGAAGTATCAAGTACAAGACAAAATCTACAAAAGTGCATATGTCCGTAGTGACCCGAACTGCCAGTTCGGGTGCATACGAGTTGACCCGAAGTGGCATTTCGGGTGATAGTTGGTTCGGACAAATTTGTGCAACTATAAATAGGATTGTCTTGTATAGGATTATAACTTCTTGGTCATTCTTCTGTGTGTTTTTCTGTGTGTGTTCTCTCAGTAGTTATAATAAAAATATCATTTGTATTTACTTCATTGTGTCACTTTGTATAACTCGAACTACACGTTTTGATCATTGATCGAGTAGCCGATCCTGCTCACGAACATACAAGTGGTATCAGAGCTTTCAGTTTAATCTACTGATCAAATCTCAACTACGTACGGTTCATCATGAATGCTTGATAATGCTATATCAAGGGTTTACATGTGATAAAGTTGCTAACTTTACGTAAGATCTTTGATAAAAACTTGATTTTGAAGTTCATGCATGATCGATCTAGAGTAAAGGTGTCTTTTTGATGTTCGATCTATGATAAAGTTCCATGATCTAGGTTATGGGATGTATGACGGATGATAAAGTTGTAATCTCGGTGTTTGGTGGCATGAAAAATAAAATATTTAAATAAATTACGAAACATGATCGTAGGGTTACGTAGGATACATGCATGTGTTAGCGAAAACTTGATATAGCTTGAAATATGTTAGACTTGAACTCCATGTGCTAGACGTGTGATGAAAACATGGTTTTAACTTGGACTTTGCTTAAACGTGATAAATATATATTTACCAGAAAAATAATATATATGTGACGCATGCGCATGAACTTGTAAATACTTGTATACTTGCTTATGTGTCTTAGGTCAAATTTATTATGCATTATATGTATGTACAAGTCATAAGTCTACTATCTCGGTGGGAATGACAGGACTTTGTAAGATCGCCCCGTCGATCTTACATTGTATGCGCGGGATAACTTGTAATAAATAGTGACGCGTAATTATTTTTCGCTATGTAACATGTTATATGTTAAATACGTGTTAGGATAAATATTAGAAAAAATAATTCAATGCCCAATGTGTTGTCGAGTCAGCTTGTCATTCGTCCGCATATATCGAGACAGTTGGTCAACACGGTAAAGCACTTAGATAGTTATGTGTCTGAAGTCTAAGGAGATTCACTGCCCTTTCATCAGTTTGACTGTTTGGATTACTATTTTGCATCTTAGGTGAGTTCATGGCCCCGCTTTTTAACTTGTTATGCTTTTGGAGGAGAAGACATGTGGCAATAATTTTATTTTGAGAAATGTATATGTGCATTTTATATACTATTTACTAAACCATAGATGAAAACATGCCAAGGGAGTCCTTCCAATAATAATGTGTACCATTAGTATAGGATAGATAATGGGGAAATGTTAAATAGATCTGTTGGGCTTGACAAATCCTGCCCTGGCTAGTAATTGTCACCTCACTGCCTTCAGGAGTGGAGAAGGGGTATTATGTTTTCCTAATTTTTGGTCATGCTCGGCATTATAGCATGGATTGAAGGCAAAGTCATAAACTGTCAGGAATATATGGGGACACAAATCCTATGGTGTTACAAATAACGTGGACTAGCTATCCCAGGTATATACAATGCTATTAAACTCTTTACTTTATAGGATGTGTGACTCCTGCATTAGTTAGGCCTCGTTGAAGATAACTGGTTAACTTAGTGTTTTTGATAAATGTTGTGTATCTGCTTACTTAACTCTGTGAACTTCCCAACCATGCATTGACACTTTTACATATTTCTTCTCAGGTCCTTAGGAGAGATAAGGAGCACATTAGGATCATGATTTGATTCTTGTCTGCATGGTTTGTAAACACTAATTTGTTATTCTGTCGCATTTGCTGCTAAACATTTAACTTTGGTTTGTTTCATTCGCTTCCGCAAGAACTTCTGTTAAAACTTTTGGATTATTAAAACTTGGATTTTAAAACTGCAGATAGACTGTTTTGTGTGTCTAATGACTGGGATCCTGGTCGGTCATGCGTCCAATGCGGTGATACTCTGTTGCAGGTGGATTTTGGGGGTGTGACAAACGAGTACAAAAAATAATGGAATAAAAGTTAAATAAGCGGAGGAACAACCTTTATAGTGCCCAGAATCTTGACAACAAGGATAATAAGAGGTTTGGGATGTGTCGGTCCTTATAAATTATATAGTTTTGCTTAAGGACAAGCAAATGTTTAAATGTGGGGATGTTTGATACGCATAAATTTATACATACTTTTAAATTAAATACTCACCGCATTTTGGTTAATTTCTGACTAACTAAAATAAAAATAAAGCCATTATGCATTCTTTTTAGTTTTTCACAATAAACAAGGACAAGACAGCATAAGGAGCATTAAATATGAAAATATGAAGAAATATGCTAACTTTGTGATTTTCGCCCTTAAGCACGACCTGTGCTCCACCTCAGCAAAGCTTACAAAAGAAGACCTCTGGCATTTTAACACAACATGACCCGTGCTCCTGATCAAACATGGCTCTTGTTCCTGACCATTAGCTAGCACGACTCGTGCCTCTTACACCCCACGTCCCGTGTTCACTGAAAAAAAAGGAATCTGAAGATTATCTGCCAAAAACGAACTATTCCCTAACAGGCATGGCCCATGCTTCTGTCAACATTTTTCCTATAAAAGGTTGGCCTTCTGCACTTTAGGCTCGCTTAATTCTTTCCTTTCCTCTTATATTAGATTTACGTTTTTCTTTTGAGCCACTTGGTGCTTTTAAGAATTTTACATCAAGTTTGTAAGAAATATTAACTTAATTAGTTTTGTTTAAAGTTTCTCTATGAACTACTCACTTTCTGTTAAGCAAATCTTTATGGTCATTACTCGCTGAACTCTTACACTCACTTAGGGGTAAATGAGCCTTTTGTTGGTTGGTAAAATGAGTTTATAAGCTCACATTAAGGTGTGTATTAATACTTTATTAAAACCTTTTATATTGATAGCGTATTGTCACCCTTTTGACAAATGTATCTTATGTGTTGCGGACCATTTGAGGAATAGAAAGCTCATCAGTCGGACCCGCCACACCTGATAGGGGGACGATGCATGATCTTTATGGTGACTCGAACCCCATGCAAAGCAATACATTCGATTGTTTCATGTCTATGTAAAATACTAGGTTTTCAAGCATGTGTGGTCTGAAGGCAATGGTTAGAATAAAAGGTTGGTAATATTTTATCACCACGTAGACCCAGTGGTGAATGCGTTGGTGAACCTAGATTTGGTTATGACTACCCTTGTATGCGCGAGAGCGGTGCTTGGAGGAAACAGACTATAGTTCTTTATAAAGATCTTTTCATAATAAATTAATCCGAAGCATGGGTTGTTGCCTTACAGGTTCATGATAACGTATTCCAGTGTAACAGTACTTTGACCATAAGGCCCTACAACTAAATGGCATTCCCACACACTATATTTTTACTAACAACACAAGTACTCCTGGGATGGGAGATTAACGGGAGGAAAGTCAGATTAGATTTAAGGAAGAGAGGAGGTCCTATCGTCTGTTAGCAACAATCTTAAGGAAATATTATAAATAAACAGGCTACTAACCCCGTAACTGGTAAGTCCTCCCAAGTGATATTTTCTCTGGTTATTTACACTCAAAACCCATTTTATCTTTATTTTATTTTTATTTTCTTAAATTTATTTATCATAGACTAAAATTAAGATCTGGTTAGACATTAACAAAGATGAAGTATCAAGAGCCATCATTTATACATTGCGTCTTTGGACGACCTTGGTATCTGTTCATACATGGTTCTGATCATCATGTGAAGTATCGAATACAAGACGAAAACATGCAAGATTAGGTCTGGCCAAACCTTGGCCGAACCTGGAGTTCGGACAGGGCCGAACGAGTCCGAACCTGAGGTTCGGACCAACGAGATCTAGCTAGTATAAATATGTGTCTTGTGTTGTATTAAAAAAGAATATAAGCTTCTATGTCATATCTTCTTTGTGTACTATGTGGTCATCTTAGTGGTTAATACAAGTCACTTGTATTTACTCTTTGTGTTCTAGCTCGTATAACATTGATTTCATAACGATTAAGTAGACGATCCACACGCTTAAGCAATTTCAGTATCTTACCTCGCTAAATTACGCCACGATGGGTGCACTTTCCTGTGTATGTGGTGTATAGTGTTTGTTCGTTATCGTGTTTTGAAAATTTAAAGCTTAAATGCAATAGTGGTGTTGAGACCAACCCATAATTGTTATATTTTCATATACACCCGAATGCACAACACTAAGCCACCTGTTCCAACTCCTGGTGTGTCCTCTATGAAATTCTCTAGAATAAAGAAAACTATTTTCAAGAGAACTAGAACACCAAAGAATAGAAAAGTAACAAAATCTAATAAAGAGTCTGGTGATGAAGAAGAAGAAAAAGAAGAGAAAGAGATAGATGAAGTGAGAAGGTCCATTGTTGATTGGAATTCAGATGTGGACTCTATATGCTACAAATTCATCACCAATAAAATAGAGACACTCATATATTCTAAAGAAGAAGTTTGATGAACTTTTCGGAAGAATAACTCACTAATATCTACCAACTTGCTAAATCAAAGACCAACCTGAGCATTGACAAACATTTACTGTACTAGAGGATAAAGTTGATTATTGGTACAAACAAACTTGGAGATATGGAGGTTTATGATGCTGAGCCAACCAGTACTCATTCCATAATCAAATACTTCGTTTATGATGAAACAGAAGGGATATACTATGTATACAGAGAGATTGGTTCCTTCTCTAACACAAGTCTACCAACATTCGGAGTGAGTGGAAAAATGAGGACGACTGGAAAATGCTATGCTTGCACAATCCTAATCGAGATGACGATACTATTATATAAATGAAAAGTGCTGCTAGCGTGAAGACCAAGATAGGGTGATTTTTTAATGTTTTTGTACAAATTTTTTCTGTAAATACTCATTGGAAAAGAAGACATGTTTTGGCAACATCATCTTAGGGGTAGACTGTAAGGAAATGACCAGTTGGGCATTCGGAAAGAATTTCTTAGGTGTTCATCATCTAGTTGATGATCAACCGGAAGAACAATCTACCAAGAGATCAATAGTTTCAAGTGAATAAAAATGAACTGGAAGGTCAATATCCAAGCGGAAGTAGCAGATGAGCCGGAAGAGATGTGTTGGCCCAGAACGCAGAAATTTCTGGATGAACTCGAGTTCCAACTGGAAGGAGGGTTTATCCGGAAAGACTGACATAAAGGCCAAAAGTTGTAGGTCTCAATCACAAAAAGCAAGATTTCTCCTCGGAAGATCAAGTCAAACTGTTGAAGAAACATTCTTGTCTAATGAAGAATTTTATTTGAGACCAAGTCATTAACATTATTTTACTTAATGGTCCTAGATGATCTTATGAAAATCAAAGGCTCTGCTTGATTTCTCTTAGCACTATAAATATATCAAAGTTATACTCAGCAAAACAGACAACACTACACAGAACATCGATTTCCCTAGTGCCAAATTTTATACTTGTGTTCTTACATTCTTCCAATCAACTTGTTTACTTCAAGCATGATCAACATAAATAACTAAGTAAGTGTATGAGTGTAGGAGAACTTGTTCTGCCTGCTTACCCTTGTAAGTAATCTTTTTAGGTTATTTAGCAATTAATGACGATCCTAGATACAAGATCTGCTGGAAATGGGATTTATTAGGCTTAGTTCATCGCCCTAGGGAACACCAGTTCTTTTCGTGAAGAAGAAGGATGGAATGTTCCGAATGTGCATCCACTATCTCGAATTAAACAAGGCTACCCTAACGAATCGTTATCCTATTCCCGGATAGAAAATTTGTTCGATCAACTTCAGGGATCTAATTTCTAATCCAAAATAGATTTGAGGTCCGGTTACCATCAGTTGAGGGTCCAGAAGATGATATTTCCTAGACAACTATCAGAACTATGTACAGGCATTATGAGTTTCTGATTTTGTCATTTGGTCTGAACAACACACATGTAGTGTTCATAGAATCTCATGAACCGTGTGTGTAAGCCCTACCTACGTCAGTTTGTCACCGTGTTTATTGATGATATTATTATCTACTCGAAGACGAAGGGGGGCCATGAGGAGCACCATTGTTTAATTCTTGAGCTTCCAAGGAAAGAGAAGCTGTACGGGAAATTCTTCTAGTATGATTTCTGGATGTGAGAAGTGCAGCTTTTAGGTCACATTATCAACGAGAAGGGAATTCATGTTGATTCATCTAAGGTTGAGGCGATAAAAAAATTGGCATGTACCTAAAGCACCGAACGAAGTACGCCAATTCCTCAGTTTGACGAGCTAATACAGGCGATTCATTGAAAGATTTTCAAAGGACGCACAACCTCTTACAACCTTGACACATATTAGATTTATCTATAAATGGGAAGCTAAGAAGGAGGCTACTTTCTTGCTATTGAAGAAAAAGCTCTGCAATGCACCTATTCTGTCTTTGCTGGAAGGAACCGAATACTTTGTCGTCTACTGTGTGCGTTGATACAAGTTCTAGGTTATGTTATCATGCAACGTGAAAAGTTCATCACGTATGCATCTCACCAGCTGAAGGATAAAGAGATTAATAATATGACTCACTACTAAGAGTTGGGAACCGTGGTATTTGCGTTGAATATCTAGAGACATTACTTGTAAGGTACCAAATGCACGATGTACACTGATCATAGAGAAGGTTGGTAAAGCTATTCAATAATTATGAATGCTATCAAGTATCATCCAGGTAAAGCTAATGTCGTAGCTGATGCCCTTAGCAGAAAGGCTACCAAATCAAAGCAAGTCCGAGCATTAGAACTGACAATTCACACCGGATTGTCAGAAAAGATTAAAACTGCTCAACTCAAAGCCCTGGAGGGTGAAAATGTGGAGTTGGAATCCTTGTTTGGATTGAATAGGCAGTTTGAGATCAAATCAGATGGGATCCTCAGTGTGGAAACTTAAGAGAGCTAGTAATGGATAAAGCTCACAAATCTCGTTACTCCATACATCAAGGATCAGATAAAATATATAATGATTTGAAGGCTCTCTATTAGTGTCTGAAAATGAAGGCTGACATTGCAACCTATGTGAGAGAGTTCCTGACTTGTTCAAAGGTTAAATCGAGTACTAGAAGCCATCTGGTTTACTTCAGCAGCCTGAACTCCTGATGTGGAAATGGGAGCAGATTTCCATGGACTTCATAACAAAGTTTCCCCGAACATCAAGTCAATGCAATACAATATGGGTGATTGTACATCAAGTCAATGCAACAAGTTGGAATGGTTAGCTCACTTGTACATCAAGGAAATTGTCTTACTTCACGGCGTTCCTATATATATCATCTCGGATCAAGACGCTCGATTCACGTCGCATTTTTGGAAAACTTTTTCAAAGGATTTGGGGATACGCCTTGACATAAGTACATCGTATCACCCTGAGACTGATGGCAAAGTGGAAGGACCATCCAAAGACTAGAAGACATGTTGAGGGCATGTGTGATTGATTTTGGCAGAAGTTGGAAATCTCAACTACCTTTAGTATAATTTTCTTACAATAACGGTTATCATGCTTGTATTCGACCAGCGCCATCAGAGGCATTATATGGTCACAAGTGCTAATCGCCGACTTACTGGTAGTGCTTGGCGAAAGTCAACTTATAGGGCCAGAACTTGTTCATGAGAATACCGAGATAATCATTCAGATCAGAAACCGAAAGGTCGTAGCTCGTGGCAGATAGAAAAGCTATGCGGATAAGCGTAGAAATCCACTGGAATTTTGTAGATACATGGTTCCTGATCGTCATGTGAAGTATCAACTACAAGTTAACTTGTTGTGGTCCGAACTCTAGGCAAACTTAGAGTTCGGACACATCTGAACCAGAGGTTCGGCAGATCGGGTTTATGTTTAGTATAAATAGTTTGTCTTGTGTTAGCACTTGTACTTCTTGAACTTCTTGATCAGATATTATTTGTGTACTCTGTGGTGTTTCTCTGTGGTCTAATACAAATCCTTTGTATATACTCTCGTGTTCATTCTCATTTTACATTAATTTCGGTACGACCGAGTAGACGATCCACCGCACACACACTTTCAGGTCAAAATTTGGGTTTTTACAAAAATGATACTCCTTTGTGTGTTCGTTTGATCATCTCGAGTGTGCTTATTGTGAAAAATATTCCACTATTTCATTTCTCTTGAGTTGTTCTAAATCACTGTCGAAAATCTCATCCAAAAACACTGAAAATCAAGAAAATGGAGTCAAGAGTGTTCGAGTTCGTCTGAGGTTCGGCAGTAACTGAAAAGTAACCGCTCCAAACTCTAGGTTCGGATAACATTCGGGTGAAATTTTAACGAACTTGAGGTTCGGATAGTGTTCGGTTATAGTTCGGCAAAGGTTCGGATACATTCTGGTTCGGATAAGATTCGGCTAAGTTTCGGTCAAGATCTTTCAAAGCCAAGCGGTTAAGGTTCGGAAGAAGTTCGGATCGCGTTCGGCTAAGGTTCGGGTGAACAGTAATCAGGATTTTTTGAAGGGTTCACGAAAACTGACGTAACTTGAGAACCATAAAGAGTTACGAAACCCAATACCAGTCAAAACGAACGCTTCGGAAAGATCTATACTTTTACTCGCCTAAAGGCCAGTACCCTCCGTTTTGGTACCCAAATTTCACTTCTAAAACCTTCTTTTTTGGGTTTGAAGTTTTGGTATACAAGTTTTCGGACAAGATGAGTGATTTTCAAGCGTTTGCAGCAATTCAGAATTCAGTGCAAAGCTACGATGCCCACTATGATGATTGTGATAATGAAATCGTAACAAGTCAGAAAGTTCCCAAATTGCTCAAATTGGAAGATTATCATAGTTGGGTTAAACTGTTTGAAGCGTATGTGGATACAAATGATATTGATATGTGGTTGCCATTTTCTGATCAATATGTCTATCCTAAAGATGAAACCGGGGAGCCAATTCTTCAAAGAAAACTTACTTCTAAACAAAAGAAAGCATATCAAGCTGAGAAAAAGGTGTATGGTACTTTGACAATGGCATTACCTAAAGAGTTACTACATCAATTTTCAGGTAACTATACATCGAAGAGTTTGTGGGATGCATTGGAAAAGCGATGTGAAGGCAATGACCAATATAAGAAAAGTCGAAAAAAGCTTTTGAAGAAGGAATTTGATAGCTTCAAGCATTATCAAAATGAATCGATTCCAAATCTTATTGCAAGATTCGCTCACTTAATGAGTGAAATGCGTTTGGTGAATCTTACAAAAGAAGAAGTTGATATGAAATAGAAGATTTTGGAGGCTTTGCCTAAGAAATGGAAGAATTATGCGATGATGATCACTCATGATAAGGATTATTCGGGATTGTCATTTAACGATCTGATCCAAAGAATCCAAACAAGGGATATGGAGTTAATGGTGAACAAGTCACTTCCGGCACAAGTTCAAAATCATGCTATGTATTATGGTGACAATGATTCAACCATGAATGCTGGGAAATCTAATATTCTTAGTTCCTAGTTATTATGCTGGTTGTACTGTTTCTGTTCCTAGTTCTTCAACTCAGAATGCTTTGTCTGCTCAAACTACCGATGATTATAATGCATTAATGTCTGCATTGGTATCTTCATATTTTGGTGTTATTACTGGTTCTGTAAGTAACGCAGACCTGACCAATGAAGATTATGATCAAATCGATTATGATCATTTGGAAGAGATGGATTTGAACTGGCAATATACTATGTTGGTTCGAAGATCGAAGAAATTTTTCAATAGAACTAGCAAGAAAAGATTGAATTAGGATGGAAAAATTAGACTGGACAAGTCAAAGTTAAATGTTATAAGTGTTCTGTGTATGGACATATTGCACGAGAATTTCCGAGTTCAACTGAAAATAAATTGTAGTCTGGTCAACATGCTCATTTGGTTATTCATTCACCAAATGAAGCTCCTAAGGTTGAGGAAATCTGTTTCTTTTGACGAAAAACTGACGGAAATGTTTTGGCATCAAGATGAATTTGCCTGGAATGCAGATTCTGAAGCAAAAATGAAACATGCTCCAATTACTGTTGCTTTAATAGCTCGTCATGATGATGATAGTATTCCAACTGATTCTGATTCCAATTCGACAATATCAATGTTAAAAAAGGTTAAGGTCGAAGAATCAAAATGTCTTGAATGTGTAAGGTTGGGTAAGAAGAATGCAAGTCTTGAGAAAGATTCTGAATTATTGTCGGAAGAAGTGATGATATTAAAGAAAGAGTTGGAAGATTTTCAAAAGAAATATTATGAATTGGTTCATGTTCATGAGGATGTTTTGAAAGAAAAGAGTCAATTGGCTGAAGAATGTGAAAAAGCCAAAGCTGAAGCATTAGATGTAGCACAAGATTTTGAGAATCTATTTGAGAAGAGTTATCCGGTACAACAAAAGTATGAAAAAGCTAATGCTCTTGTGGTTGAATCGGCTACTACAATTGAATAACTTCAATCTAAGATTTCTATACTTCAAGATGAAAATGTTTTGTTTCGAGATAAGAATGAAGTTTTGATGAAAGATATTGAGATTTACAAGAAGAAAAGAGAAAGTGTGCTTGAGGAATTGTTTGCTGAATGTGAGATCCGGAAGTTACAAACATACATGATGATCTCAATACAAAGTTCATCAAGTCTCAAAAAGAAGTGTTTGATGCTCAATAGAAAATTTCTTAATTGGAGCTGGAAATTATGGAATTGAAAAGGCAAGTGAAGAATTGCAATTTATCGCCGACATTGCTGAATTTCTTATACAAATAAGATTGTAGTGAAGATAGTTCCAAAAAATGATGATATTCACATGATTCCTCAACCAGTGGATTTATTTGAATTTACATCTGCTCCGCTAGATCCTAAAGAAGAATTGCATGATTATTCAAAGTTTGCTACTTCCTCAAAGAAGAAGACATCGAAAGCTGAGAAAAAGCAAAAACCTTTGGGAGAAGCTCCGAAGTTTAATTCAAAATCTATTTTCTTGGAAAATGAACAGGTTTTTGATAAGGTTGCTTCGAGTACTTCATCTGGAACTGAAGAAGAAAAAGTTTTGGTTGAAAGAACAAACTAAAAGACATCAAAGCAAAATTCACTAGAGAAGCTAAGGGGAGAGAAGCTTCTGGTTCTTCTTCAAGTTCATCAAAGACATCTGGTTATAAACACAAAGGTTTGGGTTTTCAGATCAAGGAAGTACCAATTCAAGCTAAGAAGCAAGAAAAAGTTGCAAAGATTCCCAAAGTTAAGGTTTCAAAGAAATCACCTCCTCTAAAGGAAACATCATATTATTCTGGAAGGTCATCGTCTTCAAGGAGTCCATCTCCTAGGTATGATTCCTATGATGATTTCTTTGATAATTTTGATTCTGAACATTCATCTGGTTTTCAAAATTCAAAGAATTTTTCAAATATTTTTCGAGAACGACTTTGTTATGCATGTCGTCAGCCTAGACATCTTGCTGCTGATTGTCCAACAACTGTATATATCCATAACACTGCTAAATATGTGGATAACAAAGGTCAGATTTTTGATGAAGCATGGTCTCCAAAGGTCAAATCAACTCGTAGGTCGTCTTGGTCCAAACCGAGTATGCCGGTTGATACTGATTCAGGTTTTGATCAAAAATCATAATTTTTAAAGATATGGAAACCAAAGATTGTTTCCAAGGCCAACAACGACTATGTGGAAGACACCGGGCGACTCGACGCAGTTGAATCGGGTTGATCCCAAAGCGACTAATGTTTTATTTGGTGTCAGCAGGTATTTCAGGAAGAACTTTCGGTTATTTGAAAATTACTGCTTGTGGAATATCTATGATAACTTAAATTGAATTTCAAAGTCAATTTGGTTTTCAAAATGCTAACATGTTCGTATTCGTGTTGGTTAATCAACTTCTGAATTGTTTTTACTCCATCTCATTTTGAGGGGGAGTTTGTCTTTGCAAAAATACAAAAATAGTGTGTTCTTTTTCAAATGTTAAAAATGAAAATCTAAACAATCATTATATGATAAATCACAAATGAAATCACAAAAGTGTGATAAGCAAAGCAAATCTGAATATATCTGATAGTGTGGGGAACATTGGTCAAAGCAAATCAAATCAATATCTTAACATATCCAGATGTTATGATTATGATTCTGTCTAGGTTTAAAGTTGGACAAATTATATCTGCAATTGACATGGTTTATGTGCTACAATAATCGAAATTAAAATGTAGTTCAGCATGTTATGTTCAATATGATCCCAAGTTGTGGTCTTTCTCACAAAAGACAAAAATAGTGTCTGATTCTGTATTGCATTTACTTTCCATATCAGAAAATACCAAAAAGATTTTAAGTGTGTTTTGATGTAAATTTTTCAAAAATTAAAAATATTTTATTTTTTGTTTCTTTTCGATTGATCAACACGGAATACAAAATCAATTTCAAAATCAAAATATCTTGGAGTCTCGAAGAGACGTTTTGCGCCAAGATTATTTATGTTGGCAGGTTTCTAAGTGGAAAGAGAACATCACAACTTCAAGTCTTCTGAAGCTGTTGATAAAAAGATTATACACGATGCAATATCATGTATTCAAGATTGAACTCATCGTCAAGTTGAGAGAGAGTTTGATTGAAGATACAAGATACAAGTTTTAAGAGGAAATTGATACTGCACATGTCGAGTGGGAGTTTGTAGATACATGGTTCCTGGTCGTCAAGTGAAGTATCAAATACAAGAAAACTTGTTGTGGTCCGAAACCTAGGTAAACTCAGAGTTCGGACACGTCCGAACGTGGTCCGAACCTGAGGTTCGGCAGATCAGGTTTATGTTTAGTATAAATAGTTTGTCTTGTGTTAGCACTTTTACTTCTTAAACTTCTTGATCAGATCTTGTATGTGTACTCTGTGGTGTTTCTCAGTGGTCTAATACAAATCCGTTGTATTTACTCTCGTGTTCTTACTCGTTTTACATTGATTTCGATACGATTGAGTAGATGATATAATACCCGAAAATTTTAACAAATAATATTAAGTGAATAAATAGTTTTTATAAATTAAGTAAACCAGATAAATTGAAAATCTAGCTTGAGAATTTTGAAATACATGTTTACGTTCATGCTGGCCCGAATTGTGATCGTTTTTGACCCTTATGCGATTAAGTTTGACCCACACTTGCTGTTATGTGTTAACCTGATCCTAACACGTGTTAATCTCCTTCAACAACCTAACATATAAATCGGATGATATTACGGGCTATCTCGATCACCATTTAAAGCCCTTAAACACTCGATAAAATATCATTTTTCTTCCGTCGATCCTCTGACTCCTATTTGAAATACGGCTGCTACTAATCACCACAAAATCAGCCACACCTGCGTTGTTGTTGCAATCCGCCGTTGCGCCATGATCAACCCCGTTGGAAGTCACTATCAAGCCTCGGTTCTTTCTGCTCTTCCCGACTCGCGATCCAAGCATTCCCGTCACACACTGTGGACGACTTCGCGGTTGAATTAGTATGCTATGTCCTCGGTCCCGTGTTACGAAATCAGCAAGTAAAGGTACTTTCTTCTGATTCGTGTAGAATTATGCAAAGAATGGTTTGGTTTTGACTTGTTCCGGCGATCAAACTTGCTAAATTACAACCCGATTCTCGTTCCTTTCCCTTGTTTTCTGGCCTGTACCTTCTACCTACATTAAGTGGAAATTATTTAACTATAAACTTGTATCGGGTCACTCGTGAGAATATAACTAAAGTTTTATTAGGTACTCTCTGATTTTCATACTCACTAAATTAAGACCCTTCGTGATACCTAATGTTTTGGTGACCAAAATTAATTAAACCAACCCTCTAAATATTAACGAGCATGTCATGATTAATCTTGCAAGCTAGGGTGTGATCTGTTTTTGGATAATCGCTTCATATCAAGTAAGTAGAGTGCCCAGTCTTTAAGGTCCAAGGATAACGTCACTAAACAAGATGGTTAACTGAAAGGAAACAAAGAATTTACGTTAAGAGCAACTAGTTTATTTCCAACGAACTGAACTAGATAAAGAATTTGTAAACGTTTCTTCGCCGGAATTCGTTTAACAACCATGTCAGGGGAAATGAAGTTAATGAAGGTAAACTTCAGTATTTAACTTAATAGTATATAATGGGATTATAGGATCTTTTACTAGCTGAAGACAACCAGACTCGTTAGCTTGTTTTCTTTCCTTATGTGACTAAGGTGCGGTTTCTCGATCCTTCCCTCGTAGCTTAATTATTTTCGTTGAGTCCATGTTTGATTACTTCAAGTGTCATCATCATATTAGTTGTCAACTGTTTCATTGATGAGTGTCCATTGTTTCGTTGATTAGTGACCACCATCTCATTGATTAGTGTCCATCGTTTCGTTCATTACTAACCTACCGTTTCATGGTTTATTGTTAACTTGCACTATCTTGAATTGTTAAAGGTATGCATGCGATAGGATAGATCATTTGTACTCATTATCGCATGTTCCCATTGTATATGAACATTGTTACCAACCTTAGAGTTAAGGTTAGTGAGACTTTTATGTTTACTTGGATATGTTACCGTTTATTTGGCCTCAATACCCGAGCACATCCACCTATGGGGACTATAGGGCGTCAATTGTGGCACCTTTGACGTGCTCTATCTGTGGCAGAGCGATTAGCCACGGCGTCTCGAAGTAGTTAATTACGTGCTAAGTTGCTGCACTAGTTAGTTAATTAGAGGCGTATGGATCGATCCTAGAAAAAATTTACTGTATTGGTGAATTAGGTAAGTGTGTGTGCCCACACTCCCATATCACATTTCTGGTACATTGGGGCTGCAGCCAATGTACATATTGTTACTGTTACTGTTACTTTTACTGGCTCAAATGGGTATTTCCTTATTGATACGTCTCGTTTGTTCTTCCTGAGTCGTATATTTGTCTTCTCGTCGTTACTACATTATACTGCTATTGTTTTACCGTTACTGAGCAATTTTTTTGCTCAGCCGTTCTTCTTTTTCTTGTGTCTTCTTTATTATTATGACAGGTACTTCTGGGGATGAGGGGAAAGAGATCAAGAGAGAGAGCAAAATTGACTAGGGCCAGAAACTTAAAGAATTTTAAGACATTATTTATTTATATCATTGTTTTCTTTTAACCTTGTCGTGTTTCGTTTAAACCTGAATTTTGGATTTTAAGTGTTTTAAATTGAGTATTTTGGATTGTTGCTATCTCTGTTCACTGTATGAGTGACACATCAGCCCTACTCGGGTTGGGGTGTTACAATTATGGTATCAGAGCTTTGGCTCCTTCCTGAGGAAAACTTTTTTTTTATAAACAACTAAAATTTTGAAAAAAAAATCCAGAGGATAATACATTTAGAAATGAAAGAAAAAGACGTCCAAACCTCCCAAGAAAAGTTACAAAACTACTCATGTTTGAAACACAAAGAAAAGACAGTTTTTCACTAGAAAACTTAGACTAATAATTATGTCACGTGAGGATGGGGTAGAAATTGGATTAGGTTTTCTTTTCAATATTTGATTACTTTCTTTTGTGATCTGTTTTGCTATGACTAATTCAGATAAGTTTTGTTCGCTTGCTCTGATTAATTCTGATAAGTTTTATATTATTTAATCTGATTAAGTTTGATAAGTTTTACCTACTTTGCTTGATAAATTCTTACAAGTTTTATACATTTTGCTCCGATTAATTCTGATAAGTTTTACTCCGAGATGTCTCCCTGTCGCTCTACACGTAATTCACGATCAAGATAATACTTATGGGTCATGTGAATTCGTTACTAACCTCATGAGTGTGCTCAGTCAAGCTTTCACTACAATGCCACTAACTATCAATAAGTGCATATGGAATTAGAAGTGTTAGACTTTAGCTCATGAAGTCGCTGCTAAGATAAACTTGCAATCTTGATACTGACTTATTAGGAACTTCAATTCTACTCATCAACCGACTACTTAGTCATGTTAAGAACGTGAATAGTGTAGTTAGTAGCTAAATTATGATTGGACTGTCAGTGGGGATATTTTGTGTGATGGGTTACATACGAGATGATGAATGGTACGATTTCCAATACATCAAAAGTGTGGTGGATATGCTGCGGCACTTCCTGTATATAAACTCTAATGATGTATTGGCAGACGACGCCTGAATCAGGATCATGTGGTGATTCTGAACACTACCCACTGTATTTAAACAATTTCAACAACAATTAGGCTTTGATGAACTGGAAAGAGTTTTGGAGGTGCTTGATAAGTTTTGGCTCTTGTGTTAGGATATCATCAGATTGATCTTCATCTTATAGTGATTCATTGAGCCTGTTTCTTAGATGCATTGACTCCTTCATCGTATTCACTTATTCGACTTAACGACTTCGTATGAATCCAACGAGCTATGTTGGTGTTACCATCGTTATTGTTACAACTCTAGTATTTAAGAGCATATGTCGATGAACATTCCTAGCATGGCTACTACAATCTTCGGAAATGTTGCGTAAATGATCTTACCTGAACTTTCTCAATGAGGAACTTGCTACATGTGCTTCTAAGGGCGCTGCATAGGAATTATTGACCTTCGTAATTGTGACGTATCTGTGTTGCTTAGAGCCTTTATCATCTTTTAAAGTTTTGGTTATCTACTCCTGACACGTCTATTATTTTTTATTCGCTTCCATTATGGTACATGATGGAAGTACAGTTAGGGCACCGTTGTAAGGTAAATTGATGATTACGGTTCTAGAACGTAATGATCAATTTACAGGTACATACGTGTGCTAGTGGAACCTATCATGTATGATTTTCTGAAGTATTTCACAGTTCTTAGTGATTTCCTGTAATGATTGTTTCATTTTTTTTGCTCACCATCATTGTTGACAACTTTCTATCCAGTTAAGAGTGTATGTTCATTATCATGTTCCCTATGATCCTTTGTGTCTTATTAGTTATCCATGACTAGGTATTGTTTCGAGTATTGTTTGTTTTGTTGAACGTGACATGCATGTGTTATTTGATACGGGGGCAACCCATTCTGTAGTCTCACAAATATTTGTTAAACGTCTCAAACTTATGCCTTCTTTATTGGATCATACCATTGTTATTTGCTCGCCCATGAGAAATTCTTCTGTTATTACTCATGTGTATAGAGACTCTCCGTTAGGGATTGAAAATATTGTTCATAAAGCGAATCTTCTTCTCATGCATGTGCGAGACTTCGATGTCATTTTAGGTATGGACTGGTTAACTATGCATTGGGCGACCATCGACTGTCATATGAGACAAGCTATTTTCGGTGATATTCAGCATCCTGAATTATTTTTTTTACCAATGGACTCGGCCTCGAAAGTCCATCAAGATTATTTCTGGGCTCAAGGCTCAGAAGCTTATATCACACGGTTATGAAGGGTTCTTAGCCTCCATCAAGGAACATCGATGGATACACCTCGCATTGAAGATTTCCCTATAGTTCAAGATTATTCTGATGTCTCCCTAGAAGAACTACCATGAATACCTTCCGAACGTGAGGTGGAGTTTACTATCGATTTGATTTTCGGATTTGAACCTATCTTTAGGGCACCATGTCGCAAGGACTATTTGAACCGGTACGTATTAGACCGAGTGTTCAACCATGGGAAGCATTTCTACTATTCATGAAGAAGAAGGATTACAACATGTCGCTATGCTTGGACGCTCATGAGCTTAACAAAATCAACATCCAAAACCAATATCCGTTACCGCGTATTGATGACCTCTTCGAAAAACTTCAGGGAGCAAAGTTCTCCTCAAAGATAGATCTCCAATCGGGTTATCATCAGTTGAAGGTTAGAGATGAAAATGTTCCTAGGATAGCGTTTCAAACAAAGTATTTCATGACTATCTGAGCCGTTGTGTGATCATGTCTAAAGATGATATTTTGGCATTTCTCTAAACAGAACATGAAGACCACCTTCGCAAAATTCTGGAGGCCTCACGCGATAAAAAGATATAAAAAGCTATATGCGAAATTTTCTAAATGCGACTTTTGGCTCGAACAAGTAGCATTTCTGTGTCACATCGTGTATGGAAATGATACCACTATGGATCCGTCAAAGGTGGAAGCTATCACTAAATGGACTAGGCTGACCTGAGTTACTAAAATTAAAAGTTTTCTCGGTCTCGTGGGTTATCATCGACGTTTCTTTGAATGATTCTCTATCTCGGAATTACCTCTCACTTAGTTTATGAGTGCAAGGGTAAAGCTTGTCTAGAATGGTGAAAGATAAAAGAGTTTCGAGGAGTTGAAAAAGAGATTGGTGTCCGCCCATACTTACTCTTCCTTCGGGTTCAGGTGTGACCAAATTTAAATTGACGCCTCAAAGAAAAGGTGTTGTGACCTCATGCAGCATGGTGAAGTCATTGCCTATGCTTCACGACAACTTAAGCCTTATGAGATAAACTATCCGACGCGTGATCTAGAGCCCGCAACCGTTGTTTTCGCACTTAAAATATGGAGACACTATTTTTATGGCGAGATATGTGATATTTTTACCGCCCATAAGAGCCTCAAATACATTTTCACCCAGAAGGAACTTAATACGAGGCAGAGACGATGGTTGGAACTACTTAATGATTATGACGCCAACATACAGTACCACCCTAGTAAGGCAAATGTGGTGGCATATATACTAAGCAAGAAAAATTCAAGTTTGAGGGTTATCTAGCCGAGCTAAAGATAGAACTAGACCTTATCGGACGCATAAAGGAAGCTCAACAACATGACGGTGAACTTTGGGTAATATTCCAAAACCTGGAAGTGGGAAAATATAAATTCCGAGTAGAACAGCAAGGAGTTATCTAGTGTGGAAAGGATTGTGTGTTCCAGGTGATTCTTCACTTCGAGAATCATTATTAGCCGAGGTACACAATTCTCCACTTTCAATCCACTCATGATACAGAGAATTGAAGCAAAGTTTTTAGTGGAGTAGCATGAAA
Organism: Deinandra increscens subsp. villosa; assembly: GCA_039602395.1. Lineage (NCBI taxonomy): Eukaryota > Viridiplantae > Streptophyta > Magnoliopsida > Asterales > Asteraceae > Deinandra > Deinandra increscens. The sequence goes on along the minus strand of JBCNJP010000006.1, from coordinate 25,595,456 downwards.
GAAGATGTAGCTATATATGTGGGCCACTGTTGGACTTGTCAACAATTAGAGATCGAACATCAAGAGCTACTGGAATGTTACAACGGTTAGACATTCCTTTTGGAAATGGGATGATATCTCTATGGATTTTGTGATAGGTTTATCGAAGACTTTTAAGTGAATGACCCTATTTGTGTAGTAGTGGACAGACTCACAAGGTCTCCCATTTCTTACCCATTCATCAAGGCTCTCCGTTTTCTATTGTATGTTCTAGATACCCAAGCTTCACATCACGTTTCCGAAAAGGTCTACAAAAACCTTGGGGTACGAAAATAAGGTTTAGCACAACCTTTCATCCTCTAACTAACGGGCAGTCTGAACGCACTATTCAGGCTTTAAAGGACATGCTTAGAGCATGCACACTCTAGTGGACTAGAAAACTGGGATGAGCATATATGCTTAGTCGATTTCGCTTATAATAACAGTTAGCATGCATGTCCATTTGAACTTTCGTAAGGTTGCAAGTCTAGATCGCCAATATGTTTGAATGAGGTTGGAGAGAAGATAATTGAAGTTCCAGAACTTGTTAGAATCACTAATGATAAAGTAGGCATCGCCGAGGAAAGCTGAAAGAGGCTCAAACAAGACAAAAGAGTTATGCCGAAGAGCACCATCACCTTTTAAAAATTTAATGATGGAGATCATGGGTTTCTAAAAGTCTAACCGTGTCGTGGTGTACATCGTTTTGAAATTAAAGGAAAGCTTAGTCTGCGTTTTATCGAACCGTTTGAAATTCTTGAAAGAGTTAGAGAAGTCTCGCATCTTTTAGCATGACTTGCAATTTCCTCATATTCATAGCATCTTCTATGTGTCCATACTGAGGAGACACGATTATCATCCACTACATGAAGAACTTGTAGTTATTATTGATCGTTAAAAATGAGTCATGAGACATAAGTCAATACTGCTTGCTAAGTTTTATAAAAAAAAATAATAATAATCCTTCTAAGCTTGAAGTGACGTGAGAGACGGAATAAATGATCCGTTCTCGATATCCCAGTATTTTTTTTAATAATGAAGAATACCGAATCAGTTTTGTTTAGTTGTGGTTACCCTCTTCAAAAACATTAACATTGTGCGAGTATGATCTTGCATTTTACTAGTGTTATTGTGTATGACTGTAAGGTGCACGTTTTGTTCGATTTGGAAATTCAAGGGAAAAAAAAACTTTATTTTAGGAGAGATAGAGTTGAAATACCCGGCAATGGAAAAGTAACAATACTTCTAACTGAAAACATAATTTCAATTTAAAATAAAAGTTATTATAATATCATGATAATGAAGCGTGTAAAATATCTATTTATTTTATTTATTTATATTTTTTTTTTGAGCTTACGGGTTTTGTTACTTGACGTTATGATTGTTGCTTCTTGTCACAAATTTTTATTGCTATTTGTATCTAGAAAATTTCGGGACGAAATTTATTTTAAGGGGGTAGAATTATAATACCCGAAAATTTTAACAAATAATATTAAGTGAATAAATAGTTTTTATAAATTAAGTAAACCAGATAAATTGAAAATCTAGCTTGAGAATTTTGAAATACATGTTTACGTTCATGCTGGCCCGAATTATGATCGTTTTTTACCCTTATGCGATTAAGTTTGACCCACACTTGCTGTTATGTGTTAACCTGATCCTAACACGTGTTAATCTCCTTCAACAACCTAACATATAAATCGGATGATATTACGGGCTATCTCGATCACCATTTAAAGCCCTTAAACACTCGATAAAATATCATTTTTTTTCCGTCGATCCTCTGACTCCTATTTGAAATACGGCTGCTGCTAATCACCACAAAATCAGCCACACCTGCGTTGTTGTTGCAATCCGCCGTTGCGCCATGATCAACCCCGTTGGAAGTCACTATCAAGCCTCGGTTCTTTCTGCTCTTCCCGACTCGCGATCCAAGCATTCCCGTCACACACTGTGGACGACTTCGCGGTTGAATTAGTATGCTACGTCCTCGGTCCCGTGTTACGAAATCAGCAAGTAAAGGTACTTTCTTCTGAATCGTGTAGAATTATGCAAAGAATGGTTTGGTTTTGACTTGTTCCGGCAATCAAACTTGCTAAATTACAACCCGATTCTCGTTCCTTTCCCTTGTTTTCTGGCCTGTACCTTCTACCTACATTAAGTGGAAATTATTTAACTATAAACTTGTATCGGGTCACTCGTGAGAATAGAACTAAAGTTTTATTAGGTACTCTCTGATTTTCATACTCACTAAATTAAGACCCTTCGTGATACCTAATGTTTTGGTGACCAAAATTAATTAAACCAACCCTCTAAATATTAACGAGCATGTCATGATTAATCTTGCAAGCTAGGGTGTGATCTGTTTTTGGATAATCGCTTCATATCAAGTAAGTAGAGTGCCCAGTCTTTAAGGTCCAAGGATAACGTCACTAAACAAGATGGTTAACTGAAAGGAAACAAAGAATTTACGTTAAGAGCAACTAGTTTATTTCCAACGAACTGAACTAGATAAAGAATTTGTAAACGTTTCTTCGCCGGAATTCGTTTAACAACCATGTCAGGGGAAATGAAGTTAATGAAGGTAAACTTCAGTATTTAACTTAATAGTATATAATGGGATTATAGGATCTTTTACTAGCTGAAGACAACCAGACTCGTTAGCTTGTTTTCTTTCCTTATGTGACTAAGGTGCGGTTTCTCGATCCTTCCCTCGTAGCTTAATTATTTTCGTTGAGTCCATATTTGATTACTTCAAGTGTCATCATCATATTAGTTGTCAACTGTTTCATTGATGAGTGTCCATTGTTTCGTTGATTAGTGACCACCATCTCATTGATTAGTGTCCATCGTTTCGTTCATTACTAACCTACCGTTTCATGGTTTATTGTTAACTTGCACTATCTTGAATTGTTAAAGGTATGCATGCGATAGGATAGATCATTTGTACTCATTATCGCATGTTCCCATTGTATATGAACATTGTTACCAACCTTAGAGTTAAGGTTAGTGAGACTTTTATGTTTACTTGCATATGTTACCGTTTATTTGGCCTCAATACCCGAGCACATCCACCTATGGGGACCATAGGGCGTCAATTGTGGCACCTTTTGACGTGCTCTATCTGTGGCAGAGCGATTAGCCACGGCGTCTCGAAGTAGTTAATTACGTGCTAAGGTGCTGCACTAGTTAGTTAATTAGAGGCGTATGGATCGATCCTAGAAAAAATTTACTGTATTGGTGAATTGGGTAAGTGTGTGTGCCCACACTCCCATATCACATTTCTGGTACATTGGGGCTGCAGCCAATGTACATATTGTTACTATTACTGTTACTGTTACTGGCTCAAATGGGTATTTCCTTATTGATACGTCTCGTTTGTTCTTCCTGAGTCGTATATTTGTCTTCTCGTCGTTACTACATTATACTGCTATTGTTTTACCGTTACTGAGCAATTTTTTTGCTCAGCCGTTCTTCTTTTTCTTGTGTCTTCTTTATTATTATGACAGGTACTTCTGGGGATGAGGGGAAAGAGATCAAGAGAGAGAGAGAGCAAAATTGACTAGGGCCAGAAACTTAAAGAATTTTAAGACATTATTTATTTATATCATTGTTTTCTTTTAACCTTGTCGTGTTTCGTTTAAACCTGAATTTTGGATTTTAAGTGTTTTAAATTGAGTATTTTGGATTGTTGCTATCTCTGTTCACTGTATGAGTGACACATCAGCCCTACTCGGGTTGGGGTGTTACAGATGATCTACCGCTCACGCAATTTTAAATTTCAAGTAGGGGATAAGGTCCTACTAAAAGTTTCCCCATGGAAAGTGTACATTTATTTTGGAAATGAGGCAAGCTAAAACCCAGTCATGTGGACTATTCGAGATCATCGAACGAAATGGTCCAGTTTCTTACAAACTGAATCTTCTTGAGGAGCTGAGCAACATTCACAATTTCTTTAATGTATCTAACCTAAAGAAATTTCTATCAGACAAGTACTCATAATTCCGCTTGAGGAGTTAGAGGTTGGTGAACAACTACGTTTCAAAGAGGAGGCAGTCAAGATAATGGAACGAGAAGTTAAACACCTTAAGCAGAGTAAGATTCTGATTATCAAAGTTTGATGGAACTCAAATCATGGACAGGAGTTCGCATGGGAACGAGAAGATCAGATGATGTGCAAGTATCCCGACTTGTTCAAACATACGGCAACAACAAATGAAGGTAATCATTCCCGAAATTTCCTAAATGGTGGGATGATGTGAGATACTTAATTTTCGGGATGAAACTTCTTTAGCAGGGGAAAGATGTGACAATCTGACCCGTCGGGTGAGACCCGTAATGACTTAAACTTATTAATTGGGAAATCATGTAGTTGGGCATAACGTGTCACTTAGAGTATAAGATGAGTCTTGTATTCTTAAACAACAACATAAAACATCAGACAAAAAGTTGAGTCTCAAAACATTGGTGATTAATAAAAAATTGATGCGTACGACAAATTGCAAGGGAACGTGTTACGTAAAATTGATTGTATTAACATATTTTGATACATGGTTTGTTTATATTTATTTTTATTGGCTTGAATGTGGTTGATATGGTGAAAAATAAATAAAATGTGAAGATGGAAAAAAATGTCGTAAAAAACATCAAAAAACGAAGAACCGAGCGTGCGAACGGAGGAGCTGACCAAAATGGGGGGGGGCGCTCTGGGCACCTTGCAGAACGTAAGGACTCTCTTTGTGACTCTCTCGTGGTCTGCAATGATTTTAGTCGGTGGAAAACCCAAATTTCCCACTATTTAAGCATTTTAACCCCACTAAACCCTCAGTTCACTCTTCCCAAGACATCATCAGCCGTCAATACCTGTGGTTTATCATTCTCCATCATCTCTATTGAAGATTCTTGCTTGTTTGAAGTGAATCTAAGCTCTAAATCATCACAATATTCATCATTTCTTGTTAAGAAGTATTGGATCTTGATTCACTTAAGTTTTACACATAATGTTTTGATTTTTATCGTAGATCTACGTCTGATCTATGGTTTGCATGAGGTAACATGTGTAGATCTAGGTTGTATGATGATACAATATTGATTTTATGTATAAAAGTGATGTATGATAATGATAATACTAGATCTTGCATGGTAAGGCATAAAGCTTGTGTTTTGATGCATGAAAATTGATAAAAATGTTAACTTTACGTTAGATCTAGCTGCTAGAGTGATAAAGTTGCAATTTTGATGATGCTTACGTGATAAAAATCGAATCTTTGTAAACGAGCATGCATGTTAATGAATAAAGATGAAGTATTTATGGTCGATTTGATATAAAGTTGATGAATTTATGTGTGAAGTCACAAACCTTGTGGTTACACTTAAACGATGTTAAAATATGGATTTTGAAGATGATTATACAATAAAGTTAGGAATTTACATCGGATATTGCATGTAACGTAATAAAAGTCGAGTCTTTATGATGATTAGCAACTAAGTGTGTAATTTGATGATGTATAATGAATGCAACATGTGGAATGTGCAATTTCTATGCTTAACGTGTGATAGCAATGAGATTTTTTTACGTTAAAACTTGGTCGTACGCATGAAATCTAACTTAACATGTAAATATTTATTTTGCGTGTAACTTGGGTACGAACCATTGTATAGATGAATACTATGTTGCATGAAATGTGTTTATTAATTATGAACCATACCCATGTACAAATAGTAAGTCAAAATTTTGTAAGATTGCCCCGTCAATCTTGCATCCTGCGTGTCGGATGGCTAACAATGGTGTAAAGGAAATTGGATATTTATTTGCATGATAACATGATATGATGTGAATATGTTTTATAATAAATATTTGCAATTAACATTTAGTAAGTCACCAATGTGTTGTCAAGTCAACTTGGTCAAACGTATCATTGATTGTGTACAACGGGATGTCCGATCAAACACATTGTCCGCTTACACATTTGCGTGTCATAGGTGAGGTCCATGTAAGAGCATAATCCTATGCTATAGTGTGTCTTGTGTGTTGTATCTAAACTAGAAAGTCTTAGTGAGTTTATGGTTCAACTAACCATGGCACGAACCAATGGTTCGCGTTCGCTGGCTGGTTGGTTCGCTGACTAGTCGAAAACTATAAATAGTGTTGACTTGTTTAGCACATGAGAACTCTTTCTCATTTCTATCTATTCTGTGTGTGTATTTTCTAGAGAGAGAAACCATAGCTTTGTAATTGTTTTCTACATGTGAATCAATAAAACAAAGCTTATTTACATTCTCATGTACTAGATTGATCGATTCCATCAGCAGTAAGATCCTCCCAGGCTTTTACAAGTGGTATTAGAGCCAATCCGGGTTGCTATGCTGTTTTGAATTGATCAAAATCGCATTTTCTAGTGAGAGAAAGTATGTTTCTTTGATTTTTCATTGATTTTTCTCAATTCTATGTGTTTTAGGTGTCAAATCTGTTTTTAAATCCTTCCTAGTGTGGTTTTCTTGCTTACTCTTGCAATTCTCCAAAACATCCAAATTTCCAAAAATTAGTCGAAGCAGTGTTGGTTCGTCGGATGATCATGATGGTTCGCCGGTTGAGTGTAGTGGTTTGCTAGGCAATTGATGCACACGAGTATATATATATATATATATATATATATATATATATATATATATATATATATAGGGGGAGGATCAAATAAAAACAAGATGTTATTGCGAAAACACGAAAACAAATATTAAAACCTCTATAACTTCCTCATACGATAATATTTTTTAAAAACATTTGCACCAAAAGTCTTAAAATTATGTCACCTTTAATTCTGGGAAAAAAAAATTAAACATATAAAATTTCATGATTTTTTTTATTATTGCACATGTGCAATAATACGTATTAATTATATTACACATGTGCAATATTAACAAAAAAACGTTAATTTTTTTTTAATATTTTCCAGAATTAAAGATAACAGAATTATAAGATCTGTGCTAATATTTTTTATCAAAAATATTAACGTATGAAAAAGTTATAGAGGTTTTAATATTATTGCACATGTGCAATAATAAATTTTTATTGCACATGTGCAATAATAAAAAAATTAAAAAAAAAACGTTGATTTTTTTTAATTTTCTCCAGAATTAAAGATAACAGAATTATAAGATTTATGGCGCAATTTTTTTATAAAAAATTTAACATATGAAAAAGTTATAAATGTTTTAATATTATTGCATATGTGCAATAATAATAATAAAAAAATTATTGCACCTGTGCAATAATAATTTTTAAAAAAGTTTTGATTTTTTTTTAATTTTTTTCCAGAATTAAAGATAACATAATTTTAAGGATTTTGGTGCAAATTTAAAAAAAAAATATTAACGTGTGAAAAAGTTATAAAGGTTTTAATATTTGTTTTCGTGTTTTCGCAATAAAAGTTGTTTTCACATGATCCTTACCCTAACCTAACCCTATATATATAGGGAGAGGATCATTTGAGAACCAATTGGGTTTGAGAACTTTTGAGAACCATTCTAAGCCACTAGTTTATATATATGGAAATCCCCCCATGAATTTGAGTGCCCCCCCCCCCCCTGAAAATTAGTGGCCCAGAATGGTTCTTAAAAGTTCTCAAAATAAAAAGTTCTCATTTGAACGTAACCCTATATATATAAGGAGAGGATCATTTGAGAACCAATTGGGTTTGAGAACTTTTGAGAACCATTCTAAGCCACTAGTTTATATATATGGAAATCCCCCCCATGAATTTGAGTGGTCCCCCCTGAAAATTAGTGGCCCAGAATGGTTCTCAAAAGTTCTCAAAATATATATATATATATATATATAGGGTTAGGTTCAAATGAGAACTTTTTGTTTTGAGAACTTTTGAGAACTAAATCTCAACCACAAATTTCAGTGGGGACCACTACAATTCATGGGAAGGGGGATACATGTAAATAACTTGTGGCTCAAATTAGTTCATTTTAGTTCTCAAATCAGATCCTCTCCCTATATCTATCTATCTATCTATCTATATATATATATATATATATATATATATATATATATATATATAGTGAAAAGTTCATTGTAGACACCCTTATAAGTGTAGACAGGTAGACACCTCATTTCACCATTAGATCTCTTGATCTAATGGTTGTGATTAATTTTATTTTTTCTTTTTTTCTTTTTTCTCATTAATCAGAAACTTTAACATGTGAAAAAGAGCGATTTCACATGCGAAAGTGTCTAGAATGAACCTCACCCTATATATATATATATATAGAGGAAGGATACTGTTACATATGTAACCTCGGTTATAAAATATTTTTTTTTTAAATTTTACTAGGCGTTTTTTTTTTTTTTTTTTTGCATAAAGGGGGTCTTTTTAACTTAGAGAATCACCATAAAAAAATCGGAACAAAAATCGAACTTTTTAGCTTGGTTTTCAAGGTTTTCCAAACTCGGAGAGATTTTCATTATCCCTCCCCTATATATATATATATATATATATATATATATATATATATACTATCTTATTATATATATTGGAGAGAGAAAATGATGTGTTAAAATTTTTAAGAGTTGTTGAAAATCTTAAGAGATGTATATGTATTTATGCATGGTGTACACGTAGTGAAGCACATTCATATACAACCATTAAGCCGGTTATGACCCGTTCTCTTTTTGAAATCTAGCCAGCCCCACTATAAGATTGTCATCTCTCTTTCTCTTTCTTTCACTTTGAGATTTCTCATTCTCTCTCTAAAAAAACTTTTCTCTGCTCTCTCTCTCTCTAATGTTGCTCTAATTACCGACCGAGCTTTAGAACACCATGGTTATCTTTTTCCGGCCGGGCTTTAGAACACCACGTCTATCGTTTTCCGGCGGTGCTTTAAAACCATCTCGCTCGTGCTTTAGAACAGCACAACTATCGTTTTTTGTCGGCAGGGTGGCGTTAATCGCAGCCGCTGTCGGATGAGGCAGTGATAATTTAGGGTTTCTGACCCTGTTAAGCCTTGTCGATTTCGTATGCTTTGCATTGTTCTGAGCTATATTTTAGATCTGTTTAGATCTGTTTAGATCTAAGACTGACTCTTCGTTTTTTGTCTTTGCTGAAATTAGATCTGAGATCTGAGCAATGTTACGGCTATGTTATGTTCATTTTTACTTTGATTTGGCACGAGTTTTGGCTTTTATGTGCATACGCGGATGTTGGTTTTACTGTTGTTTATGGTGATCTTTTTGGTTTGAGGTGTTTACGGCTATGACGGTCTTGGTGTTGTGATTCTTTGTTTCGCAGCCATCTCAGATCTAAGCCTTCTAACTCCGATGATAGCTGTAATGGCAAAAAAATCCGATCTGAGCCCTTTTGATGGCGTGACTTGTTTCTGAAGGTTATTCGAATACCCCCTCTATCTTCATTTGGCACGTAAATCAGATCTCTATATTATATGGCGATGATGAACATTGTTTTTGAGGTGTATACAGCTATGACGGTCTTAGCACTGGCGTGGCGATTTTCTTTTTTCGCAGCCATCTCAGATCTGAGCCCTAACTCCGATGATAGCAAGAACGATTCAATGACTTGTCTAAATCAGTTCTGAGCTCTCTGGATTCTGTGACCTAATTCTTTGTTTAATATATTTTATGGCTACTTCATTACAATTATTTTATTTATCATCATTTATTTTTATATTACATCATCAAATTTTTACCACATTATTATACCTGATGTTTTTATTAGTTTTCAAATACCAAACAAATGTCCGGATAATAAATTGTTTATTAAAACGAGTATTTAGTTACAACTATGTTATTTATCATTATTATTTTTTACATTATGTCATCAAATTTTTACCCCGTTATCAAATGTTTCTATTAGTCTTCAGAAACCATACAATGCATGGTTAATAAATTTGGTCATAACCCAAATATGTATTGGAGAAAATTAACATTTTGGAATTTTTAGACAAAGTGGATAAATATCAAATAACATGTGTCAATATAATTATTTTATTTTTAGAAGTGAAAAATTGAGAACTTCAAGTATTAGATGTATATGAAATAACAGGGGAAAGATCTATAGAAAACCAATAATTATCCAGAAAACCAAAAAACCAACCTTTTTTTCTCTATAACTTCTTCATATATTAATATTTTTTAAAAATAATTTCACCAAAAATTCTATAATTTTATTAGCTTTATTTATGGGAAAAAAAATTTAAAAAATAAAAAGTTTAGTGATTTTTTATTATTGCATCATGCAATAGTACCAATAGTATTGCATAATGCATTATAATTAAAACTACTTAAAAACAAGAGACTTAACTTAAATATGAATGTGGTTTATGCGAATAATGTAAAAAACAAAGAATTGATATTCATAAACCAATTTTATATTATTGTTGCATAGTGCAATATTAATTTCAAGCTAAAATTCGAATTTTATTTTATTTTTAAAAAAAAACTCGAAAACGCTTTTAAAGTTTTTTCTTTTTCCAATATTCTTAAAATCATGAAAGAAACATATAAAAAAAGTTTAAAAAAAAAATAATTTTTTTCCTTGGTTTTTTGGTTTTTTATAAAATATTGGTTTTCTATAGAACCCAACCCTGAAATAACAAACCATCTTTTGCATTTTGACATTTTTAAATTCTTATTGACTATATACCGCGTTGTAAATTGTCATGTCGCCATAACAAGCGAACAAATAAACAAATATCGCGTTGTAGTTTGTTGTGCCGCTGCAACGTGCGAACAGAAAACAAATAACACACTATACACCGTCGTCGCCGCAACGCGCGGGCACGCGGCTAGTATATATATATATATATTATGCAATTGTGACCTTTAAATTTATAAGACCTAAATTATCTTATAGCTACGCATGCACATATAGGAAAGCGGACCTATCATATGGTAGCAATAAGAGCAACTCAGAGTTGACCTAAGGAAGCAATGGTGTAATCATACTAAACCTAATTATTATCATTAGGATTTCGTCACAATTCCTAATAACTGTTAACTAGCAAATAAGAAAGCAAATTAGTAGCAATAATGAAATAGATTTAAAACAGAATAAAGAAATAGATATCATCTAAGACTGATCACTATTCATGCATTACCTAGACCTGACATTGACATAATGTATACGAACTATCTAATGGATCTATAGTCGCTAAACTCATAAATCAGCAATTAAAACAACATCCATAATGAAGTATCTATGAATTAATGACCTAGCTATAGGACACTAAACACATGATCTAAGACCTAGGATCATAGACCAATCCTACTCTGATTAACCATGATGGACTAATAAGTTATAACGCAATTACATACCATAACATACGTATTATATTTAGTCATTTCATTATTCCTTTTACCCAAGACATGGAAGCTAAGATTCATGACTAAACATAGACACATACTTCAATCAAGACAGATTATTGAACATGCATAATCACCATTTCCTATCTAGGCTCGCTAGAGTTCCTAAACACATATTGAAATTGCTAGGTAACAACGAAGAAATAGCTTCAACTCAATAAGCAGAATACGTCTATCCTACCAACCAAATCAATAACTACTAGGAAAGGATCAAACACATAATTCAACAACACATCTTTAATATACAAGAGGAATCATAATCATTAACTCAAATCATTATGTCAAACAACGTCAATGTCAAATCATAGGTAAAACAATAAATAGATCACATTATCTCAGATAACATCAAGAGAGGTAGCCTCTCGTAGCTAAACTAATGGAAACAACAAAAGAATTGTAAATAAACATCATTGTAAATGCAAACCAAAGTTGATCGATGGTCGAATCTTTGAATGCTTCAATCTCTCGAACGATTGGACACTTCTTGGATTTTCTAAGACTTGGAATATCGACTTCTAGCTTTGAAATCTTCTAGGAACCATACTCTACTGGTCTCAAGTGTGTAACCTCTTGAAATGAAAAAACGAACGAGTACTTATAGTTTTCATGTAGGGTTTTTCGAAAACAGGACGTAACAGGTCGTGACACGGTCACGAGCCGTAAGCGTTGCCATGAATTTACGGATTAGGGTTTCTGGAAATGCTCCTGTAACGGGTCGTAATGGCTATTACGGGTCGTGACGTGGATAAAAAATCAATCCTCCAAATCTTGAGCAATTTCACTTCAAATCCTTCTAAAATCTTCTCTTACTAATGCATGATTCAATCGATACGAGAAACATGGATGTATATAAAGCTTCGCTTGATTGATTTCAATAGAATGAGTACAGAGAGATCTAGAGAGAGAAACACTAGAGTTTACACACAGTTAAGCTAACCTGTTCTCACTCTTGTAACTCTAACTCAAAGACACAAACCTATTTATAGTAGACTGGTCGGCGTACCAATTAACTCAACGTACCATTTGGTACGCTGCGGCGTACCTACTGGTCTGCCCCATGGTACGCTGGAACCAGAACATATTAAATGAACAATATGAACAACAAACACCTAGACCTAGAATTAGACACCAAAACTTTTTCTAACACCCCCTCTATTTACCCGTTTATAACATTTCATACCAAACAAAGGGTAAAATGGACCAAAATAACACATAAACTACCAACATTCGTGGGTGTTTAACTACTAAAAAGATGTGTAATTCAAAGCACATCAAACATCCCTCCACTTAGAATTTGCTCGTCCCTAAGCAAACCCCTAACTACAGCATTACCTTCCCTAATAAAGCTTTTTAAAATGAAGTGATGGAAAGTGGTTACAACTCTAGACGATTAAAGACACAAAGGCATAGTTATTCACATGGGTTGATGTTCTCAGAATATACCAAACGAAATAAGTTTTAACAATGAAAAGCATGGACAACAAACACTGGACTTCTTTCCTTATGACTATTCCTTAACAACAAACCAGACTAACTCACAATGTACACTCCTCACCATAGGCTTGACAAACGATCATAATTCAACTAACATTCTAACTAACTTGCAAATCAAGAGGACTTTAGGGCTAAGGTTGTAGTTGGTTTAGGGAAATAGAATTGGATTTTACATGGGTAGAAACTTGGTTGCACAAGATCTGATGGTTACAGAATTAACTAGTTCATTCAAGCGAAATAAAATCTTTAAACTCATAGATCTTCTTCCTTTATTCTAAACTTATGAAGAATAATCTTTAAACTTAAAGATTCCCTTCTAATAAATACACAATCATATTTTTTTAATACTCATCGGCATATCATATTCTTTTTCGTCAGGATTATTCTACTAACATACCAAACAGAAAGCTACCCGAAAACAAAGGTAAAATGAAAAATGGGCTAAGGCTATTGGGTTTAATAGGGTGATCAAACAAAATGGAAATGAGGCTCAACAAGGGTAAACTAAATGAAATTTGGTTTAGGAATAAAAATATAGATAAGACAAAAATGAAGGTGTAATGTAAAAAAATAAGGTTATCCTAGGGTTTGCCTCTGTCATATTTGCTTGTTTCGAAAGCATAGTCTCTTAACGTATACAAATGTCAAGTTATAGAAGTATGTCACATGTGGCACTCTCTATTGTTATACAAGAATAAAACTAAAGCTCCTAGTGAGTAGAAAGCATTATCAAGGCTCCAAAAATCTCACCACGGAAACAGAATGGAAACAGGGCTTAAGTATGGTTGATCATCTAAGCTTCCTCCCCCGTACTCGCACACTGGAATTACTGTCTAAGTTTTATCAGGTCTAATCTATCCGAAAAAGCAATTTAGGACTTAGCTATGCATAAGGGTCTAAAATACATGCCTGTATAGCAATGAATGGAAGGTGGAAAAAGCCGTGCTTTGGTCTAGCATATAGAGTTAAAAAGTCTACTTTAGGATCCACAAAATCAGTTGATAGCATAAGTTTTAGTAGTGTAGAAAGTTTATCATGCAAAAAATTGAAAAATTTTGACACTTTTTTAACGAACTCACTATAAAACATGCAAACTATAGGCGAGTCTCCCATCCCCCCACTTAAAATCGTACATTGTCCTCAATGTACTTGAGAACACTACAAAACATAAGATAAAAGAAAAAGGGAAAAGACGAGCTAGAAGATTGTGGACCATGGCTTCTTCATTAACCATATTGATTACTTTCTCGATCATTTTCCTACTAGAACTTCAGCCTTTGATTCCTTTCCTACTTACAAGAATTCAAAAAATTTTCCTACTAAAAAATTTCTCGATCATTTTCCTACTTTCTCGATCATTTTCCTACTTTCTCGATCATTTTCCTACCAGAACTTCAGCCTTGATCAATTTTGATAACGAAATCGGAAGAAGTCAGAAATTTCCCAAGTTGTTGAAATTGGAAGCTTATCATAATTGGAAGCAAAGGTTTTCGGATTATATCAGTACAAACGATATTGATCTATGGATTCCAATTGAAAAACTTTACACATGTCCAACTGAGGATGGAGGAGATTATAAAGAATTAGAGGATTTCACATCTGGTGAAAGGAAAAGTTATGAACTCGAAAAGAAAGCTTATGGTTATCTTACCATGGCTTTACCTACAGAATTGTTGCATCAATTCAGCACATGCAAAAAGTGTAAAAAGTTATGGGATGACTTATCTGCAAGATGTGAAGGGAATGATCAGTATAAAAAGAGCAGACGAAAAGTGTTCAACAAAGAGTTTTACAACTTTCAACGTTATGATAAAGAAAATATCATTGCTCTTGTATCCAGTTCTCACATCTAATTAGTGAACAGAATGTGCTTGGGATAGATAAGACTGAGGAGGAATTGAAAGAGAAATTGCTAGAAGCATTACCAGAGAAGTGGGAAAATTATGTCTTATTGATTACTCATGACAAAGAATTCTTGACATTATAATTTCATGAGTTAACAGGCAAACTTCATGCTCGAGAAATGGAAATGATGAATGCAAACAAATCAACTGCTCAATTGTAAAATCCTAAATTGTATCATGGTCAAAGTTCAGCAAGCATCAATGCTAAGTCTACATCATTTGCTTTTAGTTCACCAACTCTAACAACATTTATTGTTGGAAATGGTTCGGGAAATTCTGAGAGTTCAGGTTTGTCAAGATGATGTAGTTATACCATTCCAAATAATTCACGTTAAAATGCATTTTCTACAAACCTGATGAACATCTGCCGTTAATATATGCTTTGTTATCTTCATATTATGGACTTCTGAATCGAGGTTCTCCAACTACTAATCTAATTGAACAAGATTTTGATTAAATAAATCCAGATAATCTTGAACAAATGGATCTTAATTGGCAACTTGCTATGTTGGCCCAATGAGCTAAGAGGTTTAAGAGGAGATAAGGAGTGGAAAGCTTAAATCCAGATGGTAAAGTTGGATTAGACAAATCAAAGGTAAAATGTTTCAAATTTTCTAATTTTGGACATTGTGCTAGTGAATGTACAAATTCTACAAGTGTGAAGTCAAATTCTAATGGAAATGCTTCTACATCAATGTATTCAACAAATAATTCAAATCCAAAGGCATTGGTATCTCAGGTTACTCAAGGGTATGATTGCTCATTACAGTTTCCTAATGAATCTTCACTTGCTTTAAGTGCAATTCGTGGTGCTACAAGAGATTCATTTGATGCTAAGATAGCTGATATGCAACATGCTTTATGGTTCAGTTTGAACAGAGTGATTCTGAATCTGACTCTAGTGGATATGAATCAGTTTATTAATTTGTTCACAAAAGATAAGAAGAATCACGAATTGCTTAAAAAGTTAAAATTATTGAGTGATGAAAGTAACAAGAAAGATGCAGAGTTGGAAAGTTAGATTCAAGAGTTTTCATCTCAGAATGGGAAATTTACATGTCTTTAAGCTGAAAGTGGTGACAAAGAAGTGAAGTTTCGAATTATGGCTGAGGATTTCGAAAAGAAACATGTGAAGTTATCTGAGATGAATGATGATTTACAAAAGAAGATGAAAAGTAGAAACAAGAAGCAAAAGAAACCGAGGCTCATTTCAATGATCTGTTTGAAAAGTCAAAGATTAAACTTGATGTACTTACTAAGACTTCTGATTAACACGTTGCTAAAGCAGTAGGTTATCAGAATGATAATCTAAAACTTTTGGATGATCAAAAGGAGTTAGCTAGAGAGAATAAATTGCTGAATGCAAATATTGATATCCAGAAAAGAAATGAATATAAGCTAAAGAAGGAATTAATCGATGAAATGGATAATTTGAGATTGTAAAAATTTAAAACAAATCGTGTTGCAAAGAAGTTTATCGTAACAGAAAAGACTTATCTGAAGCTCAGCAAAAGATATTAGATCTCAAAATTGGAGTAATCGATGCAAATCGCAAGCATGACAATGTTACAACTTCATAATCTTTCTCAAGTTTCTTGTGTAAGGATGAGAATTTTGAAAGAGTGTTTGAGAAGAAAGTTCCACCCCTACTATATTCAAAGAAACTGTCCATGTCGTAAAGGAAAAAGTTGAAGAATTTGATTATTCAAAGTTTTTTGATTCAAAGACTTAATAAAAGGCTTTAAAGAAGCAGAAGAAAAAGAAGGCTGGAAAGAAAGTGAAAAGAAATCTGAAATTCCTGTTATATCAAAGTTTATGCCTGGTTCGTCGTCAACTGAAAATGAGAAATCAGTTATTTCAACTGAGAAGATTCTTCTTATACAGATATTGATGAGACGATCTTCTATCAACAAAAAGATGCTGGCAAAGTGAAAGCTGAGTTTACTCGTTTGGCGAAGAATGTGCATAAATCATCTGATTCAAGTGAGTAGATCTATGGTAAACATGTTGGTTCAGGTTTTTCTAAGCGGAAAGTTGATGATCACAAAGAATCATGCCAACAGCCAATGAAGAAGCTGAATTTTCAAAAGGTGAAGAAGGATGTCTTCAAGGCTAAAAAAGTTCAACCTGAGAGATTTTACACGCTCAAGGTTCGGAACATATATATTTTTTGATAAAGAATTTCCACTTCATTGTGTGGATGCTCAGAAAATAGCTAAAGTGTTTGTAAATACTGATATTCCGAGGAACATGAAGAATCAATCTGCTAAATTTTCTTCTGGAGGATCAAGTTTTACTCCAAAAAGTCCGAAATCAAAACGGGTTCATGATCATAGGCATCAAGTATTTAATTCTTTTTATGATCATTTTGGAGATGCTAATTTTTGTGAAGCTATTTAGAGGCTGAAGGGAAAGAATATAAATAATCCTTTGTGTTACAACTGTCGCCAAAAGGGGCATATGGCACAAGATTGTTATGCTACTGCTTCTTCTACGTCAAAAAGGGGGAAATATAAGTACCTCGAAGGGATCTTACTACTACATGATTCGGTAAATCGATAACAACGAATGTAAATAAAGCTTTGCTTTATTGATTTACAAAGATATTACAAAGTAGAGAGAGAAAGACCTTAGAACACACAGTTAAGAATGACTTAACTCTTAGAACTCCTAAGCTCTCTCTCTAACGAACTATTTATAGTGAACACCATACTGGCCGGCGTACCAACTAGCGGACCAATTGGTACGGCGAACCATTTGGTATGGCCACCTTGGTATGTTGACTATTTGACTCACAATGACGCTCTAACCTAGATACAATACACAAGACACAATGCAGCATATGAATATGCTCTAACAAACTACATCTTAACCTGTAGTGTATCTATGTATCTATCTAACTAAACTTCAGTCTTTAATCTTCAGCATTGCTGCATATGATCTTCAACTTGAAATTTTTGTCAGAAATAGAGCTTGAATGGCTTGATCATCTTGAACAATCTTTGAACTTCAAGATCCATTTGTGAAAAATACTTCATACTCCCCCTTTCACCATGCTTGAGTCTTGTCACACAGATGACCTACAATTTCAAAAGACAGAAACGCAGCTTTCTTTTTTTTTGAAAATCTAATTTAATCTTGGTGCAAAACTTCTCTTTGAGAATCCAAGATATAGTTTTGAAATCAGAATTTTGTATCTTGTATCGATCAGTCGAAAACAAAATAAGAAACTAAATCTTTTTGGCTTTTTGAAACTTTACATCAAAACACACCGAAAATATTTTTGATTTTTCTAAGTTTATGCTAAAATACACCTAAAATCTTTTTGGATTTTTCAGATATGAAACATAAATGCAATACAAAATCAGACACTAGTTTTTGTCTTTTGCGAGAAAGATCACAACTTGGGATCATACTGAACATAACATGCTGAACAACACTTCAATTTCAATTACTTCAGCACACAAGTCATTTCGATTGCTGGTATAATTTGTCCATCTTAAACTCAGGCATAATCATACTCATAACCTCTAGATATGTTATTGTATTGGTTAGGTTTGCTTAGACCAGTGTACCCCACACTATCAGACATACTCAGATTTGTATTTGCTTATCATACTTTGTTATTTCATTTGTGATTTAACACATAATGATTGTATTCATGATATTGTAAACTGTGTTCCATGCAAAAAGAAATAAGAACGTTAAATCATCTACCTTAAGGTCGATCTTTCAATACGCAGATAAGGCCTCGGATTTAACAAAATAAGAAAATAAAAACAAGTAGAAATTGTATTACCCAATAACAATCAGGTCGGTACTCCCGTACACGCAGAGAAAGTCCGATGAGTTATACGAAACACCAAAGAAAATAAAGCAGAACGTCAAACGAACACCAATCAGGTCGATCTTTCGATACGTAGAGAAAGTCTGATCGTTTGACAAAATAAAAAGATCAAACAAGTTTAAATCTTTGCAAAATGAACACATGTTTACACAGTGACTTCTCATTTTCTTTTTCATATATCTTTTTCTTGATATCTTGAGACACGCTTTAAGATGTTGTCCACTTGGTCAAACATTAGTATTTAATGAATATCACATCTGAATACTTTTGGATTTAATGCAGAGCTTACCAAGTACATCAAACAATTATCTGATGCCTTTTTCATCTATTTCATCCATGAGTCAGACACGTAAGCCAATGTACCATCATTTCCCAATCATGTTGGATACAATTTCTCATTTTTCATTGTTTTTGTAATTTTTATGTTTTCAAATGTTTTTGTATTTTTCAATTTCTCAATTTCTCCCCCGTAAAATGAAAACTCTATTTTTGGATTTTTCATTCTAACAAAAACACAAAAACACTATTTTTGGTTTTTTCAATTTTTCTCCCCCTAAACTACATACGGAATGTAAAAGAAAGAAATACGACCAATCGATACTGATACCTTTCAGTTTTTAGCTTTTCAGAAAAACTTTCAGTTTAGAAAGATGAAGCATTTAATTTAAGTTACACAGGAAACTCCACTATCAGCAACTGCTTGAAGCTTGAATCTTCACAATCACCGACAGGTCTTCTTGAAGTACCTGCACACTGGATTTTAAAGATTAGTATTCAAATGACCCGAAGCACACAGCTTCTGGTCGACCAGTGTCTTCACTAAAACAATTTGCAGCTTTGTTGACCACCTTAGGTCGCCACTGCATTTTTGCTTTTTCAGTTTTAACTGAATCATCATCTTGTGATGACCCACCAATGCTAGAATCAAATTTGAAAAAAAATTTCATTTTAGATTTTGATTTGGAGGGTGTTGACTCGGTAAACGTTATGCCTGATTCATCAATAAATGTGGCAGATTTTTTAGAAAATGATCTTTTTGCATTTTCAGGACAATCCTGTGCCATATTTCTCTTTCGTGTATTGTATCTAGTTAGAGAGTCTGAGTGAATCATAGTTGCAACATAACAACGTGCCGTACCAAATGGTAAGCCGTACCAATTGGTACGCCCGTACCAAATGGTATGCGAGTTGGTACCTGGTAAGTTGCTAACTATAAATAGTTCGTGTTAGAGAGAGTTCACGAGTTCTGTCATTTCTCTACTCTTAAGTGTGTGTAACTGAGTGTGTTCTCTCTCTCTCTAGACTTTGTGTATTCTCTAAGTGAAATTAATAAAGCAAAGCTTTATTTACATCGTGTGCATTCTCGTATGACCGAATCATGCAGTAGTAAGATCCATCCGTGGTATTACAAGTGGTATCAAAGCATTTGGTTGCTCTACTGCTTTGATTTTGGTAAATTTTCGGATTCTTGAGTGAGGAAGTTTGGGTTTTCTTCATTTTTCATCAAATTTTCGCAATTCAGAGTGTTTCAACGATGAAAAATGATTTCTGAGTGTTCTCAGTGTGTTTGCCCACCTAACTGATCCATATTCCATTCCAAAACATCTGAATTTCGAAATTTCCGTCGCATTTCGCGTGGTCCGCTTCTGGTCCGGCTGAAGAACACCTGGTATGCATCTGGTCTGCACGGCTATCTCCTTCGAGATTCTGGTCCGCTAAACCTTGTCCGCCAAGCAATTTTCAAATTTTGGCGGTTATTTTTTGGTCCGTAGGTAGTTACTGCGTACCATTTTGGTCCGCTTCAAGATCTGGTACGTTGAGTTTATTTGGTTCACTGCTGGTACGTGAATTAATCTGGTACGTTGGTGGTTTATTTTGGTCCGCTAGTTGAATTGGTCCGGATTTGATACGCTGAGAACAGGTTTGGTACGCTGGTATAATACATGTATTCACTTAAACAGACGTAACTTGAGAACCGTTAAGAGTTACGGGAGCTAATACCAGCCAAAACGTTCGTCTCGACGAGATCTATACTTCTACTGCCTAGCGGCCATTACCCTCCGGTTTGACCCCCAAAATTCAGCTTGGAAGGCCTCTGTCTTTTAGTTCAAAGTTTTAACATTCGATTTTTAACGTCAAAATGAGCGATTATCAAGCGTTTTCAGTTGTTCAATCATCAATGCAAGCCATCTTGAACTATTATAACGAGATTGGAACAAATTAGAAAGTTCTTAAGTTGCTTCGATTAGAAGATTATAATAATTGGAAGCAACGATTTGAAGCATATCTCAATGCACTTGATGTTGATCTTTAGATTCCATTTGAACAAGAATACAAGTATCCTAAGAAAAATGGAGAACCGGTCATGCGAAGTGATCTTGATGAAGATGAGAGGAAATCTTATGCACGAGAAAAGAAAACGTATGGAAATCTCACTATAGCATTACCAAGAGAACTTTTGCATCAGTTTAAAATTTGCACAACTTCTAAAACTTTGTGGGATGCATTAAAAGATAGGTGTGCAGGAAACGATCAATATAAGAAAAGTCGAAAGAAAGTTTTGTTAAAAGAATTCGACAACTTTTAGCATTGTGAAAAAGAAAGTATTTCAGATTTGGTTTCTAGATTTTCACATCTTGTTAGTGAACTTGGAGAGCTCAAAGTTACCAAAGATGATGAGGATTTAAAAGAAAAGTTTTTGGAGGTGTTGCCGAATAGATGGGAGAATTATGTTCTGTTTCTGACACATGATAATGACTATTCTAAATGGTCTTTTCACAAATTAACTGGAAAGTTGCAAGCTCGTGAGTTAGAAATGAGGGTGAAAAGATCTGCACCTGCTCTCAATCAGAATCCAGAATTGTATTATGGAGATAATTCAGCCACTGTGAATGCTAAATCAAAATCACATTCTGATTCAAGTGTTAATCCACCATTAACAGCTTTTCTAGCTGGAAAGTCTGAACGTTCTGGTTATTCTTCAGGTTGCAGTTTTACGATTCCTGATAGATCATTAACTAAGTCTACTCCTGCTCAAGCAACCGAAGATCTAGCTGCTTTGTTATCTGCTTTCATATCATCTTTGTCTGGATCGGTTTTTAGTCAAATCGTTCAATCTATTTTGTTTGGAGAAGATTTAGATCACCTGGATGAAGATCAATTGACTAAACTCGATCTGGAATTGCAGTTTGCTATGGTAGTGGAGAGAGGAAGGAGATTCATGAAGAAACATGGCAAGATATCTATTCTTCAAGGAGGAAAGCTTGGTTTGGATAGACGAACGATTAAATGTTTTAAATGTGACAAATATGGAAATTTTGCTCGAGATTTTCCTAAACCGTCATCTGACAAGGGTACTTCTAATAAGAATGTTCAAGATAAAGAAGTAAAACCTATGATATCTCAAACTGATGAAGGTTATGATTGGGCTAAATATTTTCCGGATGAATCTGCATTTTTGGTTCACTCACCAGAAAATTATGCATTGATGGCTACTGTGCAAGTTGATTCAAGTGATTCTGAGACAAAAGTGAGTGGTTATGAATCCGTGTGTGAATTCTGTTCACAAAAGGATATTTGAATTCAAAATTTGTTGAAAAAACATGAAGGTCAAGTTGCTGAAATCAAGAGAAAAGATGAGGAGTTGGCAGATTATGTCAAGATGTGTCAAGAATTTGATGAAATTTGCAAAGCAAATAGGAAGCTACTCAAAGAAAAGAGTGTGTTATTAGAAGAATTAGCAGATATTCAAAAACAATTGTCAGAAGATTGTATTCAGAATGAACCTACGACCAATCGGTTAACATCCGGCCGCTAAAGATGTGTGTGAAGATTTTGAGAATCTGTTTCAACATGATAATGATGAGTTTGTGACAAAGATTGTCAAGTTGACTTCTGCAAATGAAAAGTTGGTCAAGAAGGTTGACGAATGTAAGTCTCAAGCTAAAGATGTGTGTGAAGATTTTGAGAATCTGTTTCAAAAATCCACAGCGAGGGTAGAAGCACTTAAAGCATCTAATGATGAACTTCAGAAAGCATTGGATGAAGTTACTGCTGACAAATTTCAATATCAAATTGTTCAGTCTGAATTGCAAGATAAGGTCACTACTCTGAGGAAGGATAAAACCTTGTTAACCAGAAATGTTGAGATCTATAAGGAAATAGTGGATAAAATTACAAAAGAAGTGCATGCTGCTCATGATGGTATGAGAAGAGAAAAATCATTGGTTAACAACACATCCGAGAAATTGATCCAGTCTGAAAAGGTTGTGGCTGAAGCACAAAAGACCATAGCCGATTTGAATGTTGAAATCTTGGATCTAAATCGTCAATTGCATAACTTAAAGAATTCTCATTCTTTTGCAAGTTATTTGTGTCAAGATGATAATTTCAAGAAGGTGTTTGGAGGCGATGATTTCAATCAAATTCCGCATCCAGTGATTCAAACAGAAGCTATTATTGATTTGAATTCTTCAAGCACAAAGCAAGATTATTCTGAATTGGCTGCTGAAAATTCTGTAACAATGGTGAAATTTTAGTACTAATAAAAGTCTTGAGTTAAATTAATTTAAACTTTGTTATTCATTTATCTGAATTAAATTAGTAATTTAAGTTAAATAATTAATTGTCTAAAACATATTTATTATATTGTTTAAATTTTTCATTCATTTGTCTAGTTCAATATTATTTGAATTAAGTAACCATTTTAATTAATTGAATCATTTACTCATTTTGAATTAATTTTGAGATATTATAATATAAAAACAAATATAGTATATCATAAACTTATATTTTAATAAAACTCGTCATCACGACACATTTACTTCGTTTAAACAAAATCTTGACGATTTTTCCTAAAAGTTATATAATTTTTTTATTACTTATAGTTTATAAAGTAAAATACATATAGATTTATAAAACATTTGATATTTTTAGAAACATATAAAAGGATTACTTTAATGTTTAAAGAAAAAGGAAAAAAAATTTATTTTTTTTACCAGTCTCGTTTTTCCGGCGAAGTCGCCGCCGGCGACCGCCGCCACTCGCCGGAATCCCCCCAAAACATCTTATAACGTCTTTTTTTCGTCGTGTTTAATCAATAAACCTCCCTAACGTTCATCTAATGATCATTAACGACTCAATACCGACATTTAAACGCAGTTTAATCACCTTAACTCGCAAATAAATTCGGGTATTCAAACCCGAATTAACTCGTTTACGTTGTGTTTGGGAGCCTATAAATTGTTCCTCGATCCTCCATAATCATTTGCACACTCAAACTCATCAGAAAACTCCCAAAAATTGTCCCTGTGATCGTGGTTCCGACCGCCGCCGCCGCGAGCTCCGCCCCC
Source organism: Deinandra increscens subsp. villosa (assembly GCA_039602395.1). Classification (NCBI taxonomy): domain Eukaryota; kingdom Viridiplantae; phylum Streptophyta; class Magnoliopsida; order Asterales; family Asteraceae; genus Deinandra; species Deinandra increscens. The sequence continues at coordinate 25,571,459 of JBCNJP010000006.1, read as the reverse complement.
CCCCCCCTTTTCGTGTTCCGGCAATCTTTTGAGGTAATTCTTACACCATTAGTTTCGGAATTCATCAAGGAGTAAAAGCCCCATGTTAGTTTTGGCTTTCAAACACGTTTAGGGCTTTGATTTGGTGACCTAAGTTCTAGGGTTTCGGGTATGCTAAAATGGAGAAGAAGATGACCCAGACTGTTATGTTTTAAGTATTTTGTTTGGTTTTAAAATCAAAAGGATGCCCAGCCCAGTTGATCGTCGCGCTGCCTGCGAAACAACAAATCGCGAGTTTTTTGTTATTTCTCCATTTTTTTTTGTTATTTCAACCATAAAACCCTCTAAAAACAATATAATTTTTCAGAAAATTTCAAATATACCTCTAAAATGTTTCTAAACCCCATAAAATATTTAAGACCATCATTTCTAAGTTTTTACAAATTTATAAACTTTATAAACTTTGTAGAACACCTAATAAACCTAACTAATTGGTATCAGAGCCAAGAATCTGTGATTCGAGGCTCTCACGATATTGAGTCAAGCTATGTTTCTGGAATAAGCTAGTGTTTTTGAAGATTTAATTACTTAATCTTTTATTATTTGACTACTCACTTAATCATCTAGTTAACAACATAATTATTTTGTCAATCATTTATTCGGTTACATTTCTTTTATTATTATTATTATTGTTGGTACATGATATGTGGCAACGGGCTGGATCAGATAGAGTTTTGAAGACAAATGTTTCAACCTAGTTTTGTGTTGGCCGAACCTTGGCCGAACCCAAGGTTCGGTGGCTCCGAACTCTGGCCGAACACCAGGTTCGGAGGCTGTGT
>JBCNJP010000006.1:25500808-25570141 GCA_039602395.1 Deinandra increscens subsp. villosa | reverse complement strand
CTCAGGATATGGAACCAAATTATGTGGTTTGTCCACCTGTACCTGCTTCACATTCACATCGTTCAAAATATTCACATTATCAAGCACATCATGACATACAGAGACATTAGAAGAAACATCAGAAACATGAACTAAATCAGGTGAGGAAGGTTCGGGTCCAGCAACCTGTGGTCCTTTACCCCTCCTCAAAATCCTAACCCGTCTTAAAGGTTTTGACTCCTTCTTATCACCACTACCAAAACTGAAATTACTGTTCAAAGAAACCTTATCAAAACAATAAGACTTAGCAAATTTAAGTTTTGACCCATCAATGGGGAAACCACGCTTATTCCACTCAAATTTTTCAAAAGACTCTTGACTCTTTGAAGTTTCAGCCTTTTCACTGCCATTAGTGCTACCTACATCTGCACAAGAAGTAGAAGAGTCAGAATCTGAGTTAGTAGAAGGGTACGAGATCTTAATTGGGCACTCAGCTAATTTTCTATCAATTTCTTTTAACCTATCTCGAGTTCCTTCTTTCATCTCAGGATCAGAGATCATCTTGTGCATAGGAGGCGTAGAAACAGTGTGAAGAGATGAAACATCTTTAAGTTCAGGTTCATCATAAGTTACCCTATAACCCAGACCCCCATTTTTTTTGATGTGCTTTATTCTAGTGTCTGAGTTATAAAATTTGAGCCTTGCATCCAACATTTTCTTATTGGTTAGATTAGTTTTCTCTAATGTTTGGCTAGTGGAAACGAGTTGGTTTCTAAGACTCTCAAGTTCTTTGGTTTGTTCCTCAACCTTTTCATTAGCTATTCTTAGATATGTTTGAGAATCACTAAGTTCTCTTTCTAGGTTAGAAACATCAATTTTGGCTGCCTCATATTTTTCTTTCCAGGTTTTTGCTTTATCTTTAAAATTATTCAATTCTAGATAAGTTCGTGAATGATAAAGTGTTTCATTCATCAGTTTAGTCTCAAAGTCTTTCATGCAGTTATAAATATCAACACAGTGAGAGTTTGAACACTTGCTTACCTCTTTTGAGTTTGCTTCTGAACCTGAAGTGATATTGACCATGAATGCATGATGCTCCATCTTCATTGCTTCCTTGTTTGCTTCTTCTTCGGCAAGCTGTGCTATATAAGCATGACTTAGACTTAGATCTTCAATCTGAGTACACCAGTCATATCCACCTGGTGTGCTCTGGACAACTAAAGCCTTGTCATCTGCAGTGGTATCCCTTTTCTGTTTCTGCTTGTCATCAGTCTTTGTATCTCTTTCAGTCTTTGGTTTGGGACACTCCCTAGCATAGTGCCCATACTCACTGCAGTTAAAACACCTCAAATTTGTTTGTTGAATGTGAGCTTGACACCCTTGCCATCATTCCAGTCTTGGATTCCCTTTCTTGCCATGTACTGCTTAGCCCTCAAAGCAGCCATACCCATTTGATAAGAGATGTCCATCTTTTCTAGATCATCTGGGTGCACTTGATTCACATCATCATGAGTTAAATCATTTGGGAGTAGTGAACCAGCAACTAGTGCTTGATAGCAGCTCATTATCCCAACTCCTAAGGCAAAACTGGAGTCTTTAGCCAAGGAGTTCACATCTAGTGAAATCACATTAGCCCCATTAGATGTAGAGACTCCACCAACAGCTTGAGAAACGAACGCCAATGGGCTTGAATTTGCATCAGTAGTTTGAGAAGTTGGAGCACCTGGCTGAGAAAGGAAAGCTTGATTTACCTTGCTTTGAGCAGCTCCAATTCCCAACTTTCTTGCCCTTTTTACCTTCTTCTCTTCATAAGCCCTAATTGTTGCCATGAGGGAGCTAAGGGTTGCAGTGTTCAGGTCATGAATCCCTTCAATGACTTCAATTGTACTATCCCAGTTTGGTGCGAGAGAGTGAATCAGCTTCTTATTGACCTCCTTCTGAGTATAGGTTACGTCAGCTTCTTTCATAGCAGTTACAATCTTCACAAATCTTTGAAGCTGTGTTTCAATGTTCTCCCCATGTACATAGTTGAAATCATTAAATTGTTCCCTTAGGTTTTCTTTTCTCGACTCTTTCATCTCAGTGTTTCCTTCATAGGCTTCAACGAGTGCATCCCATAAAGTCTTTGCAGATTTGAATTCTTTGAAGGCTTCAGCAACCTCTGGGGATAATGCCATAGTGAGTGCAGCAAGGGCCTTTCTATATCTTTCCACTTTATCCCAATCACTGTCTATCCATTGATCTTTGGTCTTTGGTACAGCAGGTTGATTGTTGGTAGGTTCAGTCATTGGAATAAAGTCACCGGCTTCAATAGACCGCATGATCTTTGGATCATGGTAGTTAGCATAATTAACGAACCTATACTTCCAACTCATGAAGTCCTTCCCCGAGGTAAGACGGGGTGAACGAGTGGAAGTTCCGATTTGCGCGTCCATTTCCAAGGTAGCAGATGAAAGAGAGGTCATATCGAAAGCCATAACAGGATCGAAATAGTAGGCCGAGAATGAAAACAGGTAGTCGATCAGACTAGAGGTTTTCGGTTTGTACCGAAAATGAGCAGGAATGGGGTTTTCGATAGATTGATCGAAAACCATCTCGAAAACCTCAGGAATCAACAGAATACAGTTTTCGACCAGGCAGAATACCTAACCAAAAAGCTGCTGCTGACTCGAAAACGAGTGTTTTCGATTAAGCAGTGGGTCGAAAAGGTAATGATCCGAAACCCGGGCTCGAGAACCCGAAGAATGAATCGAAAACCAACTCGAAAAGCACTGAATTGATCGAAAACCAGGTACCTTAAACGTTGACTGAAGAATCAGTCAACGAGCACCCTCTACTCGACAGAAAACCTTAATGATGGACCGAAAAGGGTCTGAAACCCTAGAAAACCTCCAATGCTGCTCGAAAACCTCCTAAAACAGCTCGAAAACCTTCTGTGAACCAGAAGGCTGCCGTCGAATGAATTATGTTTGAACCACCGATCACAGAACAGTCCGTAAATCACTTGAGACCTGCAAAACACTAACAATCTCTTTCGAAAACACTGAAAACGCAGAAAAAAAACAATTCGTTAGTCATGAAAATCTCGAATCCAGTATCACGAGAGCCGCGAAACACGTGTTTCTTAGCTCTGATACCAATTGTAAGGATCAAACAAGTCCCTCACGTGATACAAATCTATCAAACACCGTGCGGAATCCGGTGTGTGATAGTGATTCGAGTAAAATCAATAAAGAACAAGACTACAAATACGAAAATAATAACATTTACCGAAAGAGGAACACAAAGCAATAAAGCCGAATTCTAGGAGCACAGAATTCGTAAACCACACACAAGAAAATCACCCAAAACCAACAACCTTTACAAAGAGGAATAGGGAAACTATTTATAGGCCAAGGTGGATTGGAAAACAAGTTAACAAACCCCTAATCCACCTTGTGAAATTCGACCTATAAGCCCATAAGTTCTGAAATTCCTTAAGCCCACAATCTCTAGTCATAACCCAACCCATTTACAATTGTCCAAAAACACAAAACAAATAACTAATGCAAAAGCCTTACAAAAGCTAGGTCCTTACACGCCACTTCCTCATTGACAGCATTTGCTCTTTCGGTATCCATTCCTCTTTGTCTTTGCTGCACAGGTTTACTTCCTGGATATAAGGCCAACTTATGCTCAGATAACGTTCTAGGAACCCCCGTCATATCCGACGGTTCCCAAGCAAATACATCCACATTCTTTTTTAATAAAGCATACAATCTTTCTCGAGCTTTTTCTGATAACCCGGTTCCTATCTGCAACTTTTGATCTGGGAACTTCGAGTTGATCACCCACTTTTCTTTTCTTATCTCCTCCTTATCCACCTTATCTAAACATGTGTGGATATTCACGTTGCATACCTGTATCCCCGGATCTGCTGACAAAGTAGCAACTCCCCCTGGTGTTGGAAATCGTATCATTCCATGCATCACAGATATCACGACACCTAATCTCCTCAACACTGGTCTTCCCAAAATAACATTATGTACTGATAAAGCTGAAACTACCAAAAACGTAACTTCTAGTTGTCGCATCTGCAAACCATTCCCAATAACCATAGGTAAAGTTATTTCCCCAATTGGTCTAACTACTTCACCTGCAAATCCCACTAAAGGTACCGTTGTTGGCCGCAACTGCGCACATGTGGTAGGTCCCATATGTCGGAAACACTGTTCGTACATAATTTCTGTTGCACTTCCACAATCCACATGAATTCTCTTAACCATGAATCCCCCAATTCTTGCGGACACAACTACTGGCTCCTCTGTTGCCATTTGTTCCAGTATAGGAGGAAAAGTTATTTCCTGGTACTTCCAATCTATTTGCTTATTATTCCTTCCTCTGACATTCCTACACTGATCCGACCCCTGTAATTGCACCATACTGATCACGGGTGCATCCCCTCCTGGCAAATTGTTTCTAATTACCTTCACCAAATGTCCTAACTTTCCTAATCTCACCGCTTTATCAATTTCCTTTTTTAACGTCCAACATGTATCTGTAGTGTGACCTCTGTCCTTATGATATTCGCAATACTTATCCAAATTTCTTGTGGGTGCATTTCGCATCTTTGGTGGTGCGGGTAAATCTACTTTTTCTGTTACCAAAATCTGCGTGGGGGTTTTAACCAGCTCTACCAACTTTGCTCCCTTATAATCCCCATGCGCATGTCCTGAGGATCCACCAAAATTCTTTCCTCTTGAATGGAAACCTTTCACCCATTTATTTTGTGAAAAATGACCCATTGCCCTTACTGGTCCTCCATTTGTACGCCCAGTGACCATAGAATTATGTCGCATTTGTCCAGATCCACCATTAACATTGCTTAAGTAAGCACATGCGTTTTAACCCCTGACAAATGCTCTTGCCTTATCCATTAACACATCCATTGACCTTGGTAAATCTTCATGTAACTTTTCCACAAGTTGGCGCCACTGAAAAAGCAAGTAATCACCGGAGATAATTTGCCGCCATTTCAGGTTCGAGAATAATAGAAAGGTATTGAGTGGTTAGAGAAGAAAGTAAGATTTCATTGATTCATAGAGAGAGAAAGTACAATTGCATGTGTAATACAGAAAGTACAAGTGTCCCCAAACTATTCTAACTTTCAACTATTTATAGGCTCCGAGAACAATCTTCCAGCCTTGCATCTGCAGGAGTCGCATGTATCTGTTTCCTGCACAACACTTCTGACAAACATCTCATGCGAAGGACTTGGAAATAAGCGATCGGATGTGTACCACACATCCGGAGCATCGTTTACTTCATTAGCGCACAAGGCTTGTTTTGGTTCTATCAGTGACCAAGTGAAAATTATTGATTTACATGCAAAGATCGAACTTCTCACAACCAAAAATCGGAAGCTAGTATCGTTTGAGCAGGAAGTAAAAAGAGATCTCAAGCAAGCACAGGATGATGTAATGGCTTTCAAAAGCCAGTTCTTGGATCAAAAGAAGATTTTTGATGAACAGGCCATCAAGATGCTGGAGATCACTTCTCAATGTGATGCGAAAGTTGAAGCCGTTAATAAAGGTATAACTTGTATCCCTTTATTCCTGTAATTTCCCATTTGCATTTGCATAATTTTTTATCACTGTTAACATTTGCTTTTTAATCTTTAAAGAAAATGCTGCCCTTGCTGAGACTGTTAAAGCGCTGACCGAAGAAAGAGAGCAAATGCAGAGGGAGTTAGCATCTATGAAGGAAAGAAGCAAATGGTTAATCGAAGAAGGCTTTGATTTGGTAGCCAAGCGTGTGCATTCTGAAATGATCCCCATGACTCTCAAAGTTAATTCTGCTGCCAATGCTATGGGCTACAATGAAGGGATCAAATGCGGATTAGCACATGCTGTGAAGGGTGAAGCCAACTTCCTATCCTTTAAGGAATTTGATCAAAAAGCCAGTGAGAATCTGTTGAAACAATTGGATGCCTTGAAGTCAATGACGTTCCATTCCATTGACGAAGTTTCGAAGTTGAGCCTGGATGACATAGAAGTAATGAGGGATATGTTGAAACCTGTTTCGCTATCAAAAGGTCCTGTTCCCTCAAAGGCTGATGCTCCTTCAACTTCAAAGGCAGATGTTTCAACCACCACTGGTAATTGATCTTTTTATTAACCATGATCTTTTGTTAAACAATTTAATCGTTTCTCAAAGTCCACTTATGCTGTGGTACCAAACAATTTACTTTTGGTCTTGCTTTCCTAGTACTTTTTAACCCATGGATTTCATCGGAACTGGAACTGTATGCAGTTTCGATTATATTAGCGTATATGATGATGCGTATGGATGTTTGCTTTATCTACTTTTTGCCTTGAGTTTTGAATTATTTTATCATGTCATGGTTCATAGGATGTGAGTCATATTTGACTATATTTGCGATATGTCACTCGCGACAGAAGTGTATCGTTATTTGCATTTGCAGTTGCAAAATGATCGTACACAACCTTTTGTATATTTTCCCATTCGATTCTTGACATTTTCCTTTTAAACTTGTGAAATATTTTCTTACAAGCTTTTGAGCAACTTTATGAGTTCTCCTTCACAAGTACTTTGACAAGATTCTAACAAAATCATTAACTTTTAAAGAAGGCTGTCATATGCGTTTCCCCCCTATCAAATGCGTCCATCTTCAAAGGGTTTTAACAACATAACGTCAATACCACTTTTAAAGTTAAGTATTTTTTGTTTCGAATACAAATCTTTCCTTTGTGGTATATAAAGTCCTTACATCTTTTGATAAGGTTCAGTTGATCTTTTTTTCTTTGAATGATCAACTCACAAGACCACTTTATAACATTAGTTATTCAGCAGCACTTGCGACCCTCAGAGAGCTTAAGTTGGAATTTTATTAGTAATCATAGCATACCTTTATCCACTTAAGTTTGGCCATCTCTCTTTTGGGCTTTTGTTAGCAACCATTTTACTAACAAGGTGTCCGGCCTGATCACCTCTTCCCAACATGCACTCTTTAATCGTCAATGAGACAGTTGAGGACAAGAAAAGCATTTTTACTTTTTCTTGGGTTACCCTTTACAAATAAAGGAATAACAGCGATACTGCATTAAGGTATTGGTATGTAATACCTTTTGGAAATGCACCCGCTAATGACTCATGAACCATATTATAGAAAGCGAATCGTATCGCATGTGAATCTCGTATTATTTAAAGAGATCATTTGTACAGCATATGCATGTGTTTATTGATAGCATTTTTAAGCAAACATTCATATTCAATATTTTAATTACACAAGAGCAATCAAATATTTGTATACCCTTTCCACACAAAATGAAATAAGTATGACCATAGATCTTTGTAAGTACTAGAATCAAAAGTATCTTATTCTTCATCAACTTATTACAAAATCATAAATGTAGAAACAAGAACATAAAGATCAACATTTCCTATCTTTCATTTGAGGTTTGCATTTGTAACATCACATGTAACATTTGCGAAGGTGAATTCCATTCCAAGCTCGCACTAGTTCAGTTCCATCAAGCTGTTGAAGTATGTAAGACCCATTTCCAATCGCTTTTTTGATTATATAAGGTCCCTCCCATTTGGGAGACATCTTTCCGAGTGGAAGTGCTCTACTCACTTCATTACTTCTTAACACATATTCTCCTTCCTTATACTGCTGGATTTTGACTTTGGCGTTATAATACTTTGCCATTTCTTTTTTGTATCTGCTTTCTCGTATAGCTGTAATTTCCCTTCGCTCTTCCAAAAGATCCAAATTGGTTCTTAATTCCTCATCATTATCCGTCACTTGCACCTGTAAGCGGTGACTAGGTATTCCGATTTCAGCCGGAATGACGGCTTCGGTTCCATATACAAGACTGAATGGTGTTTCACCATTGCTAGTTTTAGGCATGGTTCGATGTGCCCACAAGACATGTGGCAGTTCATCGACCCAACTACCCCCATACTTTTCCAATCTCATTTTTATACCTTCAACAAGACTCCGATTTGCTCTTTCGACTTGGCCGTTGGCCTGTGGATGTGCAACTGATGTGAAGATCTGATTTATATGAAGCTCTTCACACCATTCCGCAAATGGGTTTCCAGCAAATTGCTGTCCATTATCTGTTATGATATAGAGAGGTAAGCCAAATCGGCATACGATATGTTCCCACACGAACTTTTTGACTTGCTTGCCAGAAATACAAGCAAGTGGTTTTGCTTCAATCCACTTTGTAAAATAATCAATCGCAACCAATAGAAATTTTACCCCTCCACTTGCTGGTGGAAAAGGTCCGACTATGTCCATTCCCCACTTCTGAAAGGGCCACGCTGATGTAACAGGGATTAACTCATTTTTTGCTCGCATACTCACTGGAGCATGTGCTTGACAAGCTTGACACTTGCGAAGTTCTTCCCAAGTACTTCGGTACATGCCTGGCCAAAAGTATCCAAGGCTCATGATTTTAACAACTACCATCTTTGCACCAGCATGAATACCGCATATGCCTTCATGCACCTCTTTAACGATCTTTTCAGCTTCACTTGGGGTTAAACATCTTAACAAAGGTCCCAAAAAGCTTCTTCTATACAAAATATTATTTTGCATTTGATACTGAAGCGAATTTACTCGTATCTGGCGAGCCTGTTCTTTATCATTTGGAAGTTTGCCCATGGTCAAATATTGTACGATCGGTGTCATCCAACTGTCTTCCTGCACTTGCACATCTGCGGTCATTTTCAAATTAACAGTTGGAGCTTCTAACAATTCCACTCGAATCTCCTTGGCTAAATGTTCAAATGCGACAGAAGCGAGTTTGCTTAGCGCATCTGCCTTTCTATTTTGAGCTCTAGAAATATGTAAAACTTCACATTTGCCAAAGATTTTAATTAACTCTTGAACTTGTTCCAAGTACAAGGCCATGTACTTGCCTTTTGCCTCGTATGTTCCAGCGATCTGACTAGCTACTAACAATGAATCCACATAAGCGGTCACTTGTGTTGCACCCATTTTTTTAGCCAACCTTAAACCTGAAATAAATTTCGATGTTTTAGGTCTTCCAACTTATCCATACTTTTACAATGCAAATGCATTTGAGCTTTGTTTATGCATACTATATGTATTCGTAGAGCAAATGCATGTATACTCAGCATTTATTTTATTTAAAAAAATCGAATAAACACAAAAACTTATGAAGTTTGAGTGTTCGTACCTGCTAGCAATGCCTCATATTCTGCTTCATTATTAGAAGTTGAGAAATTGAAGCGAATTGCATATGTCAATTCATCCCCTTCAGGACTTTTCAAGATCAAGCCTGCATTTGGCATATTAGAACTATTAATTCTTTGAATTTCAATTTCTTTTTCAAAAAGAAATAATTTTATAATGGATCAAACCTGCTCCTGAGCCATCAGAGTTAGAAGAACCATCAGTATGCAAGATCCATACTTGTTCTTTAGCTTCAGGAATGGTAATAACATTTACGCTTGCGCCAATTGGCACTTCCGCCAAGAAATCAGCTACCACCTGACCTTTAATTGAAACTCTTGGTCTGAATTGTATGTCAAATGGTCCCACTTCAATTGCCCACTTGATCAGTCTACCGGACATTTCCGGTTTTCTGAAGATCCCTTGAATAGGATACGAAGTAAGAACATTTACAGTATGGGCCTGGAAATAACGACGAAGTCTTCTTGTAGCTTGTACAAGTGCTAAAACAACTTTTTCGATCATAGGATACCTGGTCTCGTAGTCTTTTAGCATTTTGCTTATGTAGTAAATTGGAAGCTCTTTATCTTCCCTTTCAACCAGTAGCACAGCGCTTACTGCATTATCCGTTACAGCCAAATACATTATCAGTTCTTCACCAACTTTTGGTGCAGTTAGAGTCGGAAGTGTAGCTAGAGCTGTTTTTAATTCTTCAAATGCTTGATTGGCCTCGGAAGTCCATTCAAAGCTTCCTTTTAAACTTTCTTTCAAAACTTTCATAAAGGGTGTGGCTCTTTCAGCTGCTTTTGACAAAAATCTATGTAGAGCCACCAAACGCCCATTTAGAGTTTGTATATCTTTAAGGGTTTTAGGCGGTTCCATTTCCATAACCGCCTTGACCTTCCTCGGATGTGCCTGGATCCCTTCTTTATTGACTAGGACCCCTAAGAATTTGCCTTCCTCCATCGCAAATGAGCATTTTTTGGGGTTTAACTTCATATTGATACCCCGCAAATTTTTAAAGGTCTCTTCAATGTCTTTGATCATATCTTCCTCATGAGAACTCTTGATGACTACATCATCCACATAGGCTTCAAGATTTCTACCCACTTGCGATTGGAATGTCTTATCCATGAGGCGTTGGTATGTTGCACCAGCGTTTTTTAGTCCGAACGGCATCTTTTTATAACAGAACAAACCTTCATTTGTAATAAACGCAGTTTTGTCTTCATCACCCTCAGCCATAAAGATCTGATGGTATCCCTTATATGCGTCTAGAAAACACTTCCATCGGTATCCCGCTAAAGAATCAACTTTTAGGTCAATTTCCGGAAGTGGATAACAATCCTTAGGACATGCCCTATTAAGATCTTTGAAGTCAATGCACATTCGCCAAGATTTATCAGGTTTTAGGACTAAAACAGGGTTCGCAACCCATGTTTGGTAAAGCACTTCCCTAAGGATGCCCGCTTCCACAAGCTTATCCACTTCCTCCTTAACTACATTGTTTCGAGTTTGATCGTAAATCCTTCGTTTCTGCTGAACAGGTTTTGCACCTGGATAGACGTTTAATTTATGTTCAGCGAAATGTCTAGGAACCCCCGTCATATCCGATGCTTCCCATGCGAAGATATCCACATTGTCTATTAATAACTGAAACAACTTTTTCCTTGTTTCTCCTTGCAATTGTGATCCAATTTCAATTGTCTGATCTGGAAACTTCTCGTTTATAACCCACTTATTCTTTTCTATAGTATCATTTTTAATATTCTTCAACCCTTCGTTCGATGTCAGGGGTTTCTCAACCAAGGCTACTTGTGGATCTGCATCTGTTTTGACAGTTGCGATTCCTCTTGGTGTTGGAAATCGAACGAGCCCATGTGCTGTTGAAACTATAGCGCCCAGAACTTTAAGCCCAGGGCGACCAATGATGACATTGTGAGGAGAAGGAGTTGCAACCACAATAAAAGTCATCATCTCTTCTCGGAAAAGCTTATCATCACCAAAGATCACTGGAAGAGTTATTTCTCCCATCGGATGTACCACTTCTCCCGAGAAACCAATGAGAGTGGAATTATGAGGCTTCAGCCTTTGTTGCACATCCAATCCCATTTTTCGGAAACAAGACTCATACATAATCTCTGATGCACTTCCAGTATCGAGATAGGTCCGCTTCACTAAAAACCCAGCAATACCGACAGTCACAATTACTGGATCTTCTCTAGATTCTTTACCAATCAATGGTGGAAATGTAATCTCTTGGCTTTTCCACTTTTCTTCTTCAAACTTTGTTTTAACATTACGATGCCAAGTGTTCGACCCTCTTCGTATCATTGCGATCACAGCTTGTTTAGCAGCTGGAGGACGTCCCTCCTTAATATTTTTAACCAGATGCGATAATTTTCCGGACTTGATGGCTTTTTCAATCTCGCCTCGCAAGTGTCTGCAATTGTCTGTATCATGACCACGATCCTTATGATAATCACAATATTTACCCATGTCACTTCCTAAAGGATTGTAAGTCCTTTGAGGTTTTGAAAATTGAACGTTCTCCGTCGCTAAGATTTCACTTGGAGTTTTTGTAAGCGACGAGAAATCATTAGATCTGGGCTCCCAGGCCTTCTTGTATCCTCCATAATTGCCCTCTCCCCTACGATCATAGGGTTGAGATCTAAATTTTTTCCAGGATTGATTTCTTGTTGGTGCAGTGGAGACACTTGCATTTGCATTCCGGTAATTACCACTCTTCTGAGACGGTTTTTGGGTGTTGATACCTTGAATGTTTCCGGAAGCGCTTCTTCCTTTTACATAGGTCCTAACGCGATCCATGAGCACCTCCATTGTTTGAGGCAGGTCCTCATGCAATTTTTCCACCAAGTGCGTATGTCGAACACCATGGCAAAAGCCAGATATACGTAATTGATCTTGTGCCCCAGATATTTTCATAGTTTCATTGTTAAAACGCATAACGAAGCTTTCAAGGCTTTCGTCATTCCTTCTTCGGATGTTATGTACTTCCGTTACTTCTTTTGTGCACTTCCGTTGTTGACTAAATTGCCTTAGGAATTTCGTCCTTAGGTCTTCAAAGCCACTTATCTGTGCATTTGGTAGTGCATCAAACCATACTCTTGCAGGTCCAGTAAAGGTCTGTACCAGCATGTGGCACCATGTTTCTTCTGACCATCGTTCAAGCCTCCCAGCAGTAATAAAATCAAATATATGATCATCTGGATCTGTTAGCCCACCATACTTCTTTATAGAAGTTGGCATTTTCAGCTTTGCTGGAAATTTAGCATTTGCGATCCAATTTTGAAACTTAGAATGCTCTTGCATTGAAGCAGGAAAGTAAGGGACAAATACATCCTTTGCTCCTGATGATCACAAAGTTCATAAGTCAGAATAAGATCAATGCCTTTTTTAGAAATTAAGGTCTTAATGTTACAATTCAATCATAGCAATTACAGCTTATTTAGAATTGATCACATCTGCCTCTTATATGAGGTCTTTCAGGATGACATTTCCAACACAAATATAATTTGTTCGGAATTGTCATACAGTATTAACTTCGCAAGAGATCTTATTGTAATCACTTCCGACGCGCATACGTCTTACTCGGAAGTCTTCACTTGCTATCATAATCACTTCCGATGCGCATACGTCTTACTCGGAAGTCTTCAACGTAATATCAATTTTTTGAAAAATCACATCGACACCACTTCCGATGCACATGTGGCTTACTCGGAAGTGAACATCTGTGTCTCATTCTCTATCTCTCTCTCTTCTTCTTTTTTTTTTTCCTACAACTCAACTCGTGAGTGTGCATTTGAATTTTCTAAAATTCGAATTGAAGAAGTTTTTCCCACCTTTATTGTTGTTCTTATGACTTTCCAGATTTTTTAGGCAATCTTCATAAGAGCCTCTTTGAATCTTCAAATCTTCATCCGGTATTCATTCAACGAATTTCCAGATTTCGCATTGTACCATACGATCCTTAGTTGTGTATCCATTCATAAGGATTTCACATTATCATTAAACCATTATCATATCACAAGGATCAAAATGCATCAAATTACCAAATCAACAATTGATCATTAACGTTTGAATTGAACAAATTCAAATTAATTTTATCAATCCAAAATATGTGTATCGGTCAATTGTTTTCAAAAACGAATTTCTCTATTCAGTCAGAGCGTTAAAATCGATACCTGATGATTTTGACTGTTTAATAATTGTACGATCTTCATTTAGAAGATCATCTAGATCCTTCTGATCGGCAATTCTTGCAGCATCCTTTTCCGGAGTAAATTTCAGAGTTGCGCGAACTTCCTGCAGCCATTGTTCGCGTTTTTCCTTGTCCTTTAACTGCTTCAGAATCTGCAAATTTCTCATCAGGAAATCTCGATCAAAACCTCGTAAGACCTCTACAGCATTATTCGGATCCACATTATCGTCCTCATCATCACGATCCGAATATGGATTATCGTCAGAGTGATTCGGTAATTGAAACACCGAAACTTTTTCACTAGGTTTTCCAGCTGATCCTTTCGAACTATGAATGTTCTTCGATGATCCTCCTAGATCAAAAATGGACTTCTTCTTCACTGACTCATCCGATTGCTTCTCCATTTTTTACCAATTCCTGAGAATTCGGATGGCGCCAATTGATGAACCACAAAATCTCACCGCACGTAAATGAGAAATCACAATTCAACTAGGAACAGGCTAATTTATGAAGATTAATCAATGAATCAATGGATTTATTAATATCACGAGTATTTGAGTACAAAATGAGAAAAAAACACAGTAAATGTGTGGTTTTCCGGAATCAGAAGTTACATTGCTAGTGAATGAATGAGCTATTTATAGAATTATTAAAGTCGCATCTTCGTAAGTTGGCTGGATGCACTTGCATCTTGTTCATCTGCAACTGCATCGCCTCCGACTTATTCTTTGTACGACACTTGCTCTCGAGGTCTTCACCATCGGAAATGTTGATGTTGAGCCATTTGCATATCCGGTCTTGACCTATCCTCATCAGGGGTGGTAATTGATTGAACTCTTCTCCACCAAACACTCTTTTGAAATTCTCGTAGTTGCATAGATAACTTGTGAATGAATGTGAATTCTTCAAATTATTTAGTTTACGATTCAAATCCAGAATTTGAACATTTAAATCTGATATCTTTTTCTGAGCTTCACCCACAGCCTTTTCTGACTCAATTAGTTGTTCTGAAACTCTGTTAGACAAAGACTTTTCTCTTCTCACTTTATCATGAGCATCAAACATTTCATGTGTAACTTTTTCCACCTTTCCTTGATAAATCTCTACATTTCTTGTCAACAATTTGTTTTATTTTGTCAGATCGGTGACTTTATCTTGTAATTTTGACTAGAGGACTTGATAATCATTGTTCTAAACCATGAGTTCATCATAAGCTTTTTGAAGTTCAAAATTGGTAAGCAGGAGTGATTCCACTCTTGATTTAGATTTCTTATACAAGGAATCAAAATCTCCAATAGCATCCTTTGCTTCGAACTCCCACTTTTCAACCTTTGTAGCTAACTCAGCATTTTCATTTTGTAACTTCAAGGTTTGTTCTTTATTGACATTGACCATCTCATCCAATATTGCTTTTAGCTCTAAAACTTCTTCTATCAACACCTTCTTTTCTTGTTCTAACATTGCATTAGCTTTGAAAATCTCATCAGAAACTTCACACTTTCTTTTGTAACCTTCCATCTCTTCTACTTTCTCTTTCTTTTCACTAGCCAACCCATCTTTATCAGCAATCAATTCTTGAATCTTTCTATCTTTTTGAGCACAAAATTCACATGTTGACTCATACCCACTAACTTCAGAATCACTTGTTTTAGATCCACTTGTTTGAGATTCAGACTCACTTGATTCATCTTGCATAGTAGCCATCAATGCATAATTTTCTTGATAATGAACTAAAAATGCAGATTCATCTGGAAAATCCTTAGCCCAATCATATCCTTCCTCGGAAACCAGTTCTTTTGCATCTTTAATATGGTCATGATTATCCGAAGTACTTGGTTTAGAAGAATATTGCTGCATTCTCGAGCAAAATGTCCAAACTTGGAACATTTGAAACATTTAAGCTTCGACTTATCCAGACCAAGTTTTCCTCCCTGAAAAATAGATGACTGGCCATGTTTCTTCATGAATCTCCTTCCTCTCTCCACTACCATAGCAAACTGCCATTCCAGATCTAATTTATGCAGCTGATCATCATCCATCTGTTTTAGATCCTCCGGAATCAAACCAGAATTACCAGTTTGACTAAATATGGATCCAGACAAAAATGATATGAAAGCAGATAACAAAGCAGCTAGATCTTCGGTTGCTTGATTAGAAGTAGATTTGCTTGATGACCTATCAGGAATAGTAAAACTACAACCCAAAGAATAACCAGTATTCTCAGACTTTCCAGCAAGAAATGCTGTTAACGGTGGATTATTGCTTGAAATAGAATGTGATTTTGTTTTAGCATGCACAATAGCAGAATTCTCTCCAAAATATACTTTAGGATTCTGAACAGATGGAGTTGCTGACTTTTTCACAAGTAATTCCATTTCCCAAGCTTGTAATTTGCTTATCAGCTAATTGAATGTCCAACTTGAGTAGTTCGAAGTTGGAAAATTCTTCAACTGATGCATCAAATCTTCAGGTAATGCCATCGTGAGAAAACTATAAGTTTTCTTTTCTCTTGCAAATACCTTCTTTTCTTTAGGCTCAAAATCACTTATCGATTTTGGTAAAGTATCAGCAATCAACGGATGCTCATATTGTTTTTCAATCGGAATCCAACAATCAACATCTAGTGAGTATATGTAAGATTCAAATCTTTTCTTCCAGTTATGATAATCTTCCAATCGAAGTAATTTAGGAACCTTCTGAGTTGTTCCGATTTCATTATCATAGTTCATCATGGCTTGCATCGAAGTTTGCATAGCTGAAAACACTTGAAAATCACTCATCTTGAAGTTAAAAATCGAATGTCAAAACTTCAAACTCAAAATCGCATGAAAATCACTCATCTTGAAGTTAAAATTCGAATGTACCAAACTTCGGCGTACCAGAAAGCTATGAATATTGCCTTCCATACCAGAAACGTACCAAGCTATTCTTCGAGCGTACCATTGACGTACCAAACTGAGATCGACTAATTTTTCAAATTTTTGACTTTTGGAACTGGAAATTGGATTAGTAAGGTGCGAAAACACTCTAGAAACACTCAGAAATCATCTTTGACATCGGAATCACTCAGAATTGAGAAAAATTGATGAAAAACAACTCAAACCCAAACTTTCTCTATCTAAAAATCCAAAAATTGACCAAAAACGCAGCAGTAGAGCAACCAAATGCTCTGATACCACTTATAAAACCATGGAGGGATCTTACTACTGCTAGATTCGGCCAATCAAAGAACAACGAGGTAAATAAAGCTTTGCTTTATCGATTCACAAAGTGTTACAAGCTAGAGAGAGAAACACACTCAGTTACCACAGTTAAGAAGCTGAGAATGACAGAACTAGTAAGCTCTCTCTAACACGAACTATTTATAGTCAATTACATACTGGCCGGCGTACCACCTGGCGAACCAGTTGGTACGCCCGTACCAACTGGTATGGCGGACCATATGGTACGACCATCTTAGTATGTTGACTATATGACTCACAAAGACACTCTAGTCTAGATACAATACACGAGACACAACGGTAGCATAGGAATATGCTCTAACAAGTATCTGAGTGACTGTTGAACCATTTTAACCATGATAAATAGTTTGTTTGCTTCTGATCTTCTCATGAGAAGTGTTTATAAAACATACTTGTTTAGGCATGCTAGATTTGAGAATCTAATCCTATGTTAGGGTATAGAAACTGATTAATTATTGAAGAGCTGGTATAACTATAAGTTGTGTAGAATTGCATTATTAGCTATGCGTATGAAACATGTTAGGAACCAGAAAATGACATGTTCTGAATGGATTAACTTGATTGAGTATGGAAACCATACACCATACAAGGTCCTAAGTCTCCTACCTCAGTGGGAATGACAAGAATGTGTGAAGTTGCCCCGTCAACATTACACCTTATGGGTTGTGTTTGATAGTTTATGAACTTATATGCTAGAAACATGCCATGTTAGGTTGGTATGCTAGTGTAAAATGTGTTGGGAAAATTTTATGCGTTGTAAGGTAAAACCTTTATGATAGATTGCATGCTAGTATGCTTTAAGCGCATCAACCTTTAAAAGAAATCTTGATAGAAACTCGTGTGCTATCTGATCCGTTATTGCATGAAATGTGAATTTAAATGTTATTATAAATCATGTGAACTTAATTGGTCATAAAGTACTAAATCAACCAATGGGTCCCCATGTTAACTTGATTAGTCTTGTGTAATTCTATGCTATTTGATAGTTGGTAGGTAAATTCAGACGTTCACGTTTTCATTAGCTACAGGACTATTAAACAAACAATGATTGACTTAATGCACACACAATTTTCTCGTGCTTAAATTCCCTTCTCTTCAATTGACCTAGGTTATTGGTGAATGCGAATACCTTAAGAGCAAACGAGGCATGAAACCGGAATCCCACTCCTAGCATTGGGTATAATAGCTGGAAGCTACTCGGACATATTATGGTCCCCTCTTCACATTGGATTTTTGATTTCGGATACTTACATTATCGCGTTGCTCTGTCCGGCCTTTCCACTCGACACAAAACCTATAGCATCACCTTCGACTTTTATCGCATAAATGATTGATCAGAAAACCACTCTGTATGCCTTCAATTTGAGCATCTTTCGAAATTGTTTAAGCATTTGAAATCTCCTCAACATCGGGTACACCTTCTTGACTCCTTTTGGAGTAGGCGACCTTGATTCCTTCGATACGATACTGTCAATTCGGCTTTTCAAACAATTGTCACTGATTTAAATTTCGGGACGAAATTCTATCAACAAGGGGATGATGTGACGACTGAGAAATTTCCTTTTCTTTTTCTTTTTCTTTGTGTCTAACTCGTTAACTTTAACCGCATTACGTAATTTTTGAGGACGAAAATTCTTCAAAAAGGGGATACTGTGACAATCCGCATTTTCAGGTCCTTTCCTGTCATTAACTGAACATAAACTGTATTAAATATTATATGAACATTTATGTGTTGACTGTGTTGACGTTAGTTTTTAGTGTTTTGTGTAGTTATCACGATACGAGCATACACGTAAGTTAAATTATTGATATTCTATGGTTTAACCATTTATGATGTCATGTAATATATTTATATATAAGTTCACACGATTTATTCTATAATTTTATATGACGATGTGTCATATAATTATACGTATCGTTTTGTGATTTTATGTGAGTTAATCTAAAATTTTATGTGAAACAAAAATAAATAATTTCGAGTTATTATTTATCATTTTATGAGATTATCTAAGGTTTACGTTTTATAAGACGTCAAGTATTAAACATGTGTCGATACACACTCGTATATCTATCGTTTAAGTATTCATCGTTAACCCCGTTAGCCTTGTTAACCATTTCTAAACTCTGGAGGGCTAACTTTGTCAATCCCTAAAACCCCTTTAAACTAAATAAACCTGGAGGGACTGAAGTTGTAAAATCCGTAAATCTGGCCTCCTATTATGAATTATCTAGAGGGACTGATTTTGCCATTATGGCAAAGTTAATTTGTAGAGTCGGTTGGTAACAGACGAACGTTCAGGCCGACCGTCGACTCCCTCAAACTTCTGGTAACCAGTCTGTCACACCCCGTCCCAACACACGCCTTGCCAGGTGTGGGGGAGATGAGAGTGGAACCGACCGCCCATATCAGAACACGCAGAAGCAAACAGATAGATGCAAGATCACAAGGTCAACTCACACAAATAAACGACCCGTCCAATACAAAATCAAACACAAATCATAATGGACTTAAATACATCAAGTCTTAGGTATTACACATCATTGTACGCCCAGGCAGAACCTAAGGCTACCAACACAGTCAAAGGAGAAGACAACAATAAAAAAGGATAGTCATGACGGGGAACAAATCCCAAAATCAACCGAATCAACCCCAACGGGTACAAAACCCAACTCGTCCCTAACATCCAAACGTGACATCCACCCAAATCTTTACTTATCTGCACAAGAACCAAAAATACGTCAACAACAAAAGTTGTTGGTGAGTCGTAGCGCGTTTGACTCAAATCCAAGTTTCCACAAATCAAGTAACAATATTGTGCCTGTTATAAATTTCCTATAGTTAAACCAGCACTCCGGGGGTACGATCCTACGGTCGCACGCCTCCCTTTGTGAACTAGGCATATACACCATCACCCGACCCCTAATGGATCTAACAAACGGGTATGAGACACCTTGATCCACCTCTACAGCTGTATTGGTGCAATATATGTCTTTGTTGCCTAACACTAAGGCCCAAATTAACCATACTAATCAACATGAACGTCTCGTAACATGCGAGTTTAAGTTTATAACACGGTAACAAATACCTAAGCACAGTAAAAGCAATAGTTTGACATGGTTCATGTACACCCCAAAACATTAAAAAGTTAAAGTATGGGAAAAGCTATCTACTCACAGATATCAAATGGTGGATCAAACAAGCGTCACAGAGCACGAGAATCCAAACGTCCAAGTGTATCACAGTGGCAAGTCTATTTTAATGATATATGCATAATTATATCATAATCTATCCGCAACTATAAACACTTAAGCAATTTGTAGCAACAATAACTAAACAAACGAGAGGTTTAACAACACTCACAGGAACATACTGAGCGGACAACAAACACCCGACGAGATCATAGGGCCCCAACGGGGAAGTGAAATATCATTACTGGAAACCATTATGCCCATACTCGTAAAAATAACCAAACCTGGCTCTATTTTTCCCAAAACACAAAACGAACAAGAATAACAAAACTGCCTGACGCAGCATGCGGGCCTCATAAAACTCCAGAGACCAGCCATGCGGCCCGCATGGTAGGTCATTGACTGCAGTTGACTTTCTGGGATGCGGGCAACTTGGAAGACCCAAAAACCCACATGCGGCCCGCACCAACTATTTTGTCTTTTAGCGGATTTTTACCATTTTTCATTTTTAGCTCGTTTCGACAACGGGGTTTTGTTCCCGACCTTTCAAGTAGCCATTTTACAGTTTCTCAGACCCCAAGGTCATACCAAATAGAAGTTCTAAGTCCCGATTTTATCTAAAACTTACCTGAAATTAAGTTTTACACAACCTCAACCAAGTCCATTAGTTTTATAACTCATTTCCTCACTTAGGTACTGTTGTTAATCTACTTTCATGAACATGGAGCTACTGGAATCTTTGGGTATCCCCACCCATTCAACAAAAGTCCAAAGAGCTCGGTTTTCGGGTTTTAAAACAAAAAAATACAAATATCGCCTCCACCCACTTACCAATCTCTTCAAGTGTGACAATCTTGTCACTGAGAGGGCAGGGTTTCCTAGGCCTAACTTCCAGTTTAAAGTCTACCCGAAAATACAACGTGCATGCATTAAGAACTTGTACCTTATGTTCAAAGTCTTGTACCAAAGCAAATCCGAGCACTCCAACTGGACCTCTTGCTATTTCCAGCCTCCTTGATCACTCTAGAGATCAATTCCAAGCTTGCATGCATCATCAAACTCAGATTTAGGCAATTGATCATCCAAAAACCAAATCACACTCAAGATGGTGAAATAAGTGAACTAGATTCTTACTCGAGCCTCGTGTGACCTCAAAATGCTTGAAACTTGTTGTTCAAAGCTCCTCCTGGCCGGAATTGGGTATCTCAGGGAAAAGGGACGGAAAGGAGATGAGTTCTCCAAGTGGTTGTGGTGAAAATGAGCAGAAATGGGGTGAAAACCCGTTTTTATTGACCTGGGCGACATGCGGCCCACTTGAGGTGCACAAGGGAGTCCATGCGGCCCGCATGGACTAGAAATACACGTGGATCCTGATCTGCTGACCTGCGAACCGCCCCATCGACCCGAAACACATGCGACCCTCATTAGGGGAACCAGGAGATGCATGCGGCCCGCATGTGTGAGTACAAAATATAAAGGGAAGGGAATGAACGCTCACCCACTCCATCCAAAAGGAGGATGGGAGGCAAGTGTGGTTTCTTAAATTGCTGAGAGATTTGGGCAGCAATAAGAACTTCCTTGGGATACTTCCTAATTGGGTGAACAAATTTACTTAAAGCTAAAAAATGGCGAGAATTAACTTCTTCTTTCTTGGGGGGCTCATCGTGAACTGTGTCGTCTTTCTTTCGCCATTTAATTTCTTTTGGTAAACAAGAATCATCAATAAAAATGAAGTTTTCTTTCCAAAAGCGGTTTTTTGGGAGTTTTTTGTCGTACAGGGGTTCAAACTTTCTTCTTCTTTCAAAAGTGTACCAGTCGCCGGACATAGTGATCCGGTAAAAGGCACGAAAAAAGAGGTAGATTCGGAGTTATATTCAGGGCACGGCAGGAAATTTCAAAATGGTTCAAAGTTCCAAGTCCCAGGGGGTTACATTGTGAAATATGGACTCCGAAAAATTTTAGGGCTTCAAGCAAAAAAGGGGAAAAAGGAATTCGATAGTTGGCATTGCGGATAGAATCAAGGTAAAGTCCTATTTTTCCTTTTGGGAGAGGATGCATCGGAGTATTAGGTGAAGGAATAGTAGGATGAAGATTGGTCGGAATATGGTAATCGGTGATAAATTGATCAAGAGCTTCTTGTGAGACAGTGGAAAATTGTAAATGCATGTTATGCTTAGTAGGTTTTGAAGGCGGAGCCATGAAGAAGAAAGTAGAAGGAGGGACTAACCTGACGGAATTAAGTATCGCCGGAGGAAACTTGAAGAGAGTTGCAGAAAAAAAAATTGAAAATTTTTTGGGGAAGAGAGTATGAGATAGGTAAATGGTAAAGTCTGGTGGTTTTATAAGTTTATATGATGAAGTGCGAAAAAAGAGGAGAAATAAAATGGTAATAACTGTTTTCTGAAAAACGGTCCCATCATGTCAGGAGGTTATGATGAAAATGCAGAACGTATAAAAGATACGTGTGAAAACGGTTGAAATACCGGAAGTGAACCATAGTCTATTAACAACTACACATCCATGTGTAAGTTAATAGACTAGGGGGACTTGATGATATATTATAGGTGTCGGATGTGATACACATCCGACACCACCAAGATTAAGTCCCTTCCTGTCTTAAGGTTGTTTCAGAACAGGAACGGAAAGGCTCGGCTGGAGGATGGTACTTAAAGGCTAGCACTTGCGGAGCAAGTGACGGATGTGCTTAACCGGAAGAGCGAGCGCTGAAGGTTCCTATAAATAGAGTGTTTTAGGACAGAATGAGGGATCGCATTTTCCTTCAACGGAGTTGCTAGCGCCTCATCAACTAAGCATTTGCGCAAGTTCGACATATGAAAAACATCATGAACTCTACTGAGTTCTTCAGGTAAATCCAACTGGTAAGATACGCTACACACTTTAGATATGATCTTGAAGGGTCCAATATAACGAGGACTTAACATGCTTCTCTTTCCAAGCCGAATGATCCATTTCCAAGGGGATATTTTAAGCATTACCATATCTCCTTCCTTGAATTCTAATGGCCTACGACGACAATCGGCATAACACTTATGCCGATCCTGTGCGGCTTTAAGCTTTTCTTTAATTTCTCGGACCTTATCATTTTTAGCCATAACCAACTCTGGTCCCGTAAGTTGCCCTTCTCTAACTTCAGACCAACACAATGGGACTCTACATTTCCTTCCATATAGAGATTCAAACGGCGCCATTTCTATACTAGAGTGATAACTGTTGTTATATGAAAACTCTATCAATGGTAGGTGGGTGTCCCAACTACCACCAAATTCCATCACACATGCTCTCAACATGTCTTCTCAGGTTTGGATGGTTCTTTCACTCTGCCCATCCGTCTGCGGATGATATGCCGTGCTCAGCTTCACCTCGTTCCCAACGCCTCCTGAAGACTTTGCCAAAAGTGGGAAGTAAACCGACTATCTCTATCCGATATAATAGAAAATGGCATTCAATGCCTCGACACTATTCGTTTACATAAATCTTGGCCAATTGTTCTGTAGAGTAAGTTTCCTTAATCGGAAAAAGGTGAGCTGACTATGTCAATCAGTCCACGATAACCCAAATAACATCATTACCTCTCCTAGTTTTAGGAAGCTTAGTTACAAAATCCATTGTTACCATGTCCGATTTCCACTCGGGTATGTCTAAGGGTTGAAGTAAACCAGCGGGCTTCTGGTGCTCAGCCTTTACCTGAAGACACCTATGGCATTTTTCAACAAACTCGGTAATTGCTCTCTTTATCCCCGGCCACCAATAGCGGGGTCTCAAATTCTGGTACATCTTATCATTACCATGGTGCGTCATATACTTAGACTTATGCGCTTCACGAAGGATCATTTCACGGAGACCACCTCCCTTCGGCACCCAAATTCTATTTCCCAATCTAAGGATACCATCGTGTCCCTTGGTAAGGCGACCCACGATGGTCATCATTTCTTCTTTTCTATTCACTTCTGGATCGGTTATTTGGTCCTTCTAAGCTTTCAAAATTTCATCGATCAAATCAGCACACACATCTATTCTCATTGCTCGAACCCTTAGAGGCTTGGTTCTTTCCTTTCTACTTAATGCGTCTGCTACTACGTTGGCTTTCCCGGGAGGATACTTTATCTCACAATCGTAATCACTTAACACTTACATCCAACGCCTTTGACGCGTGTTTAATTCCTTCTGATTGAACAAATGTTGAAGAATCATATGATCTGAGAACACCACAAACTTGGTGCCATAGAGGTAGTGCCTCCAAATCTAGGCAAACACTACCGCACCGAGTTCCAGATCATGCGTAGTGTAATTCTTCTCATGCGTCTTTAGTTGCCTTGATGCATAGGCGATCACTTTGTTTCGCTAACCCGTTAATCGATGCATCACAGTAAACAACAAAATCTTTTGTTCCTTCAGGTAAGGAAAGAATAGGAGCGGTGCTCAACTTTCGCTTCAGAAGCTCAAACGCATCAGTGTGTTTCTGCTTCAAATCCCACTTTGCATTCTTCTGAGTTAATGCGGTTAACGATGTTGCTATTTTAGAGAAATCCTGTATAAATCGCCTATAGTAACCTGCTAAACCCAAAAATCTTCTAATTTCCGTCGGAGACTTAGGCTGCTCCCAGTTCATTACCGCTTCAACCTTAGCTAGGTCTACTTGAATTCCAGCACTACTCACAATATGTACTAGAAACTGTACCTCATGAAGCTAGAATTCACGCTTGGAAAACTTAGCATAAAGTTTCACATTCCTTAAGAGTTCTAAAATCTTCCTAAGGTGCTCTTCATGTTCCTTCTTCGTTCGTGATTAAATCAAGATGTTGTGACAACTCGTACTTTCCAGGTATACTTTAATATTATAATTATGTGAAATTAACTGTGATTCTATGTGCATTAGACTAATTTGTTTAAATTAGATGACCTTACGTGCAAACATAGACAATCTAGGTCCGACAACATCTACCCGTAATGGAAATCAACCAAAGTTCCGCAACTATTCGAAATGGAACTTCAATAATAAGAAAGTTCATAAATCTTAATTGGTGGAAACTTTAAATATGAAATGAACATTTTATATTTTTCTAACTATTACGTAATGAAAAACGTATTTCAAACACGTCGTTTATTCAAACGACCACTTTAGTCAAACAATAATTTGGTTTTAATTCTAAAACCATTCCAACTTCAAACAATTTATTTTTCCTTCAAATTATTTATTTCCATCAAACAAATTTTGTGAACATTCAAACGAAACCCGCTCACGTCGAGCAAACATTTTAATTCAAACTTGGAGTACGTCGTATGTGCACTAAAACAATAAAAGCCAAATCATGACAAGTGACATTCCAATTATCCAAAAAACATCCGCGACAAAACAATATTTTTATTGTTACGTTTACTCGTTTCACGCCAAAAATCCATTTTTCATTCCGGACATCGATTTCGATCAAACAAGGTCTCATTGGACTCGTAGGACCAAACCGGACTCAACCCGACCCGACTCGAGACCCGGTTCGGCCCACAAAGCCCAATGGGCCTACGGCCCAATTTCTTTTTCTTTTCTTTCCCCGGCCCGCCGGCCCACTCTTTCTTTTTTGGTTTGGGCCGAAGCCCATTCTTCCTTTCTTTTTCTTTTCGGGCCGAACCCGAGGCCCACTCTCTCCTCTCTCTTTTTTCTTTCGGGCCTAAGCCCACCGTCCCTCTCTTTTTCTCTTGTTCCAACCGGCCCACTATCCCTCCCCAACTAAACACCTAACAAGACTTTCCCATGAAATCAAGTCTCCTAAACCTTGGTTGGATTCATTTTCCTATGAGCACATGCTCAAGCCATGTTGTCAACTTGATATTAAACAAAATGGTTGGCCAAGTACACAAGAAAGCTAAGATCCATTGGGTAATGGTTATAACCACTTACACCCCCAACATACTTATCTCCCTTAGCCACCCTACTTGACCCTTCTCTTCTTCTCTTGGCCGGCCTAGACATCCCCACAAACACCCAACACATTTCAAAATCCAAACATAATAACACAAGTGTTCAAGCTTTGGTTCAAGCCACCCTTAACCTCTCTCTTTTTCTTCTTGTTTTCGGTTCTAGCCACCACCGAACCACCCTCATTCTCGGTTCACATATAACCGAACCAACCACCATCACTAGACCACCCTTTTTATAACACTTAAACATCTCATTTCATTCACTCAACCCACTTCAAGAGAAACAACACACTCTTCTCTCACCTTTTCCTCTCATCTCTCTCGGCTCTCTATAAACCACCACCAACCACCACTATTCCACCATCAACCACCACATCATTCTAGTTCCTAAACACACCTCTAGTCAAGGTAATCCATCAACAACTTCTATTTCATCATCTTTCTTTCACTTTTTCTTTCTAATCTTTTAAGAACAACAAAACTAATCTTTTGTTTTCTTGTCAAAATCCATGACAAACTCTTGATCTTTCATCACCATTTCTTTCACATTCAAGATCAAGGTTGGGTTTGGAGCTTAACCGGAAGCTTAGTTCAACAACCCATCATCGTCATTACCGATCCGGAAAACTCTAAGTGAGGAAACTTACTTTCTTTGTTTATTTTTCTATAAATCTCTCATATCTAAATGTCACATGTCATGTTCATGATAAGTCTTGATTTGGTTGTTGTATGACTTGCTAGCAAACATGTATGTTAGTATGGTTATGTGCTTGTGATGGAAACTAGTTCATGTTAAAGAGATTATTTGACAAAAATATATAAATAACTTGTATGTTTTGTTAAAAGTGCCACTTTAATGACCAAAGTTGGATAACTACTAGTTCTTGTATGTTAAAAATGATTTGGAGCACTTAACTTGGTGTGAAATGGGTATATGTCAAAAATCGGATTTCATGAAAAATATAAGTTTTGTAAAACTGGACAGAGAAGACACACATTCTGCGTGTCATAAATCTGCTGTCATCTGAGAAATACATGAAATAAGAACACTGAACAGGGATGACACACATATTCTGCGTGTCATAAAACTGCTGTCATATAGAAAAATGTATATTTTTCCATATCTTTCAAACACTTGTATTTTGACTTCAAACCAAAACTAAAGTTACTAAAGGGTGATTAAATATTTATGATTTTCCTAACGTTTAATGAAAAATAACCAATAATATTCAATATTTATTTTTCAAACGCGAAAATTTAATTATTATTTATTTATTCAAATAAATAATAATTCCACCAACTTCAATATTATTTATTAAACAATAAATAATGTCCTAAGATTTCCATCATTGCCATCGGGTAACAACAGTCGAGACTTAACCTTGAACATTGAGTGACGTATTCACTAACTCAAGATAGCCAAACCCTAATACGTCATAAAATTACTTTGTAGACGTTTGCTAGGCTAAGTTCAACCAATCATGTCTGTCATCCATCTTCAAACATGTGAGTCTTCACGACCCCTTTTACTTTTCTGTTTTCTAACTTGGGGGAGAATTCAATGAATGCCTTTCAAACTTCATTTTGTCTGATATTATGATAACTGTAAGACGTACTGATTGCATGTTCTTTTCATTTCCCCAATCTGTGTATTCATGTTGATTCATGTTATATGCCTAAGTCCCACTATTAATTGAATTCAATTAGTTCATTCGAAACGATAGCTTGTGAATAGATCTATTTGGGTTGACGACCCTGCCTTGACTTGGTCGCACCAGTCATGACTCCACGGTTATAGTCAAGGGGTACATCAGTTATTCTGGTCATTCGGTGTTCTTGGGGAAGAACATCAGGAGTGGGTAAACAGTTAGTTTTGAATTCAAGGTTCATGCTTGATCTTTACAACAACAGTGTCAACAAACTAATATCAAGACAAGCCAAACATTTTCAAACATATTTTCAAACAGTTCAGTGTCATTAAACCTGTGAATCTCACCAACAATTTTGTTGACTCTTTGAAAGTGCGTGAGCGTATGGATCTTCTACTTAGTCGATATGAAATCAATGTAAACAAGTAAAACGCAGAGGGTAAATACAAAAGACTTGTATTAACCACTGAGAGAACCACAGAGTACACTTAGAGAATATGACACGGAAGCTACTCAACTCTATACAAGATGAAATATTTATTCAAGCTGAAATACGACTGGCCGAACCTCAGGTTCGGCCACAAGCTCGGAGCTGTCCGAACTCCAGGTTCGCTGGGGTTTCGGACCTCAGCTATCTTGTGTGATCCATCTTGTATTCGATACTTCACATGACGATCAGAACTATGTATCAACAAACTCCTCCTCGGCATGTGCAGTATCATCTTCTCTATTCAAACTTGTATCTTGTATCTTCAATTAAACTCTTCCTCGATCTTGATGATGAGCTTAATCTTGAATACTTGATATTGCATCGTGTGTAATCTCTTTATTAACAATCTTTAGAAGACTTGAAGTTGTGAAGTTCTCTTCCCACTTAGAAACCTGCCAACATAAATAATCTTGGTGCAAAATGTCTCTTAGAGACTCCAAGATAGTTTGATATCACAAATTGATATTGTATTTCGTGTTGATCAATCGAAAACAAATAAGAAACAAAATCTTTTTGGCTTTTAGTAACTTTATATCAAAACACACCTAAAATCTTTTTGGTATTTTCTGATAAGAAAAGTAAAGACATTACAGAATTAAACACTATTTTTGTCTTTTTGTGAGAAAGATCACAACTTGGGATCATATTGGTCATAACATGCTGAGCTACACTTCAATATCGATTATTGTAACACATAAGCCATGCCGATTGCAGATATAATTTGTCCAACTTGAAACTCTGGCACAATCATACTCATAACATCTGGATATGTTAAAGTATTAATTAGATTTGCATTGACCAGTGTACCCCACACTATCAGACATACTCAGATATGCTTTTGCTTATCACATTTTGTGATTTCATTTGTAACTTTAATCACTCAATGATTATAACCATGATATAGTCAACTGTGTTCCATGCAAAAAGAAATTAGAACGTTAAATCGTCTACCTTAAGGTCGATCTTTCGATACGCAGATAATGCCTCGGATTTAACAAAATAAGAAAATAAAACAAGTTGAAGTTGTATAACTCAACAACAATCAGGTCGGTACTCCCGTACACGCAAAGAAAGTCCAATGAGTTATACAAAACACCAAAGAAAATAAAGCAGAACGTTAAACGATCAACGATCAGGTCGGTCTTTCGACACGCAGAGAAAGTCCGATCGTTTGACAAAATAAAGAAAATCAAACAAGTTTAAATCTTTGCAAAATGAACACATGTATACACAGTGACTTCTCATTTTATTTTTCACATATCTTTTTCTTGATATATCATGAGATACGTATCAAGATGTTGTCCACTAGGTCAAGCATCAGATTTAGTGTATATCACATTTGTATACCTTCTGATTTGCCGAGCCTACCTTACACATCGATCAAATGGTCTTATGGCTTGTTCATCTACTTTATCCATGAGTCAGACAATGTCAGCCAATGTACCATCATTTCCCAATCATGTCGGATACAATTTCTCATTTTTCAATGTTTTTGAATTTTTGCATTTTTCATAGTTTTTGTCTTTTCCCAAATTTCTCCCCCTAAAAATGACAACTCTATTTATAGATTTTCATTTTTACGATATGAAAAACAACACACTATTTTTGTATTTTTGCAAAAACAAACTCCCCCTCAGAATTAGACGGAGTAAAACCAAGAAAAATTGACCAACCAACACGAATACTAGCAGTTTAGCCTTTTGAAAACAAAAGTGATTTGGAAATTCAATATGATTATAACAGATATTTCACAATCAGCAAGTTTTCAATCACCGAAGGTCTTCCTGAAACACCTGCTTGACACCAAATAAAACATTAGTTGTGTTGGGATCGACCCGATTCAATATCGTCGGGTCGCCCGGTGTCTTCCATAAAGTCCTTGTGAGCCTTGGAAACAACTTTTGGTTTCCAGATTTGTAAAAGTTTTAATTTTTGATCAGAACCGGAATCAGATTCAACCGACAAACTTGATTTAGACCAAGCCAATTTACAAGTTGACTTAAGCTTAGGGAACCATGGTTCATCAAAAATTTGACCTTGGTTATCCACATATTTTGTAGTTTTGTGGATATATGCAGACGTCGGACAATCAGCAGCTAGATGTCCTGGTTGACGACAAACATAACAAAGTCGTTCTCTAAGATTGTTTGAAAATTGGTTTAATTTTGAAAAACCAGATGAATGTTCAGAATCAAAGTTATCAAAGAAACCATCAGAAGAATCATACCTAGGAGATGGACTCCTTGAAGAAGACGATCTTCCAGAATAACAAGAAAATTCTTTCGGAGATGGTAATTTCTTTGCAACTTTAGCTTTAGCAACCTTGTCAACTTTCACTGGTTTCTGTACAACACCT
The DNA here is from genome assembly GCA_039602395.1 of Deinandra increscens subsp. villosa. Lineage (NCBI taxonomy): Eukaryota > Viridiplantae > Streptophyta > Magnoliopsida > Asterales > Asteraceae > Deinandra > Deinandra increscens. The sequence continues at coordinate 25,539,872 of JBCNJP010000006.1, read as the reverse complement.
GAGACTTCCTTCACAACAAAACCCAAGCCTTTGTGCTTGTAACCAGAAACTTTTGAAGAATTTGAAGAAGAACCTGAAGCTTTTCGCAACTTAGCTTCACTAGTGAATTTAGCCTTGATATCCTTCAGCTTGTTCTTTTCAATTAAAACTTTTTCTTCATCAGTTGCAGATGACGAACTTGAAGCAACCTTATCAAAGACCTGTTCATTTTCTAACAAAACAGAATTGGAAACAAATTTTGGAGCTTCACCCAAAAGCTTCTCCTTCTTCTTAGACTTGGACTTGTTCTTCTTGGATGGAGTGACAAACTTGGAATAATCATGCAATTCATCTTTTGGATCAATCTGAGCAGCAGTACTTTAATTAAATCCACTGGTTGAGGTACCAAGTGAACATCATCCTGCTTAGAACCTTCTGAACTCTGATCCTGCTTGTATAAGAAGTTAAGCAATGTTGGTGACAAATTACAGTTTTTCACTTGTCTTTTCAACTCCAAAATCTCCAATTTCAAATCATTAATCTTCTGTTGACCATCAAACACCTCTTGTTGTGACTTGATGAATTTTGCATTGAGATCATCATATTCATAAGTCTGTAACTTTCTGATCTCACATTCAGCATATAATTCTTCAAGCACATTTTCTCTCTTTTGTTTGTAGATCTCAACATCTTTTGTTAACACTTCATTCTTATCTCTATAAAGAACATTCTCATCTTGAAGCATAGAGATCTTATTTTGAAACTTCTCAACAATAACAGCAGTTTTAGCAATAAGAGCCGTAGCTTCTTCATATTTTTGCTAAACCGGATAACTCTTCTCAAACAAATTCTCGAAATCTTGAGCGGCATCTAATGCTTCAGCTTTGGCTTTCTCACAATCTTCAGCCAATTGAGCTTTTTCCTTTAAAACATCTTCATGAATATGAACCAACTCATAATATTTCTTTTGAAAATCCTCCAATTATTTCTTTAAGACCACAATTTCTTCAGTCGAAATTTGACGACTTTGTTCAAAACCTGCAATCTCCTGGATCAATTTTTTACATTTAAAACATTTAAATTCTTCAACCTTTGAACTATCAGAAACTTTAGGTTGATCTTCTTGAACCAAAGATGCACTTGAATAAGAATCAAAATCAGTCATAAGACTATCATCATCATCATGACGAACAGTTAAAGCAATTGAAATTGGAGTATGATTCTTCTTAGCTTCAGTATCTGCATTCCATGCAAATTCACTTGAATGTGGAAAAGTATTGGTCCAATCATGAACAAGAGTAGCAGATTTCTTCTCAACCTTCTCAGCTTCATTTGATGAATGAAAAACTAAATGTGCATGCTGACCAGTCTTCAATTTACTTTCGGTAGAACTTGGACATTCTCGAGCAAAGTGACCATAAACTGAACACTTATAACATTTCACCTTAGATTTGTCCAATCCAATCTTTCCTTCCTGATTAAGTCTCTTCTTACCAGTTCTATTAAAAAACTTCTTTGTTCGAGAAACCAACATCGCATATTGCCAATTAAGATCCATTTCCTCCAAATGATCATAATCAATCTGATCATAATCTTCATTTGCTAACTCAGCATTACTCACAGAACCAGTGATAACACCAAAGTATGAAGATACTAATGCAGACATCAATGCATTATAATCATCGACAGTTTGAACAGACAATGCATTTTGAATCGAAGAACTAGGAATTGACACATTACAACCAGTAGATGAATAACTTGAAGTGTCAGATTTACCTGCCAGAAATGCTGTAGGGGGTGCAGAACTAAGAATATTAGACTTTCCAGTATTCAAAGTTGAATCATTATTGCCATAATACACTGCAGGATTCTGAATTTGCTCAGGAAGTGACTTGTTCACTTTTAACTCCATATCCCTAGCTTGGATTCGTTGAATCAGATCATTAAACGATAACCTTGAATAATCCTTATCATTAGTAATCATCATCACATAATTTTCCCACTTCTCTGGTAGAGCTTCCATAATCTTTTCTTTCTTATCTGCTTCATCTTTTGTAAGATTCACCAATTTCATTTCACTCATTAGATGTGCAAATCTTGTAATCAGATTTGGAATTGATTCATTTTGATAATGCTTGAAGCTATCAAATTCTTTCTTCAACACTTTTTATCGGCTTTTCTTATACTGATCATTGCCTTCACATCTCTTTTCTAGAGCATCCCACAAACTTTTTGCGGTATAGTTACTTGAAAATTGATGTAATAAATCAGTAGGCAAAGCCATTACTAAAGTTCCATAAGCCTTTTTCTCAGCTTGATATGCTTTCTTTTGTTCACTAGACAGCTTCCTTTGAAGAATTGGCTCCCCATCCTCACCCTTAGGATATGTATATTGTTCAGAATACGATAACCACATATCGATATCATTTGCAGAAACAAATGCTTCAAATCTTGTCACCCAACTATGATAATCTTCCAATTTAAGTAATTTGGGAACTTTCTGACTTGTTCCAATTTCATTATCATAGTTAATCATTGTTTGCATCGTAGCTTGAACCGAATTTTGAATAGCTGCGAACGCTTGAAAATCAGACATTTTCGAAAAACAGGTTACTGTTCACGCCGAACCTTATCCGAACCTCCTCCGAACGTTCACCGATCCTAGTCCGAACCTAGTCCGAAACACAAACTCGCCGAGCTCTCACCGAAACTGACCTTCGGAGTAACAAAGACCGAACGTTGTCCGAACGTTGACCGATCTGTAACCGAACTCTCACCGAAACAAAGAAAAACGCCGAACGCTCACCAAACTTCGTCCGAACCTTGAGTTCGGAGCGGTTAGGCCGAACGAGTCCGAACCTTATCCGGGACAGAATTCACTTGATGACATTTTCTCAATTTTCAACGTTTTTGACTGGAATTTTCGACATAAATTCAAGCAAACTTGATAAAAACAACTCAGGAATTAATTTTGAATGAAAAACACACTCGAAACAATCAAACGAACTAAAAAATGATTGACATTTTAACAAAAACGTGAATTTGAACTCAAAACTCTGAAAAACACTGATTCCCGACTAGTAGAGCAAACCTAATGCTCTGATACCACTTGAAAGTGCGTGAGCGTATGGATCTTCTACTTAGTCGATATGAAATCAATGTAAACAAGTAAAACGCAGAGGGTAAATACAAAAGACTTGTATTAACCACTGAGAGAACCACAGAGTACACTTAGAGAATATGACACGGAAGCTACTCAACTCTATACAAGATGAAATATTTATACAAGCTGAAATACGACTGGCCGAACCTCAGGTTCGGCCACAAGCTCGCAGCTGTCCGAACTCCAGGTTCGCTGGGGTTTCGGACCTCAGCTATCTTGTGTGATCCATCTTGTATTCGATACTTCACATGACGATCAGAACTATGTATCAACACTCTTTTTATTCTTGAATTCTCAGGTGATTAAGGACTGCAACTCCATGTTTTTCTGTTCCGATCCTGCTTGTCATATCATGGTCTGCCTGCTGTGTGTTCATGCATTTCATTTTGGAGATTTAGACGCATTACGCCTTAGGGTAGTTATGTTTATAAATCTCATGACTTTGTCTTTTGGAAAACTTATCATGTAACCACTACTTTATTTCCGCTGCCATAGTTTTAGATGTTTAAATAAATGTTTGAAACTTATATTTTCGAAAGACAAATGGTTAATCTAATGTTCATTAGACGTCAATCATTCGTAACCATGACCATGATGCCAAATCAGTCACATGCCCACATTTAGTCATTTCTCGGGGTGTGACAGATGCCATCATTGAACACTATCATAAACTTATCGGGGTAAGGCTTACACACTCGATTCATTAAATCCATAAAGACTGCAGGCGCGTTTGTCAATCGAAACGGCATCACAGTGAACTCATAATGCCCATATCTTCTCCTAAAAGCAATTCTTGGAACATCTTCCTCTCTAACTCTCACTTGGTGATATCCAGACCTTAAGTCGATCTTTAAGAAGTAACTTGCTCCTTGGAGTTGATCAAACAAATTATCTATGCGAGGAAGTGGGTATCTATTCTTGATCGTTACCTTGTTAAGTTCACAGTAGTCAATGCACATGCGGAAAGACCCATCCTTCTTCTTTATAAACAACATGCGTGGTCCCCACGGGGACGAACTAGGCCGAATAAATCCTTTTTCCAGAAGATCTTGCAGTTAACTCTTAAGTTCTTGAATCTCTAATGGTGCAAGACGATAAGGCGCTTTAGCTATCGGTGTCGTCCCTGGTGTATGCTCAATTCGGAATTCCACCTGTCTTTCTGGTGGCAATCCTAAAAGCTCTTTGGGAAACACGTCGGGAAACTCGGAGATAATGGGTACGTCCTCAACCTTCTCCTCTCGAGGGGCTTTTACTAAGTTAGTCAAGAAAGCTTGTCATCCTTTCCTCATACACTTTTTCGCTTTAAACATTGAGATTAACTTTAAAGGTTGTGCTTGGCGATCTCTTACGATGGTGTGCACCTTACCCTCTGACGACTTTACTTCCACAACCTTCTTATCACAATGGATCTTGGCCCTATAGCGGGTAAACCAATCCATACCAAGTACAATATCAAATTCACTCAATGCAATGGGTAACAATTCAAGATCAAATAAGGCATCATCTATTCTTAGTTCGCAACATCTAACAATTTCAGGAATGCTAATCTCCTACCCACTAGCAGTTTCTACATCATAGGGTCTATCTAACGCATGTAAAGCACATTTCAATTTGGGTAAACACGAAGTGGCCATAAAACTCCTATTAGCTCTAAAGTCAAACAATATACTAACAAACACATTGTTCACAGAGAACATACCAGATATAACATCATCCCTATTATGAGCCTCTTCAGCAGTCATGATAAATATGTGAGGTTTACCTTTTGGACCTCCGCCATCTCTGCCCATGTTTCCGTCTTTGGCAGCATCCTTGGGTTTTGGGTAGTCAGCGATTCTGTGTCCTCTTTCACCGTAGTTGTAACAGGTAGCAGGATTTGTGCACTGATTTGCAAAGTGACCAACCGCATTGCACTTATAACATGTGGGCCTGTCTCCCCTGTAGTCTCTGCCTTTCTCATCCATGCTTTTCTTTCTATCTCCCTTGCGATCTCGGTCACGGTCCTTTCTCTTTCCCTCAAAACTCTTATGGCGCCTTGAGGATTCATTCCTTCTCCCAGATTGGCGGTTCCACTCATCACATATAGTGCCAGTCAAATTCATTGCAGATTTCAAAGTGTGAGGTTGAGAAGCTCTCACATCTACCCTGATTACTGGGCTCAGACCATATAGAAATTGACGAATTTGAGTCTCCTCCTCCTTTTCCATGTGGGGAACAAGGTTCATCATCTCATTGAACCTATTAATGTATGACATGTAATCTGACCCCTTCATCTCTAAGTGAATAAACTCATTCTCCAGCTTCTCAGATTCATTTTCTAGCAAAAAAATTTCCAACACCAATCTGTGAAACTTATTCCAACCCATCAAGTAAAATCTGGTCTTGCCTCTTTTGTTCAGCTCCGCTTTCCACCAGTTCAGAGCGGGTCCTTTAAATGATTGAGAAGCAAACTTGATTTTGTCTCTCTCTGCACACTCACTGATATCTAGTGCGCTTTTAACCTCATCCAACCAGTTAGTGCCTCAGTGGCACTTTTGTCACCCCTAAAGATTCATGGCTTACTCGCCATGTATGTCTTGTAACTACACCCTCTCTGGTATGCCTTTCTCTTCTCCTTTCCCTCTCTTTTTGCTTCACGCTCCTCAGAGTTGTCAGAATCACAACTGTACTTGCGACCCCCTTAGGCTCGTTTCTCGAGCTTGCAGAAGACTCTTCTCTAACCCTTTTATGCTTCATAAATCTTGGCTTTCGGGAACTTGCAGAGGATTCATCTCTCACTATCTTGCGTTTTTTAGACTTAGATTTCCTATGATGGCTCGATTCGGTTATTTCTTCAGTTCGGGATTTCTGTTGTTCAGGTTAAACGTGTTTCTTACCCAGTCTTTTCTCCTGAGCAACTAAGTTTGGGAATGCAGTTGCAATCCCGTCAGCAATCGGTTTCTGGAACCTTTCCTTCTGCTCTTTTTCTCGCCTCTGCTCGTAGGTTAGAGGGTTTTCATCCACAATACGCAAGGAGTTGTCGTCATCTTCATCATTTCTTTGTTCAACTATATTCTTTGGAATATCACCACCGTTCTTGGGATCGTCAGTAGCATGACGTGTCCTTCTCGTAGTCCTGCTAGTAGTAGCCTTCGTCATTGGCTGAAATTTGGACGAAACGCAATTAGAATTTCCACAAAGGTTCAAATAGACTCCCACAAACGCAACTGTGATACGGACATAACTCCTTAGGAGTTATTCAAACGGGGGAACAAACGCTTGCTTTGATCTTGCCCCTAACAAATGTGGACCATAGGGAAGCATAGCTTATGTCCAAGTCATCGAGGATGCGCGAAGGATACCTATCGGATACACCCGGAACAGGGGGCCCACGACACTAAGCAGTGTCATGACTATCAAGGGAAACGAAGGATAATGGAGTTCTAAGAAATTCCTACACATTAGGCAATCACTTACTCCTAGCTTCAACAAGCTATAAAATCCCTAGTGCAATCCAATCCACAATCAACAAATCATAACAACACTACGACTTATGAAACCACAATACCATAACAAGTCTTACACAAGTTCCTAGCATAAGGACTATGACCACAATATCCACATCACAATACATCAACCACTAAAAGTACCATAACAACAACACAGATACAAGTCTGAAAGTACAACAGAACTATAACAAGTACAAACAGCTGCCGATCAAAACACATCTGAAACACAACCACAAGGTAGAATGACAAGAACCACAACGACCACAATCATCAACAACGATCAATCCTCAATGCCGCTTCTTCTTCCCATGCCAAATCCCATCCTAGCTGCCTCCCCAATAGCAGTGGATGCCTTCGATAACATCTTCGCCATACTCTTCTCTCTCTTATTCGCCTCTGCGTTCTCTTGTGCCAGTGCGCGGTTCCGCTCCACGAGAGCGGCAACATATGGGGAACTAGGTCCGGCGACCTCACGGTATGAAGAATAAGGAAATGGGTAACTAGGACCGGAAAATGAAGAACGATGAGACTCAACATAGGAAACATATGGAGCAAGGGATAGGAGGGCATCATGTAAGGTGGGGGTGGTGGAGGATGAGCAAAATATGAGTCAACTGGTGGGGGATAGATGGGGACATGAGCACTGTACGATCTCTGCAGCACCGGGAAAGAGTAACGATCAGAAACAAGGCTGCCTGTTGTGCCTCCATGCGTTTAGCAACATAGGGATCATGCATATCGTGGGCAAACGGTGGGTAAGGTGGGGGAACAGGGTGTCCAGGAGAAATGGCAACTACAATGGTGGCTGCTGTAATAATAGGGACCTCGACCATGGGCTTGGACTCGTCTAGGCCGTCGCTAACACCGAAAACATAGCTAGCTGGAACGTAAGATGGAGACGCATAGACGTGGTGCTCGTGGTGTTGAGAATTGTAGCTGACAGAATGGCCTGCTGAAAGTTCGATAAACAGATGGTTACTAGACTGCTACTGATCTTGGGGCTCCTGCTGCTGTGGCTGCTCAACCTCATCTGCCTGCTCCTCTGGTTCCTCCTCATCATCGCCATCAAGATTCACGAGTGGGGCTTCTGCGGCTACGGCGAACCCGGCATCAATCTCCTCCTGTGTGAGGTGGATCTGAGGAATGTGGCATACCGACATACGTGCTCCGATGCGCTTTCGCGGCTGTCGCAGAATGTCCTGAGGCTGCTCCTCCTGAAAAGGAGTGTTCCTGATGAAGGGGGACGGAGAAACTAAATAACCAGATGAGTTAGGACTCAGAGGAATAACCGGTCTGCTGGGGCCTGCCTCAGACTTCTTCTTGCCTTTTTCGCTGGATCGGGAAGATGTGGATTTGCTTCGACCGAAAACCATGCTTTCTCCAGGGTACCTGTCAAGTTGAAAGTTAGTACAACATACAAGATATCAAATCTCCCATGCATGCCTAGGGTACCGTTACCCTAACTCACACTAAGTACGATGTGTCCTATTACCCAATGCAAAATCACACAAGGAGTGACTTTTGGTTTACGTTGGTCTACTAGGATTCGGCAAGTCTTAGTGTACATGTGGGTAGGAATGGTACTACCGACCTTAAACTAATCCTTGAGATCCTCCTAACACACATACCTTCACCTAGGTCCAAACAAGGGAAGACTATCATTTTTCGTATGCCTGCTAGGGTTCACTGAGTCTTAGTGCACCTGTGGAGAGGAGAGTGGGACCGACCGCCCGTATCAGAACACGCGGGGGAGAGGAGAGTGGGACCGACCGCCCGTATCAGAACACGCGGAAGCAAACAGAGAGATACAAGATCACAAGGTCAACTCACACAAACACACAACTCGTCCAATACAAAATCAAACACAAACCATAATAGACTTAAATACATCAAGTCTTAGGTATTACACATCATTCTACGCCTAGGCAGAACCTAAGGCTACCGACACAGTCAAAGGAAGAGATAACAATAACAAAGGATAGTCATGACGGGGAAAAAATCCCGAAAACCAACCAAATCAACCCCAAAGGGTACAAAACCCAACTCTTCCTTAACATCCAAACGTGACATCCACCCAAAGCTTTACTTACCTGCACATGAACCAAAAATACGTCAACAACAAAAGTTGTTGGTGAGTCGTAGCGCGTTTGACTCAAATCCAAGTTTCCACAAATCAAGTAACAATATTGTGCCTGTTATAAATTCCTATGGTTAAACCAGGACTCCGGGGGTACGATCCTACGGCCGCACGCCTCCCTTTGTGGACTAGGCATATACGCCATCACAGACCCCTAATGGATCCAACAAACGGGTATGAGACACTTTGATCTACCTCTACAGCTGTATTGGTGCAATATATGTCTTTGTGGCCTAACACTAAGGCCCAAATTAACCATACTAATCAACATGAACGTCTCGTAACATGCGAGTTTAAATTTATAACACGGTAACAAATACCTAAGTACGGTAACAAACAAACAAGCAATAGTTTGACATGGTTCATGTACACCCCAAAACATTAAAAAGTTAAAGTAGGGGAAAAGCTATCTACTCACAGATATCAAATGGTGGATCAAATAAGCGTCACAGGGCATGAGAATCCAAACGTCCAAGTGTATTATAGTGGCAAGTCTATTATAGTGATATATGCATAATTATATTAGAACCTATCCGCAACTATAAACGCTTAAGGAATTTGTAACAACAATAACTAAACAAACGAGATGTTTAACAACACTCCCGGGAACATACCGAGCGGACAACAAACACCCGACGAGATCATAGGGCCCCAACCGGGAAGTGAAATATCATTACTAGAAACCATTGTGCCCATACTCGTAAAAATAACCAAACCAGGTCGCTCAATATTTCCCAAAACACAAAACAAACAAGAATAGCAAAACTGCCTGACGCGGCATGCGGGCCTCATAAAACCCTAGACACCAGCCATGCGGCTTGCATGGCATGTCATTGACTGCAGTTGATTTTCTGGGATGCGGGCAACTTGGAAGACCCAAAAACCCACATGCGGCCCGCACTGACTATTTTGTCTTTTAGCGAAATTTTACCATTTTTCATTTATGGCTCATTTCGATAACGGGGTTTTGTTCCCAACATTTCCGGTAGCCATTTTACAGTTTTTCAGGCCCCAAGGTTGTACCAAATAGAAGTTCTAAGTCTTGATTTGATCTAAAACTTATCCGAAATTAAATTTTACACAACCTCAACCAAGTCCATTAGTTTTATAACTCATTTCCTCACTTAGGGACTGTTGTTAATCTACTTTCATGAACATGGAGCTACTGGAATCTTTGGGTATCTCCACCCATTCAACAAAAGTCCAAAGAGCTCGGTTTCGGGTTTTAAAACACAAAAATACAAATATCGCCTCCACCCACTTACCAATCTCTTCAAGTGTGACAATCTTGTCACTGAGAGGGCAGTGTTTCCTAGGCCTAACTTCCAGATTCAAAGTCTACCCGAAAATACAACATGCATGCATTAAGAACTTGTACCTTATGTTCAAAGTCTTGTACCAAAGCAAATCCAAGCACTCCAACTGGACCTCTTGCTATTTCCAGCCACCTTGATCACTCTAGAGATCAATTCCAAGCTTGCATGCATCATGAAACTCAGATTTAGTGAATGGATCATCCAAAAATACAATATAGAGTAAAACCCAAACATGAACTAACCTCGGTTTGCCTCGGATTTGATCCCTCTAGCCTTGGATTGCACTTGATCGCACATGCAACACTGAATGAGGGTACATTACCATTGATTAGTAGCAGAACATGACCAAATCACACTCAAGATGGTGATATAAGTGAACTAGATTCTTACCCAAGCCTCGTGTGACCACAAAATGCTTGAAACTTGTTGTTCAAAGCTCCCCTTGGCCGGAATTAGGTATTTCAGGGAAAAGGGATCGAAAGGAGATGAGTTCTCCAAGTGGTTGTGGTGAAAATGGGTAGAAAATGGGTGAAAACCCGTTTTTATAGACCTGGGCGACATGCGGCCCACTTAAGGTGCACAAGGGAGTCCATGCGGCCCGCATGGACCAGAAATACACACGGATCCTGATATGCTGACCCGCGAACCGCCCCATCGACCCGAAACACATGCGGCCCTCATAAGGGGAACCAGGAGACGCATATGACCCGCATGTGTCAACTTTTCAAGTTTTCTTTTACTTTTCTTTTAAAATTTTCCATTCTTTCTTGTTGTTTTACCAGAGTGTTAAAATCCTTCCCCACTTAAAATAATTACGTCCCGGAATTCGCTGGGATTGAAAGAGATGGGGGTATTTCCTATGCATGTCCACTTCTGATTCCTGGGTATGCTCAGGTCCACGCCGAGCATCCCACTTGACCTTTTCCATCGGAATCTTCTTTCTGTGTAATTTCTTCACAATCCGTTCCACAATCTCTACAGGCTACTCTGTAAATTTCAGCTTTTCATCCACGTGAATTCCCTTCAACGTAGTTGCTAGAGCCTCATCAACTAAGCATTTGCACAAGTTCGACATATGAAAAACGTCGTGAACTCCACTGAGTTCTTCAGGTAAATCCAACTGGTAAGCTACGCTACCCACTTTAGATATGATCTTGAAGGGTCCAATATAATGAGAACTTAACTTGCTTCTCTTTCCAAACCGAATAATCCATTTCCAAGGGGATATTTTAAGCATTACCATATCTCCTTCCTTAAATTCTAATGGCCTACGACGATAATTGGCATAACACTTCTGCTGATCCTGTGCGGCTTTAAGCTTTTCTTTAATTTCTCGGACCTTATCATTCGTAGCCATAACCAACTCTGGTCCCATAAGTTTCCCTTCTCCAACTTTAGACCAACACAATGGGACTCTACATTTCCTTCCATATAGAGCTTCAAACGACGTCATTTCTATACTAGAGTGATAACTGTTGTTATATGAAAACTCTATCAATGGTAGGTGGGTGTCCCAACTGCCACCAAATTCCATCACACATCCTCTCAACATGACTTTTCAGGTTTGGATGGTTCTTTCACTCTGCCCATCCATCTGCGGATGATATGTCGTCTCAGCTTCACCTTCGTTCCTAATGCCTCCTGAAGACTTTGCCAGAAGTGGGAAGTAAAACGACTATCTCTATCCGATATAATAGAAAATGGCACTCCATGCCTCGACACTATTCATTTACATAAATCTTGGGCAATTTTTCCGTAGGGTAAGTTTCCTAAATCGGAAAAAAGTGAGCTGACTTTGTCAATCGGTCCACGATTACCCAAATAGCATCATTACCTCTCCTAGTTTTAGGAAGCTTAGTTACAAAATCCATAGTTACCATGTCCCATTTCCACTCGAATATGTCTAAGGGTTGAAGTAAACCAGCAGGCTTCTGTTGCTCAGCTTTTACCTGCAGACACGTATGGTATTTCCCAACAAACTCGGTAATTGCTCTCTTCATCTCCGACCACCAATAGTGGGGTCTCAAATTCTGGTACATCTTATCATTACCAGGGTGCATCATATACTTAGACTTATGCGCTTCACGAAGGATCATTTCACAGAGACCACCTCCCTTCGGCACCCAAATTCTATTTCCCAATCTAAGGATACCATCGTGTCCCTTGGTAAGGCGACCCACGATGGTCATCATTTCTTCTTTTCTATTCACTTCTGGATCGGTATTTGGTCCTTCTGAGCTTTCAAAATTTCATCGATCAGATCAGCACGCACATCTATTCTCATTGCACGAACCCTCAGAGGCATGGTTCTTTCCTTTCTACTTAATGCGTCTTCTACTACGTTGGCTTTCCCGGGATGATACTTTATCTCACAATCATAATCACTTAACACTTCCATCCAATGCCTTTGACGCATGTTTAATTCCTTCTGATTGAACAAATGTTGAAGACTCTTATGATCGAGAACACCACAAACTTGGTGCCACAAAGGTAGTGCCTCCAAATCTTTAGGGAAAACACTACCGCACCGATTCCCAGATCATGTGTAGTGTAAGTCTTCTCATGCGTCTTTAGTTTCCTTGATGCATAGGCGATCACTTTGTTTCACTGCATCAGCACGCATCCTAACCCTTTGATCGATGCATCATAGTAAATAACAAAATCTTATGTTACTTCAGGTAAGGAAAGAATAAGAGCGGTGCTCAACTTTCACTTCAGTAGCTCAAATGCATCAGTGTGTTTCTGCTTCCAATCCCACTTTGCATTCTTCTTAGTTAATGTGGTAAACGGTGTTGATATTTTAGAGAAATCTTGTATGAATCGCCTATAGTAACCTGCTAAACCCAAAAATCTTCTAATTTCCATCGGAGACTTAGGCTGCTCCCAGTTCATTACCGCTTCAACCTTAGCTGGGTCTACTTGAATTCTAGCACTACTCACAATATGTCCTAGAAACCGTACCTCACGAAGCCAAAATTCACACTTAGAAAACTTAGCATAAAGTTTCTCATTCCTTAAGAGTTCTAAAATCTTCATAAGGTGCTCTTTATATTCCTTCTTTGTTCGTGAATAAATCAAGATGTCATCTATGAACACTATCATAAACTTACCGAGGTAAGGCTTGTTGGGTTTTACAGTGGGATCCGGGTTACCGATTTTAATTTTATTAAAACCTATTTATTAATTAAATTAATTCTAAATTAATTTGGCAGCGGAAACAATTAAAACGCGGACACAACTGTAACAAGATCAATCACCGGAACACGACAAACACAGAAAATATATTTATTTAAAATAAATAAATAAATAATTAAAATTAAATATCTAACGAATTAGATATACCTTGGCGGGATCCGAGCAACCGCTCGAGACACCCGGATTCAACGGGCTCGCGCTAGGACGAACAGTGACGTCTGACTCGAACCTTCGAGATAGATCGTCAACGGCGGCATCGGCGGCGGCGGCCATGGGCGGCGGTGGCGGTAGTGGTGGCGGCGGTGGTAGGGATACCACCGGTGGTGGTGACAAAACTTTCTCCGTCGGGATGGCCACCGGAACAGATCCCACGACGATCGAATCGCCGGTGATCGGAGGTGACACGGTGGCGGCGGCCGGCGGGTACAAGGGCGCGGGCCACGACGACAGAACCAAACGCGGTGGCCTCGGCTGCGCCGGCAGCGCGAGGACCACCGGTCGGTGGTCGCGCGGCGGCGGGTGAGAGGCAGCGGCGGCGGCGGCTTGAACCGCGGCGGCGGCTCGGGCTGCGGCTTCGGCTCGGGCTACGACGGCTTCGCTTTCGAGTCGGGCGTAAATACTGGCAAGACGAGGATCCATCGGAGATCACGAAGGGATGGCGGTGGAGGTGGTGGCGGCGTACGGACGACGCGGCGGCGGTGGAGCCGGCTTCGGCTGGGGCACGACGCAGAGAGAGAGAGGGAGGGGATTAGGGTTTGTGACTTGTGTTCCAATCCTCCTCCTCCCTCCTTCTTTTATTATTAAATCGCGGACCGGGGCCTGTGAGCTGGGCTCGGTCGCGATTCTCCTTTAATCCACCAACCGATCAGTCTGTTAATCCGGTAACAACTGATCGGTCCGTCTTTTAATTACCAAGTAATTTTGAACCGATATATTTTGTCGTTTTAATTAAATAAATAATTAATATTTATTTAATTCACCATTTAGTTCGTTTATTTCTAATTAACAATTAATTAGATTTAATAGTCCGTTGACCCGGGTGTAACTCTTATGGGTCAATATCGGTCGGGTTCATTAATTCGTCGGGTCAGGACACTCTATTTCCAACAGGCTCCCACTTGGACTGAACGCGACAGTTTAACGAGCGCAGTCAGAGGCACTCTAGCTATGCATGTCTACACCAACTAACATTGACACTTTAAGTCGTCAGCCAAAGTATATCTGATTGACCATCAAGCAGACTCATGACTTGTGCATTCATTGTCATATGTTCCTTTCTATATAAGATATTGATGAATTATGGGACATGGACTCTCATATTTTATTCATCGATTTTCGTTCTCGATATAATTCGAAGTGATTCCAACAAACACACAGTAAGTTTGGGTGAGGCCTCACACTTATCACTTGGAACCAACGAGGGCGCCTTTATGTCTAACCGTTGCCGAAGCAAGAGTATAGAATTCCTTGTTGAGGCATACAGCTCCCACTAAACTTCAGAGCCATTCCCAAAAGTAGCCGTTATGGCTGGCAGTTACGCGACAACGTTAGGCTACAATCAAAGAATGTTCTTTAGTAGAAAGGAGTTCGAATATGCGTCTCAGGTCTAAGGAAACATTAGAGCATGCATTAATCAAGCAAGAAAGACTTCCATGTTTGCGTTGCATGATGCGAGTTACGTCCAACGTCATTCACCAATGAGGTCTGTGAGTTTGAATGTTAAACAACTTTAAAGTTCAACTAGTCACAATAGTCTTTCTTTAGTATAGCTCCCACTAACTAATTGACTACGGACATTTAGGACAAGAACTTATTGTCCAAGGATTAAACATATAAATATTGAACACAGTTATGTCATTCATTATTGCATAGAACAGATGGAATAAGAATAATATAGATAACTGCTGGTGTTCATACATCCAAATACTGAATCAAAACATGTCTTTAGCTAATCTAAGCCCTATCGCTTCTCTGTGGCGTATATGAGTCTCCTGAGTCATAGGCTTAGTAAAGGGATCAGCTAAGTTTTGATCTGTGTGTACTTTGCTTATCTTGATTTCATTTCTGTCGACTACTTCTCTTATGTAGTGGAATTTCCTCAGGACGTGCTTGGCCATCTTATGAGACCGTTGCTCTTTGGCTTGAGCTATAGCGCCTGTGTTATCGCACAGCATCTCGATGGGCTGCCTAATACTTGGCATAGCATCGAGATCGGATATGAACTTCTTCATCCACACGGCTTCTTTAGCAGCTTCTGAGGCGGCTATGTATTCGGATTCAGTAGTAGAATCAACTACTACTGGCTGTTTTGAGCTTCTCCAAGAAACAGCCCCTCCATTAAGAGTGAATACGAATCCCGACTGTGAGCGAGAGTCATCTTGGTCAGTCTGAAAACTAGCGTCAATGTAACATCTTACAGTGAGCTCCTCATCAACACCCCCGTATACGAGAAACATATCAGCAGTGTTTCTCAAGTATTTTAGTATGTTCTTTATAGCCGTCCAGTGAGCTAGTCCTGGCGTCTGTTGGTACCGACTTGTCACGCTCAATGCATACGAGACATCCGTTCGTGTGCAGAGCATGGCATACATGATAGATCCAATAGCAGAGGCAAATGGGATCGATGCCATTTGGCTTATCTCGCGCTCCGTTTTAGGTGCTTGAGATTTGTCCAAAATTGTTCCCTTATTCATGGGAACGGCTCCTTTCTTGGAGTTGCTCATGTTGAACCGAGTTATGATCTTATCAACGTATGTGCTTTGACTGAGTCCTAAAAGGCGCTTAGATCGATCTCTGTGAATTTTAATTCCCAGAATGTAAGCGGCTTCTCCAAGGTCTTTCATAGCGAAACAAGATGAAAGCCATTTCTTAACATCGTTAAGCATGGGTATGTTGTTTCCTATGATCAGTATATCGTCTACGTACAGTACGAGGAACGATACAGCGCTCCCACTTGCCTTTCTGTAAACACAAGGCTCATCTTTATTTTGTTCAAAGCCAAACTCTTTGACCTTTTGATCAAAACGAAGATTCCAGCTTCGAGATGCTTGCTTGAGTCCATAAATGGACTTGCTTAGCTTGCAAACCTTGTTTGGATTCTCTGGATCGACAAAACTATCAGGCTGAACCATATAGACATCTTCTTCAAGTTGTCCGTTCAGGAAGGCGGTTTTAACGTCCATTTGCCATATCTCATAGTCATGGTATGCGGCTATGGCAAGGAGAATCCTGATCGATTTGATCATGACAACGGGTGAAAAGGTCTCATCATAGTCAATCCCTTGAGTTTGAGTGAAACCTTTCGCTACAAGCCGTGCCTTGTAGGTTTGCACATTTCCATGCATGTCAGTTTTTCTTTTAAAGATCCACTTGCTCCCTACTGCCCGTGTGCCGGGGGGTAGCTCAATCAAGTCCCAGACGTGATTTTCACGCATGGATTGCATCTCAGCGTTCATGGCTTCAAGCCATTTATCAGATTCCGGATCTGATATAGCAGCTTTATAATTAATAGGCTCATCGTTAGAATCGGCTATTAACAGAACGTCGAAGGCCTCATGATATCCAAGGTATCTATCAGGCTCATATCGTATTCTTTCGCTCCTACGAACGCTTGTGCTTGTGTTTGGGTCTGATGGTGCGACAACAACTTGTCGGTCAGACGCAGCGACCGTCTCAGGGTTAGGTGTATCTCGAATTTCTTCAAGATCCACTAGATCACTATTTGTTCCTCGAGCAAGGAATTCTTTCTCAAGGAATCTACCTTTCCTTTTGATGGAAACAGTGTTTGCATCAGGATGGTAAAAGTAATAACCGGTATTACAATAGTATCCAACGAAAGTTACCTTTTCGCCTCGGGGATCAAGCTTATTGTCAGATTCACTGGTGACATAAGCATCACATCCCCATACCCTGAGGTATGATAGTTTAGGAAGAGAACCATGCCATATCTCATATGGGGTCTTCCCTACTTTCTTGGTCGGTGCCAGATTTATTAGGCGAGCAGCGGTCAAGATGGCATATCCCCAAAAGGAATGTGGCAAGGTGGTCCTGCACATCATCAATCGAACCATGTTAAGCAAAGTTCGATTCCTCCTTTCACTAACGCCATTTAACTGGGGTGTGCCAGGTGGAGTAGGTTGTGAAACGATTCCACGTTCCTTCAGATGATTCAGGAATTCAGCGCTTAGGTATTCTCCGCCTCTATCGGATCGAAGTATTTTAATAGTTCGATTTAACTGATTTTGTACTTCGTTTTGAAACTCGTTGAACTTTTCAAAAGTTTCATGTTTGTGTTTCATCAGATAGACATAGGCATATCGGCTGTAGTCATCGATGAAAGTTACGAAGTACCGTTCACGATTTCTCGTCTCGGTTCGAAAGGGTCCACACACATCGGTGTGAATAATGCCTAACAAGCCTTGGGCCCGTTCACCTGTATGGGTGAAGGGTGACTTGGTTAATTTACCAGATAAGCACGACTCGCACTTATCGAAGGAATCTGCATGATGGGATTCGAGAATGCCAGCAGTTTGCAACTTCTTAATGCGGGTCTTGCTTATGTGACCAAGTCTATGGTGCCATAACGAGGATTCGTTACTATCAGTTTTGCTTCTTTTAGAAACATGATAGAGCTGGTCGTTTGTTTGAACATCTATCTCGTATATGCCATGTCGAGGTTTAGCCTCGAAATAAAAGATATCATTAAGGTAAGCAGAAATCACATTTCCATTAAATTTATACCGAAATCCTTGTTCAAACAATGAAGAGACAAAAATAATGTTTCTGGATAAACCAGGTGCATATAAACAGTTAATCAAATTAACTACAAGGCCAGAAGAGCATGAAAAAGAATAAGTGCCAGCAGCAAGTACTGGGACCCTCTTCCCGTCACCAACGATGAGGTCCATGCAGCCTCGTTCTGTCTTCTTCCACTACTCAGGTTCCTGCAAAACATTAACAATGTGATAACCACATCCAGTATCAAATACCCATGAATTGGAGGAAACAGTGAAAAGTTCAATAACATTTATTGACATACCTAGATGAGCAACCCTTATTAGAGTTTTTGGTCATCTTCAGCTTTGCAAGATAAACGGGACAGTTGCGACGCCAGTGTCCCATTTTGTTGCACTCATAGCACAAGTGCTCCTCAGGAGGCTGCACCTGTGGTTTCTTGCCTTTGCCTTCTTTAACCTTCTTGGCTTTGGAGATCTTTGTATTAGCAACTTTGAGCACGTCCGGCGTGGTCCTGATCTTCACGTTGGGTATCAACGGAATAACCTCCTCGATCGACTGAGCCGAACAATTAATCGCAAGAATACGATAATGTTCAGGCAAAGATCTGAGTACTACATCAAGAGCCATCCCGTCAGAGATGGAGTAGCCAAGGTCGATCAGCCTGTCGCGATACGCTTTCATCAGCATGACATGATCGTATGGAGAGGAGTCGTTAGCCATAGAGCAGTTCACAAATTGTGAAAGTGCATCAGCTCGCTCAGTCCTCTGACTCAATTCAAATAAATCCTTGAGTTTACGAATGATGTCATAAGCAGACATCCCCATGAAATTGTACCGATAATCCTGAGTCATGCTAGATAACATCAGATCAGTGACGTCCTTATCATCGTCAGTGTGCTTTTGGAGCTCAGACCGCGAGTTCTCATTTAGCAAGTAAGATGGAATACTCGCGATCGAGTCGGTCAATGACATAGAGTTTCCCGAAGAGCCTTAAAAGGTTCCTCAGGGTTGTCTGCCATGCGAGAAAGCCAGTCTCAGTGAAGGGGTCGAGTTGTACCATTGAACTTAATGGAGGTGAGTTTTCTTTAGCCTTCTGAAAACAAGCAAAGTAAATTTAATCTGTATTTTCGATGTTTATTTTTCTTTAAAATAAGTTGGTAAAGTTTATTTTTAAGAAATCGAGAATTCATTTAGACGACATTACTTGAGACCGCCAAATGAGCCTCAGGAGCAAGGCCGTGTAAACAAACTGACAACGGTTGTCAATTGTGAGACTCAAGTCACAATTCTCGGTATGAGGCCGCTATATACATACAATTGTATTTTGCGATACGTTTAGCCTCATCCGTGCCCACTCTAGCAATACACATCCGTGGTGTGGTGTTGAAATACTCCAACACCACGAACATATACGTCTAAAGCGATAGTAATCCTAAATGGTCGATGTGATGACACGGTGTTGAAATACTCCAATGTCCTCACCTTAGAAGGTACCCTCGGCACCAAGTGCGGTGTTGAAATACTCCAACACTGATGCTCCGGTAAATACGTTCCAAGTTCGACTTGAGATAGGATGGCACGAACTATCAGTTTTAAGAATTACCAAATAGGGATATTAATTACTTTTAATATTTAATTACCATCAGACACGAACGATAAAACCCTATCACCACTCGGGACTAGTAAATTAATTTAACCTAATTAAATTACTAAGTTGTCGCGAATGGCATATTGTGTGCTAAACGGAATAAGGTCTTGATCTCGCTCGAGCCATACAAGCGAGATCATAAGGGACAAATTTAAAATAATTAAATTAAATAAAACCGGTGAACGATCGAGATGGCAACTCTGTGCGATGTAGAATCCTGTTCAGCTCCCACTTGCTTCGACATCCCTATGGCGTGTGTCCAGTCTTCGACATATGGTTACATACAAATTTACAATTACAAAACTACTTCTAGTAAACTAGCTCTAAATTTGTACAACTTTGAAACCCAAAATCCGGGTCCAATAAACCAAGACGAAATACAACCAATTGGGCCAACAACTTGGGCCAAACAGAGAAAGACAAAACACGCCAAACACATTCATACATGAATACAAAATATAGAGGGGTCGGCCATAACACACAATAAAAATATATACAGAATTCTAATTCGCAATTTGGATTTAAGTCGAAATTGCGAACTACCGGTTACAAAAAGACCGGTTCTGGTTTGCGCACGGTGATAATGGCTCTGATACCACTGTTGGGTTTTACAGTGGGATCCGGGTTACCGATTTTAATTTTATTAAAACCGATTTATTAATTAAATTAATTCTAAATTAATTTGGCAGCGGAAACAATTAAAACGCGGACGCAACTGTAACAGGATCAATCACCGGAACACGACAAACACAGAAAATATATTTATTTAAAATAAATAAATAAATAATTAAAATTAAATATCTAACGAATTAGATATACCTTGGCGGGATCCGAGCAACCGCTCGAGACACCCGGATTCAACGGGCTCGCGCTAGGACGAACAGTGACGTCTGACTCGAACCTTCGAGATAGATCGTCAACGGCGGCATCGGCGGCGGCGGCCATGGGCGGCGGCGGTGGTAGTGGCGGCGGCGGTGGTAGGGATACCACCGGTGGTGGTGACAAAACTTTCTCCGTCGGGATGGCCACCGGAACAGATCCCACGACGATCGAATCGCCGGTGATCGGAGGTGACACGGTGGCGGCGGCCGGCGGGTACAAGGGCGCGGGCCACGACGACGGAACCGAACGCGGTGGCCTCGGCTGCGCCGGCAGCGCGAGGACCACCGGTCGGTGGTCGCGCGGCGGCGCGTGAGAGGCAGCGGCGGCGACGGCTTGAACCGCGGCGACGGCTCGGGCTGCGGCTTCGGCTTTGGCTCGGGCTGCGGCTTCGGCTTTGGCTCGGGCTGCGGCTTCGGCTCGGGCTGCGACGGCTTCGCTTTCGAGTCGGGCGCAAATACTGGCAAGACGAGGATCCATCGGAGATCACGAAGGGATCGCGGTGGAGGTGGTGGCGGCGTACGGACGGCGCAGCGGCGGTGGAGCCGGCTTCGGCTGGGGCACGGCGCAGAGAGAGAGGGAGGGGATTAGGGTTTGTGACTTGTGTTCCAATCCTCCTCCTTTCTCCTTCTTTTATTATTAAATCGCGGACCGGGGCCTGTGAGCTGGGCCCGGTCGCGATTCTCCTTTAATCCACCAACCGATCAGTCTATTAATCCGGTAACAACTGATCGGTCCGTGTTTTAATTACCAAGTAATTTTGAACCGATATATTTTGTCGTTTTAATTAAATAAATAATTAATATTTATTTAATTCACCATTTAGTTCGTTTATTTCTAATTAACAATTAATTAGATTTAATAGTTCGTTGACCCGGGTGTAACTCTTACGGGTCAATATCGGTCGGGTTCGTTAATTCGTCGGGTCAGGACACTCTATTTCCAACAAGGCTTACACACTCGATTCATTAAATCCATAAAGAGTGCAGGCGCGTTTGTCAATCCAAACGACATCACGGTGAACTCATAGTGCCCATATCTTGTCCTAAAATCAGTTCTTGGAACATCTTTCTCTCTAACTCTCACTTGGTGATATCCAGACCTTAAGTCGATCTTTGAGAAGTAACTTTCCCTTTGGAGTTGATCAAACGAATGATCTATGCGAGGAAGTGGGTATCTATTCTTGATCGTTACCTTGTTAAGTTCACGGTAGTCAATGCACATGCGAAAAGACCCATCCTTCTTCTTTACAAACAACACGGGTGCTCCCCACGGGGATGAACTAGGTCGGATAAATCCTTTATCCAGAAGATCTTGCAGTTGACTCTTAAGTTCTTGCATCTCTGATGGTGCAAGACGATAAGGCGCTTTAGCTATCGGTGTCATCTGTGGTGTAAGTTCAATTCATAATTCCACCTGTCTTTCTGGTGGTAATCTCGGGAAACACGTCGGGAAACTCGGAGACAACGGGTACGTCCTCAACTCTATCCTCTTGAGGGGCTTTTACTAAGTTAGTCAAGAAAGCTTGGCATCCTTTCCTAATACACTTTTCTGCTTTAAGCATTGAGATTAACTTTAAAGGTCGTGCTTGGCGATCTCCAACGATGGTGTGCACCTTGCCCTCTGATGACTTTATTTCCCCAACCTTCTTATCACAGTGGATCTTGGACCGATAGCGGGTCAACCCAATCCATACCAAGTACAATATCAAATTCTCTCAAGGCCATGGGTAACAATTCAAGATCAAATAAGGTATCATCTATTCTTAGTTGGCAACATGTTGGGCTATACTTTATGAGGCATGAACATTAAAGTGGGCTTTCTTGGAATGGGCTTGGAGTTTACGATAACGGGCTTAGAGAGATTACGATTTTGGGCTTTAGTGGACCGGTTCTTTAAGGGTTTATGATTGGGCTTAGGGTTTGTGTAAGGGTACTATATAAACCCCTTTAGTTTATGTTTGTATGTAGTTGTTGTTTACGATTTTGTGCTTATCTCTTGTAATTCCGATCGTAATCATCAATCCAAGAAAGTGTGTTCTTCATTCAAGATTTGATCTTTTGTTGTTTAACATCTACATCAAATCTATTTCATCTACTTTCTCTTGAATCAATCTCATACAAGGATTCCGCACTTGTTTGAGATCGAAATATCATGAACGGTTGTTGATCCCGGACCAACAATTGGTATTAGAGCCAAGAATCACTGATTCGAGGTTCTCATGATATTGGATTCAAGTATTTTCTGGAAAAAAGTTTCAGTTTTTGAAGATTTGAAGGTTGTTTGAAGGTTTACGACTGGGTTGCTGCTGTTCTTCAGTGTTTGCGATCAGGTTTCTGGGTTTTTGAAGTATTTACGACTGGGTGTTCTTGATTATCTTCATCGGAAACGTGTTTACGACATCAAGACGAGATTTTTGACTGTTTACAATTGGTTTCAGTCGGAAATAGAGAGTTTACGATCAGCAAAATCGAGTTCACGACTTTAAGACGCGTACTTTGGCAGGTTACGATTTTTCCTGACCGGAATCGCGTTTACGATTCATTCAACCGAAATCAAAGTTTACGATTGGTTCAATCGGATTCAGAGTTTACGACTGGAGGTTATCGGAATCGGTGTTTGCGATCAAGTGTTTACGATAGAGAGTTTACGACCAGCGCGTGTCAGCATCGTAAACAGGGGTTTACGATCGGAAACTCAGATATTGGACTTTTGGACTTTTAGTTTAAGTTTTCCTAAGCTTTCGTGATGGATTTCGAACCGAGCATGTATCAGAAATTGGATTTTGAGATCGGATCTACTACACGTCCTCCTAGACTTACTTCGGCTGATAACTTCTTTGAATGGAAATACAGATTCCAGAACCATTTGAAAAGTGTTGATCTGAGACTGTGGAGACCTGTTACTAATGGACCATTTATACCTACACATACGGAAGCAGGAAAGATAGGAGTGGTAAAGACTAAAGCAGAGTACTCAGATGACGATTGGGAGAGATGCAACAAGGATGACAGGGCTTATGCGATTATGACTATGGCTTTGACACCAGAGATTGCTCAGGGATTTAAAAAGTACAAGACTGCAAAGAAGCTATGGGATGCTCTAGTGGTAGCTTATGAAGGTAATCCAGATATCAAGGCTAGTCGCAAACAGATGTTGAAGCAGAAGTTCAACTTATTCAATCACGTTCAGGGAGAGTCCTTTGAAGCTCAAGTTCAGAGATTCGTGTCCTTAATCACTGAAATGTCAAGTTATGATGTTGAACCTGAATAGGAAGATAAGAATTTGAAGCTCTTAAACAGCTTACCCAAGAATTGGATTACAAATATCTCAATCATCAAGGATAACAACAAGCTGGATGAATTGACTGTTGATGAGCTTATCAACAAACTAAAATCGAAGCTGATTGATGATAAGCAACGGGAGCTGAATCATCTGAGTTCACTAAGTATGGCTGGAAAATTAAGTCAGGCTCTCTTGTCTGAAGATGTGGGATCAAAACAAGCTGGGAGCTCATCGGGAAGTGATTCAAGCGCCAACCCAAAGTCAACTGCATTTGTGGCAAGATCACAAGCGAGTTCCAGTTCGAGTGGAATAGTCAATTCTGAAGAGGCAAATGCCACCAATGATCCCAACTTTGCACTAGGAATGGGATTCATGAACAACTACCATGCCCTTATGGCTGGAACTTTGGTGCCTCCTGAGATGCTCTCTGGTGATCTGAATCAGATAAATCCTGAAGATGTTGAGATGCTTGATATCTCGTGGCAGATGGCCATGGCGGTTTTTCGTGCAAAGAAGTTCATGGCAACAACTGGAAGAATTGTCTGGAAGGATCAGGACAAGATCAGAATGGGTTTTGATAAAAGCAAGCTGAGGTGCTTCAATTGTGATGAGTACGGACATTTCGCTAGGGAATGCACAAAACCAAAGAAAGAAAGGGCAGAAGAAAAGAAAGCTGGTGATGGTAAAGGAAAGGCAGAGACAAAAGCTTTGGTTGTCCAAGATTGTGGAGAATACCAGTGGGCTTCACAGGTTAGAGAACTCAGTCTGACGGGTACCATGATTACTCAAATGGAGAATTGTGCTGATGAAGAGCATGCTTTTGTGGTCACTGATGAAGAAAACCTGGTTGAAGACAAAGAAGCTTTTGCAGCCGAGGTCGACAACACAAAGGTATGTACTATTCCCACTTGTGCTCGTTTAATTCCTGGCCTTAGACAACTTTGGAAAAATAGTGAGATAGAACTGTTTGACATGCAATGCTCTAGAAGTTCGTTTAAGGGTAGATGGGAAAAGAGTGAGGATAAGGTCAAAGCACAAAAACTAGATATAGAGAAATATCAAGCCATAGCCACTCAGAAGTGTGTTCTGTATGACAACGCTAAGATAGAAATAGCTGAGCTTAGTAAGCAGATAGATGAACTTAAACATCAGAACAATGAGTTACAGGTAAAATTAGATGTGAATCAAATGAGAAGCAAAAGAATGCTAGAAGCTAGTAAATCTTTGTCCACCTGCATAACTGATGTTAGAATGGGTAAGGATAAAGGTGGAATAGGAATTAGCTTCTCGGAAAAAATTAAGAATAATGTTCCTCAAGCTGTGACTAGAGATATTATAGGAATGATCTTTGAGGAGGACCAGGTAGATAGATCTACATCTGAAATGCATGAAGCAGGACCTCCCCTAGATAGTGTTTTGGTTGGTGTGAAACCTATGACTGAAGAGGAACTAGAAAATGAGAAACATATGCTGTATGGGCAGGGTAATCAGAATAGAACTGTGACATCCACAAGTGAACCAGGTCCATCCCAGGAACCACTAAACAATAATGTTGGTTCTTCTGACAATTTTGTTTCATGTGCAGATGAAGTAGATGTTCAAGATGTTTCTGGGGAGGATGCTGAATGTTTGAAAGTCAATGAATGTCATGTGTCTAGTAGTTTAATGTTTGATTTACCTAAGGACGATGTTCTAGCATATGTGTCTGAACTTAATGCGTCCAAGTCAAAACATTTAGTTGTGTCTATGTCTGCAAAACATCTTTCTGATTCTAATGAAAAAGTTAATGGTTTTAAAATCTGTGTGCCTAACACAAGAGTTGGCTGTGAGTCTAAGCCCCAGGACTTTGTCCCCTATCCCCAGGTTGTGTCTACTTTCAACAGAACAAACAAATCAAAATCGGAACAATTTTGTTTTATTACACAACCATAAAAAATTCCGAAACATGTAATACACAAATGGGATGACAAGCCTGAATGGAAGTCGTCTTATCCAAGACGCTCATACCTTTGTAGTCATGTTAATGGGCCTAGACTTATGAATTGCTTTCAGTCTGGAAAACCAGGACACTTTGCTGCAAACTGTGTGAACAGACCTTACCAACCATACTATTCTAGTATGTTGGAGAAAATGATGACAGGTGAAAATAGAAAGCAAAAGCAACAAGCTTTGTCACAGGGGAAGCAGTGTTCAGAACCAATGAAGGCTCAACAGTCTAAGGTTTCAAACACAAAAGCTCCAGTGACAAAGCCTGTTGATGAAAAGTGGAATGTGGCCAAAACTCAAAAATCAACTTACACTCCTAAAGCAGTTTACAAAAGGAATGATAAGATGAAACCAGAATTTGTTGAGAAACAAGTGTGTAAAGTCAAAAGAGTTAATAAACCTAATGGCAAAACAAAGGTTGTGAAACAGGTTTCAAAATCAAAAGATGTCACTCAAACGAAACAAGCTGTTTATACAAAATTGAAACTTGAGCGGACACCTGTTAAAAAGCCAGCAGGTAAAAACGCCACACCACCACCAAAGAAACCTGCATCTGAAAATAACTCAACCAATGTAATGAAACCACATAAACACCCCATTTGGAAACCAAAAGTCAACACTCAAACCTTGAGTGTACCTGAATCAAAAGCAGGAATGACTCTTCAATTAGGTAATTACACTGATTCCAAAGGTGTGCCCAGATCTGTTATGGCCTGGGTACCTGAATCTAACTGATCTTTGATCCATGTAGGGACAGCCAAGAAGAACTGTCAACAATCTCTGGTACGTTGATAGTGGTTGCTCCCGACATATGACCGGAGATTTATCGCTTTTGGAAGAGGTAGAAGATTTCGATGGAGGTGGTGTATCTTTCGCTGGTGGAGTAGGTGGAAGAATCAGCAAGAAAGGGGTGGTGAAGAATGGTAGCTTGAAGTTCTCAGATGTGCATTATGTATAAGAATTATCACACAGTCTGCTTAGTGTGTCGCAGATTTGTGATCGAGAATATTCTGTTTTGTTCAACAAGAAGGAATGCATCATCCTCAAGCCTGGTGTGAAGATTCCTGAGGAGTGTATTCTGATGCGTACACCAAGACGAGCAAATTCTTATCTCCTCAACATGGGTAATCCTCCGACATCTGAAGAAGCCTGCCTTATCTCAAAACAGAATGAAAATCAGGCGTTGTTGTGGCATCGTCGTCTGGGACATGCTAACATGAAGAATCTGTCAAAGCTGGCAAAGGGAGAGCATGTAAGGAACCTTCCTATCACAGATTTCACGTCAGTTGAGAAGTGTGTTGCATGTGCTAAGGGGAAGCAGCACAGATTACCGCATCGTTCCAAGATCGTCAATTTTGTTTCATCGGTATTGCAACTACTTCATATGGATCTCTTCGGCCCAATGCAAGTTCAAAGCATCAGCAAGTTCTCATACTGTCTGGTTATAGTGGATGATTTCTCTCGTTTTACTTGGGTTTTCTTTCTGTCAAACAAGCATGAAACTCCAGCGCTTGTGAAACAGTTTGTCACTCTTATAGAGAATCAGTTGAGCAAAAGGGTAAAGGCTATTAGAACAAACAACGGAATAGAATTTAAGAATGCTGAATTGAATATGTTCTGTGGAGTAAAAGGTATAGAAAGACAATTCAGTGCACCATACACGCATCAACAATTTGGTGTTGCTGAAAGAAGAAACAGAACTCGCATTGAAGCTGCCAGAACTATGCTGTGTGATGCAAGATTACCAATTTTCTTCCTGGCCGAAGCAGTCAACACTGCTTGTTATGTGCAGAATCGGGTACTGTTGAACAAGCGACATGAGATGACGCCTTATCAGATTATCTATGGAGAAAAGCCAAGGGTGGAGTACTTCAAGACTTTCGGGTGTCCTTTCACAGTGTTAATTCAATCTGATGTGGGAGAGTTCGAAGCAAAGGCTGATGAATGTTATTTTGTGGGATATTCTGCAAATAGTGCTTATCGGGTCTACAACAAAACCACCAAATTGATAATCGAGGCATTTGATGTTGACTGGTTGGAAGATAATCCAACAGATGCAGGAATTGGACCGGACTGGATCTTTGACTATGGGACTTTCTTTAAAGGGTTTGACTACTCAAACATGTTTCCCAATTTGGAAGAAGAAGACATCATTGCTCCAACTCCTGAAGTGAGGCCATCTGTGGAAAATGTCAGAGACAGTGTATCAGAAACAACTCCTAAGGATGATGTTGTGGATGTTCCAGGATCGGCAGGAACTCATGATGATTAGAAGGAGCCTGAAACCCAAGGTATGAATAATAATGTTAATGATACTAACCTGTCTGTTTCTGTTTCAGTACCAGATGTTCAAACCACAAGAATCAACAAAGATCATCCACTTAGCAATGTGGTCGGGCCAGTGACAGCAGGAGTCACAACTAGAAGCCGCGCGGGTAACATCAATCACTACATGTACTCGTGTTTTATCTCCCAGATAGAGCCTCCAAATGTGATGGTAGCTCTTAAAGATCCAAGCTGGATGGAAGCTATGCACAATGAACTGAATCAGTTCTCAAAATTAGGAGTGTGGCGACTAGTGAAAAGGCCAGATGACAAAAAGGTATACCCACAAGATGGTTGTACAAGAACAAGAAGGATGATACGGGTATAATCGTAAGGAACAAGGCGAGGCTGATTGTTTAAGGACATAGACAGGTGCATGGGATTGATTATGATGAGGTATATGCTCCAGTGGCAAGATTGGAAGCAATTCGTATTTTCCTTGCTATTTCAACATATCTGAATTTCACAGTGCATCAAATGGATGTCAAGACAGCCTTCCTGTATGCTGACATGGATGAAGAAATTTATGTGGGACAACCACCAAGGTTTGTGGATGAGGAACATCCAGATCATGTATATCTACTGGATAAAGCCCTGTATGGTTTGCATCAAGCTCCACGCACATGGTATGAGACTCTATCCAAGCATTTGGTGGAAAATGGGTATACAAGGGGAGTGGTTGATCAAACCTTATTTAGAAAGAAGGTGAATGATGACATCATCATGGTGCAAGTGTATGTGGATGACATCATCTACGGATCTACAAATGAAGAATTGTGCACCGAGTTTGAAGAAATTATGAGAAAGAAGTTTGAGATGAGTGATCAAGGGGAGATGAATTTTTTCCTGGCATTACAAGTGAAACAAGATGAAACTGGAATTCTCATTCATCAAGCAAAATACGTGAATGAGATTCTGGCAAAATACAAAATGCAGGATTCCAAGCCCATCTCCACTCCCATGGAATCCCGGCCTCTACTGACGGTGGATGCAGATGGGGAACCAGTGAGTGAATTCTTGTATCGATCAATGATCGGGTAACTCATGTACCTAACAACAAGCAGGCCAGACATCATGCATGCAGTGGGTGTGTGTGCACGTTATCAGGCTAATCCTGTTCAACATTCCAAAACAAAGCATATAGACATCAAGGTACATTTTATTCGTGATTGCTATGACAGGAAGTTGATTCAGTTGGAAAAGGTAAGCTCAGATCAAAATGTCTCAGACCTTTTCACAAAACCCCTCCCTCGTTCCAATTTTGAAATGTGTGTTGAAGGCCTAAGGATGATTGCCTTCGAGGAATGATCTGATCAAAACTTTTTTGTATCTAGTTTTGCTTTTATCTTTTGCTGACTTTTGCTGACTTTTGCTTTAAATTCCTTTAAAAAATATATATATATATTTTTAAAAAAAAATTAAAAAAAAAAACAAAAAAAAATGTTTTTGATTCAAAAGCCTCATAAAAACAGGGGAAGAAATGTCAATGTTTCAGAAAATCTGAAAAATTTATTTGAGGTTTTTATGAAGTCTTTTGTTTGCCTTGAATTGGTAGGAAGTGATATAAAATTCCAAGACAATCGGAGACCGACACGTGTAAGGCTGAAGTGAAAGACGGCTCAAAGATGATGTGTCGGTAAGCTAAATCAAAAACTATGATCATCCAAGTAAGTGCGGTAAACTTAACTTCTATATATGTTTAGTTTTCCATCCTAGTTTACATAGTTTAAAAAATTGAGTCCAAGCAAAAATGGGTTGAGAGTGGTATCCACCTAGTATTCACTCTCTCACACGCCATGTTCTGCTGTTATGACAACACCTCATTCAAAAAAAAAATAAGAAGAATGAAAAGAAAATGAAAAAAAATGAAAAGAAAAAGAAAAACAATAAAATAATTATTTTGTTTGGTCTTCTTTGCGTGCTTATGCGGCCGACCTGATCACTAACTGATAATTAACGAAATAAGTGTTTGTCATGACGGTGTTGCATGGTTCCTCAAGATGGGGGTTTGTGAATCCTCAATAAACTCTGAGGTTGGGTAGGCTTTGCTATGAACAATTGGGTGTGGGGACAGTTAAACATGACGGTAATTATGTACCATAATTAAGCACTAAAATTTTTTATCTGGATGTGAGTTTATATGGTTTAAAAAACTGTGGGCAATCGTCTAGAGCGTCGAGTAACGGAAGCTGAAAAGGGTTCCTCAGTCAAATACATGTCTGGTTTGATCCATGAATTTACATCAGCTTCGAGGCAAGTGAAATCTTTAATTTCTGTAATTAGGTTATATTTGTTTTATGGTTTATTTTATGCTTTTAAGTCTTTAAATGTTTAAAATTTAATTTTTATGATCATGATCAGACACTCGGGATATGAGTCTGAGGGGAAGCTTCTTAATTCTCAAATTCTTCAAAGTTAACACGTTTTAAAAGAATTATTTTTTTAAGACGTTTAGGAGGCTTTTAAAATGTTTTTGAAACTCGAGGGGGGCAAAGTGAAACATTTTTTTTAACCAGACCCCTCACCTCACCATTTACGATCAAACCAATCTCCTTTCTCTCTCGTTTACGATTCCGATGTAGGAAACCCTAGCCACCGCCCCTCTCGCCGGAAAAACGTTTCCGACCACCTCCGGCCGTCCATTCTGTAATCAGACCTCACCAACACCCTCGTAATCGATTTCCGACCACAAAAACGTCAAAACCCCTCTCCGATCAACTGTTCTTGTCGGTGCATTCACGAGTTTTGTGAGTTCGAGATCACTTTAGGTTTTCTTGTGTTTCGGTGTGAAATACTAGTGATTAGAAGTCGTTTCTGTGTTTACAACTCATTAAAGGTAGTGTTGGTTGCCTATTGTGATTGTTTGAGGAGTTTAACGTGTTTCCGAGTTTATTGTAGGTTTATTAATGGAGGTTCTGGGCGTTTACGACCGTCACGTTGGAGAAGACGACGATTGGTGTTTACGATCGTCGATTACGATCCGAGTTTACGATTCCTCGTTTACGATTCTGTTTACGATCGGACTTAGGGTTCTCTCGAGAGATTACGATTGGGCTTGTTTGTTACCGACTGGACATAGTTTGACCCGATCGTGAACCCACTTTCAGATCGTAAACCCGAACTGTGTATCGTAAACCCGATACTCGAGTCGTAAACTGGTGTTTTTAATCATAAACACTTAATTTGTCACTTAATCTTTTTTAGAATCTCATCAAACTTAATCATTATAAGTTAAAATTAAATGAGTTTGTCAATTTGTGATTCAAAATCAAATGTTTTTCTTAAAAGTTTAAATTGAGATTTTCTGAACTTAACAAGTTAAGTGTGATAATCAATTGAACTTGAAGATATTGTTGACAAACATCATTTCACTTTGATGAGTTTAGGCTTGATGCATTTGTCTCGTTTTCTCAGATGGCAGAAGATATGCTTGATGAAGAGATTCATTTTGAGAGAGATCATTGCATCCCGGCTTATCTTGATGATCCTCCATAGAGACATATGCAGCTATTTTATTCTCTGGTGGCAGGAGTAAATGTCTGCAAAATTAATCATGCTCTGCGGACAAGTGTGCTGATCGTTGCGCAACTTGTTAGAGATTTCTGGGGAACAGCAAGAGCAAATGCCGACAAGACAAGGATCACTGCAACCATTCAGAACCGACCAATCGTGATTCTTGAAGAACATTCGTCAGGGTTTGAACATCAATGATAAAGCTGAAGATCCAAGAGAGTATTCAAAGGCTGTTGTGTTAGAAGGCGCTCAATACTTAGGGTATGAAAGAAAGTTCCCTCCCATTTTCAAGAAGTTATTGCCGCACTACTGGAGGTGTCTGGCTCATTAAATGCAGAAATCCTTTTTGGGGAAGAGAACAAGTTATGATCAGCTGAACAAACTGCATGACACATCGTTTGTTGCATTGGCCTTATACTGGAACTTCAATTTCTCAAAAATGATGCTATTGGATTGGATTGGCAATGCTGATTTGAGTGCCAGAGAACAGTTCCTGATGACACCAAGATTTGTGCAGATGGTGGTCATGAAGAAATATCCCATGATAGAAGAAAGGATAGAGAAGTTGGATATCAAGTTCATGGATAACGGTGTGTTCGGCTTGCAAACCCAAGATAGAAAGGGAAAGAATAGCTTTCAAGGGAGACTTGAATGGACTAAGAAGGGTGCCTTCCCTGAAGTTGCAAGGGAACAAGAGCAAGAAGAATTTGAGCCTGAACCAGAAGTCCATCCGGTTAATGTGACTGTTGTTGAAGACCACGATGTGACAGCAACTGTGGCTGTAAATGTTCTAGAGGAAGCTGACGTTATACCTTCTGATGAAGAGAAAGTGATGGACGACATTTTCCCAGAGCATGAGAATCAGAATGACGACATATATGGGGATCTAGGGCTCGTCAGTCACAAGAGAACGAGGAATGACTTGAACTCCTCTTCCAGCAGTGGCTCAGTTCCACAAGAGTTAGATGCTCAATTTGAAGTGGAGGATGTTTTTGAAGAGCCAATTCTTGTGCGTGAGCCATCACCAAGGAAGAAGTTAGATCCCAGAGCCATCAGGTTTAAGTTCCAGAAAACTAGCTCAAGCCTGATAGTATTTGAACCTACACATGCCAATGTACAAAATGTCGATGCATCCGAACCTACAAATGAAGAGAGCACACCTCAGGCTGATCATCAGGTTGATGTACCTGAATCAACTCCCATGCAGACCGAAAGTCCTATTCGGAATGAACATAGCCCAGTTCATGATGAAAGGCAATTCTTTGATGTGGACAGCATGTTTGTGGAGCCTAGTCCAGTAAGAGTGAACTTATCTACTGAATCTAGCCAGCCTCCTGTCGTTCCAAGCTTCCGTCCGTACCAAGCACTGGTTGAAGACTTTGCTCAAGCTAGTGAAATTCCAGTAGACCTCAGGATAAGTGCTGATCCTCAGGTCAACTTCCTTATTTCTCAAAACAGGAAGAGAGAAGGTGAGATAAAGGAGCTAAAAGAAGAAAACGAGAAGTCGAAGGAAAAGGAAAGCAAGAGCGAAGCCAGTATTGCATTTTTGTATGCAGGGCTACTAGAGCTGAGAAAGAAGGTAGAAGACTTACAGAAGTCTAGTGGTCCAAGTGCTCAGGGTGACCCAGGACAGAGTTCTTCTCAAAGTGCTCCAACTGCTGACATAGTGACTGAAGATGAAGGTGATGACACCATTGTAATGTCAGACTACGCTCAAGGAGGTAGAATCATCTCAACAGCACCAGAAGGTCATGAGAACTGATTCAAGGAATTCTTCCAAGGAACTCCCCCTACACTGTACTCGATTGATGTTGGTAAAAGTGATATCGATAAAAGGGGAAGTCGTGAACCTATTCTGTGCAGCACTATGATAGTGAGAAGAAGCTGTTCGCAGTGATTAGAAGTGGCTACAGTCCAGTGGAGTACTACAGAACAAGAGGTCAATTTCACTCCTGGACAGAGCCAGAAATCAGAAACTTACTAAGGTCACCATTTATAAATAGATGGAGAAATGAAGATGGAGATCTAGTTCATAACAACCTGATGAGCCATTTGGCAGAAAATTTTGTGAACTTTGATCTTAAACAGGTTCAGTGGATAGAAACTAGAACTGACACAGTTACTGGAGAGCCTGTTGGTGAAGTAAGGCGCCCACCCACCAAACGGACTAGAGTGATTAATATGTTGGATGAAATTGAAGATGGGACCTTAGTGAAAAACTTTGAAAGCTAGTTCTATGATCCAACGACACACGAAGTGGTGGTGGTCTGCAAAAACATGCGAGAGTTTCGCTTTTATGATCCGGTGGATCTGATGAGGTTTGGTGAACGAGACATCAAGCTCCTCGCCTCCCAACCTATTCTCGGTGATGAGAATGATCTTGAAAATGCTATCAGGGTGGGGATCTTTCGTGGTACAGCAAACCGGATCATGGAGCGTGAATGGTGGTCCAACAAGAAGCCTAACACTTTCAGATTTGATTTGCTGCTGCCATAGACGGTCTAATGGTTCATGCCTAGGGGAAGATTGTTGGGCTATACTTTATGAGGCATGAACATCAGAGTGGGCTTTCTTGGAATGGGCTTGGAGTTTACGATAATGGGCTTAGAGAGATTACGATTTTGGGCTTTAGTGGGCCGGTTCTTTAAGGGTTTATGATTGGGCTTAGGGTTTGTGTAAGGGTACTATATAAACCCCTTTAGTTTATGTTTGTATGTAGTTGTTGTTTACGATTTTGTGCTTATCTCTTGTAATTCTGATCGTAATCATCAATCCAAGAAAGTGTGTTCTTCATTCAAGATTTGATCTTTTGTTGTTTAGCATCTACATCAAATCTATTTCATCTACTTTCTCTTGAATCAATCTCATACAAGGATTCCGCACTTGTTTGAGATCGAAATATCGTGAACGGTTGTTGATCCCGGACCAACACAACATCTAACAATTCAGGAATGCTAATCTCCTACCCACTAGCAGTTTCTACAACATAGGGTCTAACTAACACATGTAAAGAAAATTTCAATTTAGGTAAACACGAAGTGGCCACAAAACTCCTATTACCTCCAGAGTCAAACAATATACTAACAAACACATTGTTCACAGAAAACATACCAGATATAACATCATCACTATTATGAGCCTCTTCAGCAGTCATGATAAATATGCGAGGTTTACCTTTTGGACCTCCGCCATCTCTGCCCATGTTTCTGTATTTAGCAGCATCCTTGGGTTTTGGGCAGTCAGCGATTTTGTGTCCTCTGTCACCGCAGTTGTAACAGGTAGCAGGATTTGTGCACTGATTTGCAAAGTGACCAACCGTGTTGCACTTATAACATGTGGGCCTGTCTCCCATGTAGTCTCTACCTTTCTCAGACATGCCTTTCTTTCTATCTTCCATGCGATCTCGATCACGGTCCTTTCTCTTTCCCTCAAACCTCTTATGGCACCCTCAGGATTCGTTCCTTCTCCCAGATTGGCGGTTCCACTCATCACATAAAGTTCCAGTCAAATTTAATGCAGATTTCAAAGTGTGAGGTCGAGAAGCTCTCACATCTGCCCTGATTACTGGGCTCAGGCCATACAGAAATCGACAAAATTGAGTCTCCACCTCCTTTACCATGTGGGGAACAAGGTTCAGCGGCTCATTGAACCTATTAATGTATGACACTTAATCTGACCCCTTCATCTCTAAGTGAATAAGCTCATTCTCCAGCTTCTCAGATTCGTTTTTTAGCAAAAACTTAACCAACACCAATCTGCGAAACTTATTTCAACCCATCAAGTAAGTTCTAGTCTGCCTCTTTTGTTCAGCTCCGCTTTCTACCAGTTCAGAGCGGGTCCTTTAAATGATTGAGAAGCAAACTTGATTTTGTCTCTCTCCGCACACTCGCTGATATCCAGCGCGCTTTCAACCTCATCCAACCAGTTTAGTGCCTCAGTGGCACTTTTGTCACCTCTAAAGATTCCTGGATTACTCGCCATGTATGTCTTGTCACTGCACCCTCTCTGGTATGCCTTTCTCTTCTCCTTTCCCTCTCTCTTTGCTTCGCGCTCCTCAGAGATGTCAGAATCTGAACTGTACTTGCGATACCATTAGGCTCACTTCTCAAGCTTGCAGAAGAGTCTTCTCTAACCTTTTTACGCTTCAAAGATCTTGGCTTTCGGGAACTTGCAGAGGATTCATCTCTCACTATCTTGCATTTTTTAGACTTAGATTTCCTATGATGGCTCGATTCGGTTCTTTCTTCAGTTCGGGATTTCTGTTGTTCAGGTTAAACGTGTTTCTTACCCAGTCTTTTCTCCTGAGCAACTAAGTTTGGGAATGCAGTTGCAATCCCGTCAGCAATCGGTTTCTGGAACCTTTCCTTCTGCTCTTTTTCTCGCCTCTGCTTGTAGGTTAGAGGGTTTTCATCCACAATACGCAAGGAGTTGTCGTCATCTTCATCATTTCTTTGTTCAACTATATTCTTTGGAATATCACCACCGTTCTTGGGATCGTCAGTAGCATGACGTGTCCTTCTCGTAGTCCTGCTAGTAGTAGCCTTCGTCATTGGCTGAAATTTGGACGAAACGCAATTATAATTTCCATAAAAGTACAAATAGACTCCCACAAACGCAACTGTGATACGGACATTGTGGCGACCCTAAAACTTTTGCTTTCTTTCCCCAGCAACTACAGCAACAACGACAGCCGAGGCTGCGAACGCTACAACGCAAGAATAATTTTCGGGACGAAAATTCCATTTACAAGGGGATGATGTGACATCCGAGAATTCCAGGGTTAACTTCCGTTAGACAATCTCCGTTAGTTACATTATGAGTGTTAACTTAGTAACTAATGCTTAACTAGGCCGAATACGTCCACGACCCTTGGTTGATCACCGAACTCGCCCATATGTGTTATATGTTTATTTATTTATGGTCATTATGTGCAATGTGATTTAAACGCATGATATAGTATTATTAATAGCATGACAAATTGTAAATTCTTGGTTATGTGATAAATTATTTAAATTACCTAGTTTAATGATTAATCAAGTAATTAGAGAGTATGCATACATATTAATCATGGGCTAATCACTTGCTGATCATTGGGGCCCAAATCCCAATGATAAGCCCACCAAGCCTTAGTATTTAAATGAAAATAAAACCCTAATCTCCATTTAATTCATACATCACCACAAAACACACACACACTCTCCACCTCCTTTCTCTCTCTCGTTGGATCATTGCTGATCAGCCAAGACCAGCTGTGAATCACTGTGATCTCAGCCTTGAAGATCATCCATCGAGCCCGGAAATCAAACCGTGAGTCCCCAAAACCATTTTTCTTGCATTTCTATGTGTTTTCTTAAAAAGCATGCTTAGATCTTCATGAAATCGTTTGATCTTCTGATATGATGCTTAGGAATGTTAGATCTAGCATAAAGACTGAAACTTTACGTGTAAAATCATGCCATAATGAAGATTCATGCTAGTTAGGTCATTTTATGCTTAAAAGTGTTCTTGGAGATTGGATGGTGAAAATCCATGTTTAAGGTGTTAAATTTGCTTGTTTAATGTTGGTAAATGTTTATGCATGCTAGATACTGAATTATATGAAGTATGGAAGCTGTTAGATTGATTTTTGGGCTGATTTACGAGTTTTCTGCGACCAGCGAAACTGACAGATTCGTTAGGCGAAACTGTAGTTTCGCAAACTGTTTGAATCTTCATCCAGCGACACTATACAGCGAAACTATAGTGTCTCCTGTGAAACTAAGTGTGTTGCTCGAACGAAACTACCGAGCGAAACAACCTGAACGAAAGTTCAAATCAGTTTCGAGCGAAACTAGATAGCGAAACTGTGCCATCAGTTTCGAGCGAAACTATCTAGCGAAACTGTGCCTTATATGAACGAAAGTTCAAACCAGTTTCGGGCGAATCTAGCCAGCGAAACTGTGTCATCGGGTATACCCTAGCGAAAGTGCTGCCCGTGCACATAGCGAAACTGTGTAGCGAAACTGTGGCCAGACCAAAACCCAAACTTGTGCAACTTATTTGAATGTTATGCCATGACTTACATGATTATGCAATAATGAAACGTGCTTTGATGTGAACCCTCGTTTATGATCAACCATCGGTGTCGTGTGTCGGTATGTCGAGTCGTAGTTCCAACGTGCTATGTTATGGGCCATAGTGACGTAGTTAAAGTTTAGACACAACCTAACACCTAAAGACCTTAATGTGATTATTAGGTCTTCGTTAGCAATCATAATTGGATTATTTGAAGTGTAAGTTGTGCACCTAAGGTGAGTTTCACTAACCCTTTAATTGTGAGCCCGTTTGGGTCACAACGGATTTACTTAACGGAAAACAACGCTGACATTTTGAGGTATTGCCAAATGGAATATCTGTTATGGAAGTTGGGGTGTTTTATGGGAAGCACTTGCAACTGTCCATCCTTGGGGTTTCAAATGAAATCCGCAACCAACTATTTAATACTTAAACTCATTTGGGATTTCAAATGAGATCCGGAACAACCATTTTGATACATAAACTCTTTTCAGGATTTCAAATGAAATCCAGAATAAACGGTTTTAATATGACTAGTGTAGGTTAAAGTATAAACCAAATGATATCACATGATTTCTAAGGATGCCTTAAAACTTAAAAGTCCTCAACAATTTAGTACCATTAATTTGCGAAGCGAGGGGATGTTGGGTAGATCTACTGAGGGTTTGACAAACCCTGATCCGCGGTACACAAATGTGTAGCCAACCGGTTGGAGGCCGAACGGAGTTCAATATCAGCCTATTTTAGTTGTGGGTCCCATGAGGAACACAACTGGAGGCACAAACCATCGGCAAATGCCGAACTCTGTACGTCAGCTTTGGTACGAACTTCCTTAGTGCATGGAAACCGGATTAGCTACCCGCGATATCGGTTGACCGCTTTAATCTTTACTTAACTAGTGCATATTCGATAATTCAACACTTGGCAATTGTTTTGCAAAACTATTACTTACTTATATGTTGGTACATACGCTTATGAGACCGGGCCGCTGCATGACATGCCCACTGTGAACTCACCAACCGTTAGGTTGACACTTGTGTGGTTTTCACTTTTGCAGATCGCTGAGGAGTATCCACCGGAGGTTGGCATGGCACCCGAAGTTACTTATTTCGTTTTGAACTTAAATTTGGGAATTGAACTACAAATTATGTTTTGAAATTAAAGCACGTGGTTAGTGCTAAGATACTCATGTTTTTTTCTTTCCGCTGTAAACTTTTAAACTGTTTTATGATGAATGTTTGGACTTTACTCTGATTCGTTTAGTATTTGTAACTAATGGTTGTGGTCCTGGTTTGCTCGCACCCCTTAACGGTATAAACTCCGTTAGTGGTTAATTTGGGGGTGTGACAGACATAACTA
>JBCNJP010000006.1:25423002-25500308 GCA_039602395.1 Deinandra increscens subsp. villosa | reverse complement strand
TCTCCGTGAGCTTGTGATGGACGAGGCTCACAAGTCAAGGTATTCGGTGCACCCTGGATCGGACAAAATGTACCAGGATTTAAAGAACTTATATTGGTGGCCGAATATGAAAGCCGACATTGCGCGATATGTGGCTAAGTGTTTAACATGCTCAAGAGTTAAGATCGAGTACCAAAAGCCTTCTGGATTATTACAGCAACCAAAGATCCCAGAATGGAAATGGGAGGATATCTCCATGGATTTCGTAACGGGATTACCACATCGATCGAATCGACTAGATGCGATTTGGGTTATCATTGATCGACTAACCAAATCTGCACACTTTATCCCAATGAAGGAAAGCGATAATATGGATAAGTTAACTAAGCTGTACATTGACCGAATTGTGGCACGGCATGGAGTACCTAAGACCATTATTTCCGACAGAGATCCTCGATTTACTTCCCGGCTGTGGCAATCTATGCAAGAATCACTAGGAACCAGACTGGATATGAGTACAGCTTATCACCCGCAGACCGATGGTCAGACGGAACGAACTATTCAGACTTTGGAAGACATGCTCCGAGCTTGCGTTCTCGACTTCGGTAAAGACTGGGAGGCTCACCTTCCGTTGGTGGAGTTCTCCTACAACAACAGTTATCATACGAGCATTGGTGCAGCACCTTTTGAAGCCCTTTATGGCATAAAATGTAGATCGCCCGTGTGTTGGGCCGAAACAGGTGAGAAAGGACTCACCGGACCAGAAATCATTCATGATACAACTAAACGCATTATTCAAATCAGAAAGCGGATAGCCGCAGCACGTGATAGACAAAAGAGCTATGCCGACAAACGCCGTAAACCTTTGAAGTTCGAAGTAGGCGACAAGGTACTATTGAAGGTATCTCCATGGAAGGGAGTGATACGCTTCGGAAAGCGTGGAAAGCTGAATCCTCGCTACATCGGTCCATTTGAAATTATTGGGGAATTAGGCCCGGTGGCCTACCGATTAAAACTCCCTGTTGAACTCGATGGAGTTCACAACGTGTTTCACGTTTCTAACCTAAAGAAATGTCTGGCTGAAGACACTGAAATAATTCCTTTTGAGGAATTGGAAATTGATGAACATTTGAGATTTATCGAGCAACCGGTAGAAATCATGGGACGCGAGGAGAAAGCCCTCAAACGTAGCAAGATTCCGATCGTCAAAGTTCGATGGAACTCAAAGCGTGGACCTGAATATACTTGGGAACGAGAGGATCAAATGAAGGAAAAGTATCCTCACTTGTTCGAACAAACGTCCACAGAAACTCAAGGTATAATTTAATTTTGGGGACCAAAATTCCTTTAACAGGAGGAGGATGTGGCGACCCTAAAACTTTTACTTTCTTTCCCCAGCAACTACAGCAACCACGACAGCTGAGGCTGCGAACGCTACGACGCAAGAATAATTTTCGGGACGAAAATTCCATTTACAAGGGGATGATGTGACATCCGAGAATTTCAAGGTTAACTTCCGTTAGACGATTTCCGTTAGTTACGTTATAAGTGTTAACTTAGTAACTAATGCTTAACTAGGCCGAATACGTCCACGACCTTTGGTTGATCACCAAACCCGTCCATATGTGTTTACTTATTTAATTGCCACTATGTGAAATTATGTGCAACGTGTTTACTGAATTAATTGTGTAAGATTGGTCACTTCTGATTTTAGCGAAACTACCGGGCGAAACTATAGTGTCGCCCGGCTAGCTTAACCTTGAACTTACAGAGCCAGTTTCGCTTGGCCAACGAAACTGCCAGCGAAACTAGCCTCTGTTATATAAGGACATAAAACCCTAGAAGCCCCATTTCTTGCACATTTTCTCCAAAAACACCCACACTCTCCTGAAATCTCTGGATCAGCCCCAAGAAACACCAAGATCAGCCATCACTCCTGTTGGTGAAGATCATCCATCGATCCTTGATCAAACCGTGAGTCCCATAAACCATTTCTATGTGTTTTCTATGTGTTTTCTACGTATTTTACTTTAAAGCATGACCAAACCTTCATGAAATCGTGTATGCTTCTGAGATAATGTTTAGGGATGCTAGATCTGTTATAAAGTCTGCAACTTTACGTTTGAAATCCATCCATAATGAAGATTTATGCCATTTTAGTCATTTTAGGTTTAAAATGTGCTTTTGGTGATTTGATGATGAAAAACCCATGTTTAAGGTGTTAAAGCTTACTGTTTTATGTTGGTAAATGATCATGCATGCTAAATATTGAATTACATGAAGTATGGAAGCTGTTAGATTAATTTTTAGGCTGATTTGTGAGTTTTTCGCGACCAGCGACACTGCGTGTTCTCTGGGCGAAATTATGTAGCGAAATTATGTATATCTTCATCCAGCGACACTATGTAGCGAAACTGTAGTGTCGCCGGGTAAACCAACCAGACCTGTCCGAACGAAACTACCGAGCGAAATTTCCTGAACGAAAGTTCAAACCAGTTTCAGGCGAAACTAGGCTAGCGAAACTGTGCCAACAGTTTCGAGCGAAACTAGCCTAGCGAAACTGTGTCATCGGGTATTGCCTAGCGAAAGTGCTGCCCGTGCACACAGCGAAACTAGCCTAGCGAATCTATACTAGCGAAACTCTTATCTGACCAAACTCAAACTTGTGCAACTTATTTGAATGCTATGCCATGACTT
The DNA here is from genome assembly GCA_039602395.1 of Deinandra increscens subsp. villosa. Classification (NCBI taxonomy): domain Eukaryota; kingdom Viridiplantae; phylum Streptophyta; class Magnoliopsida; order Asterales; family Asteraceae; genus Deinandra; species Deinandra increscens. The sequence continues at coordinate 25,497,632 of JBCNJP010000006.1, read as the reverse complement.
ACATGATTATACAATAATGAAACATGCTTTGATTTATGTGTTATGTGAACCCTTGTTTATGATCAACCATCGGTGTCGTGTGTCGGTATGTCGTGTCGTAGTTCCAACGTGCTATGTTATGGGCCATAGTGACGTTAAGTTAAACATTAGACACCAAAACTAATACTTAAGACCTAAACGTGTTCTTAGGTCTTCGATAAGCAAACAATACTTGGATTACTTAGCAAGTGTAGCAGTGCAACCAAAGGTGAGTGTCACTAACCCATTTACCGTGAACCCGGTTGGGTCACACTGAATAACTTAATGGAAAACAATGCTGACAACCTTAAGAGTGCTATGCACCTCTCTGATGGACTTGAAAACTTAGGAGTGCTCGGCACCCACTTGATGAACTTGAAGTGTTTTATGGGAGACACTTGTGAAATACTTAAATAACTATTTCTAAAACGAAACTGGAAATATTTTCGGGATTCATGAGAACCCAAAGGAAAACCGTTTTAATATGGCTAGTGTAGGTTAAAGTCTAAACCACATGATATCACATGATTTCTAAGGATTGCCTTATAACTGAAAAAGTCCTCAACTAAATTGTACCATTAATTGTAAAGCGAGGGGATGTTGGGTAGATCTACTGGAGTTTGACAAACTCCGCCCCGTGGCACGGGGAGTGCACGGAGGTACAATATCAGCCTATCTGACCGTGATCCCGAGAGGACACAGGGGAGGCAAATCCGCGATGACGTAGGTCCGCAAAACATGATGGCACTGCCACTACAATATGAGTCAGCTTTGGTACAAACTTCCTTAGTGCATGGAACAACGGATTAGCTACCCGCGATATCGGTTGAGCACTTTAACTATACAAAACTAGTTCATACCCGATAACGTATGTTACGGACATTAATATTTCTAAACCACGTTTCTATGATTTTGGACATTACCGAGCATTGCTTTTCACAAATAAATATTACTTAAGTACATGTTGACACAATTATGATTATGAGACCGGGCCACTGCGTGACAAGCCCATTGTGAACTCACCAACCGTTAGGTTGACACTTGCGTGGTTTAAACTTTTGCAGATCGCTGAGGAGTATCCGGATGCGGGTTGGCATGGCACATGAAGACTTTTGTTTTTGATTTAACTTAATTGGGAATTTAAAACACTGATTTGTAAAGCACGTGGTTAGTGCTAAGACGATATATTTTCCGCTGCGTACTTTGAGACTTTATTTTATGATAAATATCTGGACTTACTTTGATTCGTTTAGTATTTGTAACTAATGGTTGTGGTCCTGGTTTGCTCGCACCCCTTAACGGTATAAACTCCGTTAGTGGTTATTTGGGGGTGTGACATATTTTCATTAGACAATGTGTCTATTACATGAACGTTGATCGACTCGAGGCACACACAATTTTCTCCTACCCAAATTACATTCTCGCCGATTCACCTGGGCGATTGGTGAATGCGATTGCCTTATGCGAAACGTGACATGAAATGGGAATCTCGCTCCTAGCATTAGGTGCGATAAGCTAGGGGTTGCTCTGATAGAATATGATCCCTCCGCACATAAAGTTCCTACTTCGGACACTTATGTTATCATGTTACTCTGTTATAAGCTTTGTCACTCGACACGACCCCCGTAATTCAGTTGTTCGACTTTCCTTATAGAAACGCTTAATCGAAGAAACCACTTTTTACACCTTTGATCTGAATTCCTTTCGAAATTCTTTAGATATTTGACATATCCTCAGCATGATGCACACATTCCTGGACATAATGTCCATCACTTCTCTTGGAATAGAGAGCCTGAATTCTTTCGATAATATTACTTCCAAGAGCGATTCTTGTAACAATTGACACCCATTAAATTTCGGGACGAAATTTTCTTTTCAACTTGGGGATGATGTTCATAAGTGGATTTTTTTTCCTTATCCCTTCATCCCAGTCAATTACTTGGCGCTACCTTAAGCGTCACATTAATTTTCGGGACGAAAATTCTTTTAACTTGGGGATGATGTGACAACTGGTAATTTCCAGGCTAACTCCGTTAATAACTTGTGTTATCTTTCAATAACGTCTGTTACCTCAGTTAACTAGAATAGTTATATGAGCCCTGCACATGAGTTTAGACGTCGGTTAACTGACTTAAATAGTTATAATATATGATTGTCTGTAAATCATATTTTATGATTTCATACGAACACTTTGTCATATTATACGCATATTTTATGTGAATTACCAAGAATTATGATTTTATGTGAATCACTTATATAATTATAAGTTTGTGTTTATGATTCTTTTTATGTGCGCCAATTAGGGTTTACATCTTAAATATATAATACATTGATTCTAGGCGGTCAAACTCTCATATTCATATGACTAAGGTTATTTCCCGTTAACTCCATTAGAGTTAACTAACGACTTTTAACTTTGAGGGGTCACTGTTGTAATTTTCTAAACCTCCTTTTAGATAATTAAAGTTGCAAGGACCTATTATGTAATTACCTAAATCTGTGGGCTTATAATATAAGCCATGGAGGGACCATATTTGCCTTTTCCCGAAAGCCAATTAGAAGCTTTTCATAATCTGTGTCGACGATATGTGTACGCTAACCGAACGTAATAAATTTTCATCAATTCGTTGGTAGGTTACAAACTTGAGGCGTTAATTAGTCCCTTAATCCAACATTCAGACCATTTTCAATCATTTAGTCGAATCATCAAGCTCTCAAACACACCCTTGAACAGAAAACAAAAGCGTCGTCGGCAAGAAATCCGATTGCAAACTTTGAATCCGCAATCATTCGTCGATGTCGTATCTGAAGTCATGGTTTGCGCCACAATAAGCCTCTGTTTAGGTGTCCATATTCGTGGCAAAACATTTCCGTCAGGCATCGGGTTTGTTCCCGACGTTGGTCCGAATTCGGTTCAAAATAATCATCATCGTCTTCGCGTTCGCTGTTCGTTCGCTTCCGAGGTAATCCTTCAAACCCACTTTGTATCGATTTATAATTTTCATATGCCGTTGGCTCGTCCCTGCGAACTCCTGAAAATTCACCCTTCTCTGGTTCTTCAATGGCGTCGGATGGGTAGGGTTTTTTTGGGGAAGAAGACACCCGAACAGTCGTGGTTATATACTATCTCAGTCGGGCTAAAACTTAAAATGGTTGGGTGTCCGGGTGGTTAGGGATTTCCGCTGCGACCCGGGGGTCATGGGTTCGAGACCGGCAGCTCCTTTCCTTCTTTTTATTTTTCTGTAATTCGGATTTGCACCGGACTGTAAGATAAAATATTTTCAGTTCGATTCAAACAACTAACAGAATATGTCCCAGTGGTTATGATGTTGGTGGATGAATTGGAGGTCGCGGGTTCGAATTTGGCAATATCCAAACTTTTTATGTTATGCTTTACTTGTTATTTTTACTACCCAATGCCATCTATCTGATCCTCGATCCGTTCCAAGCATGTTCCAAGTCTCGTCACCCTAAAATAAGTTGTTATTGGACTGAACCTCGTATCTTAAATTTTCTAAAGACTGAATTCAATGTTTTAATAGGTTTACTCATTCTTCAAAAATTGTTACAAACCCGTTTGATATACATATATAAATATATGTCATTATAAATTAAATATATGTATGCATATATTTGTCCGAATGATTATTAGAAAATTTCTATTTGTTTTGAGAACTCATCATATTGATATTTTGCATCACTTTGAATGAAATATAAATATACGTGTTTTAGGAATGTCATATATATGTATATATTATACAATAAACAATGTGTATTTCTGAAGTACCAACGGATGTTAAAATGATTTTTCGATCATTTGGGAAATGTTTAAAATAAACAATCTTAACGGACAGACTGGGTTAACCGTCTTGGTCACATGTCGGTTTTGGAAACTAACGCACTTCGAGCCAATGGCATAATTGTCAAACACCGTCGTCTAGGTGGTGTCGTTAGCGTTTTTAGACACACACATACAATTATATGCTCATTAGGTGATCGATAGATTCACGGAGCCTCGATGCTTGATTCTTTTGCTGTGCACCCTAAGGTGAGTTACACAACCTTTACGTTACGTCCGGTTTTAGACGATAACACACGCAAACACGTTACACCCGGGTTAGGGTGATAACACAACAACTTTTTCGCTGTGTTCCCGAGTTTACTTAAAGAGGGAAAAGAAGGGAAGAGAAAGGAAAGGAAGAGAAAGGAAAGGAAGAGAAAGGAAGAGAAGGGGAGTGATTCCTTTCCGTCCAAATCCTTCCGATTTGGAAGGAAAGAAAAACAATAGAAAATGAACTAACTTTCCCTCCCCTTCCCTCCCCTTCTCTCCTTTAATGAAACTCGGGAACACAACTTTTTTTTGTTTCCTTCCCTTTCCCTCCTTAAGTGAAACTCAGGAACACAAAATTTTTTAAACTTACTTCCATTTCCTTTCCTTTCCCTCGTTAAATGAACTCGGGAACACAGCGTTTATGTATGATTAAAGTAGAAATCCAATATATATCACATGTTCACGTAAAATGCTTTATCTTTAAAAGTCCTTACTTATCGAACCGTTAATAGCAAATAGCGAGGGGATATTAGGTAGTACTACTGGGGTCTGACAAACCCCACTCAGCGGGCACGAGGTGCACCACCCGACTGGCGGTCGGACTGAGGACAATGTCAGCCTAACTTACCGTGATCGAGTAGACACGGGGAAGGCAAAACACATAAGGAATTATTCCTACAACTAATTGGTAAACTTCGGTTGCGAACGTTTTAGTGACATGAACTTAGGCTCGCTACCTACGATATGGATTGTACTTGTAATATACATACTTTCATACGAATAAAGACTGTTGTATTCGTACTGCATGTCTAAACTTGTTGTTGATATGTACTTATGTGAACTCACCAACCTTTTGGTTGACACTTTTTCTTTAAACATGTTTCTCTCAGGTCGCAGGTGTCCGAGTATCACGAGTATGCATGCATGAGCCCTTAAAACCCTTTTATGGTTTTCTATACAAGTTACATCATTTCGAATGACAGTGTTTTATGTAAATACTAAATCTTTTGACTATGCTTCCGCATTTGTAAACGTCTGAATTTATAATATATTTTAATATAATGCAAATCTTTTAATATTTAATGGTTGTTTGTGTAACTAATGGATGGGATCCTGGTTTGCTCACACCCCACGCGGTTAAACTCCATTAGTGGAAATTGGGGGTGTGACACTTGTGATGCCATTAGGCTCGCTTCTCAAGCTTGCAGAAGAGTCTTCTCTAACCCTTTTACGCTTCATAGATCTTGGCTTTCGGGAACTTGCAAAGGATTCATCTCTCACTATCTTGCATTTTTCAGACTTAGATTTCCTATGATGGCTCGATTCGGCTCTTTCTTCAGTTCTGGATTTCTGTCGTTCAAGTTAAACGTGTTTCTTACCCAGTCTTTTCTCCTAAGCAACTAAGTTTGGGAATGCAGTTGCAATCCCGTCAGCAATCGGTTTCTGGAACCTTTCCTTCTGCTCTTTTTCTCGCCTCTACTCGTAGGTTAGAGGGTTTTCATCCACAATACGCAAGGAGTTGTCGTCATCTTCATCATTTCTTTGTTCAACTATATTCTTTGGAATATCACCACCGTTCTTGGGATCGTCAGTAGCATGACGTGTCCTTCTCGTAGTCCTGCTAGTAGTAGCCTTCGTCATTGGTTGAAATTTGGACGAAACGCAATTAGAATTTCCACAAAGGTTCAAATAGACTCCCACAAACGCAACTGTGATACAGACATAACTCCTTAGGAGTTATTCAAACGGGGGAACAAACGCTTGCTTCGATCTTGCCCTTAACAAATGTGGACCATAGGGAAGCATAGCTTATGTCCAAGTCATCGGGGATGCGCGGAGGATACCTATTGGATACACCCGGAACAGGGGGCCCACGAAACTAAGTAGTGTCATGACTATCAAGGGAAACGAAGGATAATGGAGTTCTAAGAGAATTCCTACACATTAGGCAATCACTTACTCCTAGCTTCAACAAGCTATAAAATCCCTAGTGCAATCCAATCCACAATCAACAAATCATAACAACACTAGGACTTATGAAACCACAATACCATAACAAGTCTTACACAAGTTCCTAGCATAAGGACTATGACCACAATATCCACATCACAATACATCAACCACTAAAAGTACCATAACAACAACACAGATACAAGTTTGAAAGTACAACAGAATTATAACAAGTACAAACAGCTGCCGATCAAAACACATCTGAAACACAACCACAAGATAGAATGACAAGAACCACAACGACCACAATCATCAACAACGATCAATCCTTAGTCCCTCTTCTTCTTTCCCATGCCAAATCCCATCCTAGCTGCCACCCCAATAGCAGTGGATGCCTTCGATAACATCTTTGCCATGCGCTTCTCTCTCTTCTTCACCTCTGTGTTCTCTTGTGACAGTGCGCGGTTTCGCTCCACGAGAGCGGCAACATCTAGGGAACTAGGTCCGGCGACCTCACGGTATGGAGAATAAGGAAATGGGTAACTAGGACGGAAAACGAAGAACGGTGAGGGTCAACATAGGGAACATATGGGGCATAGGGATAGGAGGGCATCATGTAAGGTGGGGGTGGTGGAAGATGAGCAAAATATGGGTCAACTAGTGGGGGATAGATGGGGACATGAGCACTGTACGATCTCTGCAGCGCCGGGAAGGAGTAACGATCAGAAACAAGGTCTGCCTATTGTGCCTTCATGCGTGAAGCAACATAGGGATCACGCATATCGTGTGCAAACGGTGGGTAAGGTGGGGGAACAGGGTGTCCGGGAGCAATGGCGGCTACAATGGTGGCTGCTGTAACAATATGGAACTCGACCATGGGCTCGGACTCGTCCAGGCCGTCGCTAACGCCGGAAACATAGCTAGCTGGAGCGTAAGATGGAGACGCATAGACGTGGTGCTCGTGGTGTTGAGAATGGTAGCTGACAGAATGGCCTGCTGAAAGTTCGATAAACAGATGGTTACCGGACGGCTGTTGATCTCGGGGCTCCTGCTGCTGTGGCTGGCTCAACCTCGTCTGCCTGCTCCTTAGGTTCCTCCTCATCATCACCATCAAGATTCACGAGTGGGGCTTCTGCGCTACGACGAACCCGGCATCAATCTCCTCCTGTGTGAGGTGGATCTGGGGAATGTGGCATACCGACATACGTGCTCCGATGCGCTTTCGCGACGGTCGCAGAATGTCCTGAGGCTGCTCCTCCTGAAAAGGAGTGTTCCTGATGAAGGGGGATGGAGAAACTAAATATCCAGATGAGTTAGGACTAAGAGGAATAACTGGTCTGCTGGGGCCTGCCTCAGACTTCTTCTTGCCTTTTCCGCTGGATCGGGAAGATGAGGATTTGCTTCGACCGAAAACCATGCTTTCTTCAGGGTACCTGTCAAGTTGAAAGTTAGTACAACATACAAGATATCAAATCTCCCATGCATGCCTAGGGTACCGTTACCCTAACTCACACTAAGGACGATGTTTTTTATTACCCAATGCAAAAGCACACAAGGAGTGACTTTCGGTTTATGTTGGTCTGCAAGGATTCAGCAAGTATTAGTGTACCTGTGGGTAGGAATGGCAATCTACAGTTTTGTAACTACTACCGACCTTACACTAATCCTTGAGAACCTCCTAACACACATACCTTCACCTAGGTCCAAACAAGGGAAGACTATCAGCTTTCGTATGCCTGCTAGGGTTCATTGAGTCTTAGTGCACCTGTGGGTAGGAATGTCAGGTTGCAAAGCTGAAACTACCACCGACCTTACACTAAACCTCAAATACTCCCTAGCACACATACGTCCACCTAAGTCCTAGACTTAGCACCGAGCTTAGCCTTAAAGTTCTTTCTTATAGTTGAAGCTTAGGGGCTCTAAGAGTCACCTAATCTACTGGAACCTTGGGCTCTGATACCAACCTGTCACGCCCCGCCGCGCCCTGCCAGGCGCTGGGGAGAGGAGAGTGGGACCGGCCGCCCATATCAGAACACTCGGAAGCAAACAGATAGACGCAAGATCACAAGGTCAATTCACACAAACAGATGACCCGTCCAATACAAAATCAAACATAACCCATTATGGACTTAAATACATAAAGTCTTAGGTATTACACATCATTCTACGCCCAGGCAGAACCTAAGGCTACCAACACAGTCAAAGGAAAACACAACAATAACAAAGGATAGTCATGACGGGGAACAAATCCCAAAATCAACCAAATCAACCCCAACGTGTATAAAACCTAACTCGTCCTTAACAAACAAACGTGACAACTACCCAAAGCTTTACTTACCTGCACATGAACCAAAAATACGTCAACAACAAAAGTTGTTGGTGAGTCATAGCGCGTTTGACTCAAATCCAAGTTTCCACAAATCAAGTAACAATACTGTGCCTGTTATAAATTCCTGTGGTTAAACCAGCACTCGGGGGGTAAGATCCTACGGCCGCACGCCTCCATTTGTGGACTAGGCATAAACGCCATCACCCGACCCCTAATGGATCCAACAAACGGGTATGAGACAGCTTGATCTACCTCTACAGCTGTATTGGTGCAATATATGTCTTTGTGGCCTAACACTAAGGCCCAAAGTAACCATACTAATCAACATGAACGTCTCGTAACATGCGAGTTTAAATTTATAACACGGTAACAAATACCTAAGCACAGTAACAAACAAACAAACAAGCAATAGTTTGACATGGTTCATGTACACCCCAAAACATTATAAAGTTAAAGTAGGGGAAAAGCTATCTACTCACATATATCAAATGGTGGATCAAACAAGCGTCACAGAGCATGAGAATCCAAACGTCCAAGTGTATCAGAGTGGCAAGTCTATTATAATGATATATGCATAATTATATCAGAACCTCATCCGCAACTATAAACACTTAAGCAATTTGTAACAACAATAACTAAACAAACGGAAGGTTTAACAACACTCCCGGGAACATACCGAGCAGACAACAAAAACCCGACGAGATCATAGGGCCCCAACCGGGAAGTGAAATATCATTACTAGAAACTATTATGCCCATACTCGTAAAAATAACAAACCAGGTCGCTCGATATTTCCCAAAACACAAAACAAACAAGAATAGCAAAACTGCCTAACGCGGCATGCGGGCCTCATAAAACCCCAGAGACCAGCCATGCGGCTTGCATGGCAGGTCATTGACTGCAGTTGACTTTCTAGGATGCGGGCAACTTGGAACACCCAAAAACCCACATGCAGCCAGCACCAACTATTTTGTCTTTTAGCGGATTTTTACCATTTTTCATTTTTGGCTCGTTTCGACAACGGGGTTTTGTTCCCGACATTTCCAGTAGCCATTTTACAGTTTCTCATGGACCCAAGGCCGTACCAAACAGAAGTTCTAAGTCCCGATTTGATCTAAAACTTACCCGAAATTAAGTTTTACACAACCTCAACCAAGTCCATTAGTTTTATAACTCATTTCCTCACTTTGGGACTGTTGTTGATCTACTTTCATGAACATGGAGTTACTGGAATCTTTGGGTATCCCCACCCGTTCAACAAAAGTCCAAAGAGCTCGGTTTTCGGGTTTTAAAATACAAAAATACAAATATCGCCTCCACCCACTTACCAATCTACGTGTGCGTGAGCACCGACCTGATTGTTGTTAGGCTATACAATTTCTGCTTTATTTTCTATTTCTTATTTTTCTCAATAATCGGACTTTCTCTGCGTGCTCACAAGGCCGACCTGATTGTTTTTTGTTTATAGTTCTGCTTTATTTTTGCATAAAACACCATGTATGGTAAATCTCTGTGGAAAATCAAAATCCTGTCAAAAATATAAAAAATTGAATAAGTCATATTGCCAGTATTCCGAATTGTGTGGGTTTTCATACTATCTATGCTGGCTAAATCATACACGTTAAACATATCAGAAAGCTATAAAAATTGATTTGCCTAAATTGAAAAAAACTGCAAAGTTGTATTCTCTGCCTCCTTGACTTGCATGTTGATTAAATTTGAAATTAAAATTTGTCTGATGCATTATGTCTGATATGATCTCGCATTTAGATCTTTCTCGCAAAAAGATTTAACTTATTTGAATTTCAAGTTTGTTTGGTTTATTGCTTATCAAAAAAATCCAAAAAGATTTTAGGAGTGTTTAAGCATAATCTTATGAAAAATCAAAAAGATTTTCGGTGTGTTTGAAAATGTTATAAAATTCAAGAAGATTTTGATTCTATCTTATTTTCGATCAACCGATGATGAAAAGTATCAATTTTATGCCGGAAACAACCAAACAGTCTTAAAATCATGAGACTCATCAATGAATTGATCAAAGATTTGTGTCAAATTGATAAAATTTGTAATCTTTTTTTTCAAATTGACAATTCTTCAAAAATCAGGGTTACATTTGAAAATTCTGAAAAGTTGCCAAACTAGAGTTCGGACAGTCGAACTGAGAGTTCGGATGGTCCAAAGCCAAGTTCGGACAAGGTTTGGTTTGATCCGAAAGTTGTGTTCATACAAGTTTCGGAAGGGTTCGGTTAGGCGAACAGAAGTTCCGGCGAGCCGAACTCAGTGCCTATAAAAGGCCGAAGTAGAGTTCGGACTCTTTAACTGTTTCAAATCTCCGAACTATAGCCGAACTCTGCCAAAATTTTGAATTTTCGATTTACAGTTTTTTGGTGCGAGTATTGACTGGATTCTGGTAGGTTATGAGATTCCGAGTGTACTGGTGTGTCTTGTTGTCATTTTGAGTCGTTAAAAGTGATCTACTCGGTTAAAAAACATTTTCGGTGTTCTTCAGTGTCTATATCTAAAAATTAATCATCTTCAAGACAATTTTAGAGCTTAAAACTTAGTTCTATGGATTCATTATCGAAAACCGCACATAGGGTTTGAATTTCTTGGTTTAATTCGGTCCACATTGAAAGTTAGAGGAATTAAACCTCTCGGATTCCCACAGAGGCAAACCCGATGTTCATCAGCCGAAGGGAGTTCGGATCCGTTTGCCTGAGGTTCGGCTATTGACCAACTGAGGTTCAGACGTTCACCAAGTCAATTGTTGACCGTCTGACCTAGTCCAGTTCGGACAAGGTTCGGATACCAATTCTCAGTTCGGACCGAGTTTGGATAGCAATATTCAGTTCATCCAGTTCACCTAAAATTGATTTTTGAGCAAAAATTCAACCGTTTACGCAAATGATAAATAACTGATGAATTTGGTCAACATTTTTTATTATCACATTGAAATTTTGAATGTTTCATGTTTTGTGTTTTTAGAAATGGCGGTTGATTTAAAAGTTGGCTATATACACAACGTTTGTGCACATCTGGGCGCTGCAAGAACAATGATAAACAAATTTGGAGGATCTGTAATATTCGATTTTCTGAGACGATCAAGAATTCACTATGCCATTACACACGAGTGTGATGTGTATCGTGATATTTTAACCGAGTTCTGGACCACTGCTAGATGTTTAACTGATGCAACAATCTGATTATCTGCTACTATTCAAAATCGGGCTATAGAATTTACCGAAGCAAATATCAGAAGAGTATTCAAGTTTACTGATGATTCAACGAATTTTCCATTAGATTTTGATCAAGCTGATAATATTGCATTATTGAAGAGAATTTAGTATGCTGATGATCCGAGTCGAGAATGGATTTACAAGGCTGAGTTTCCTGTTCCATACAAGTATTTGGTTCATGTGTTGCTGCAATGTTTGGGAAACAGAATCTCTAGACATGATGAGCTTGGTTCAAAGATGTTGTCTTTGATGAACGCCTTGATTCTCAATCGTCCATACAACATAGTCGGTTGATCTTTTACTACATGAGAGACAACTTGACTCATAGGCATAAGAAGGCATTGTTATATCCAAGATTTACTCAAATGATCTTAAATGATCTTAAATGATCTGTATCTTACCTTGGTAAAGACTGATGCTTAAAATATGGAGCTGAAACACATGACTGAAGCAAGTATTGGTACTTTGGCAACTTATCAGAAAAAGAAGCCTGAAGATTATCCAAAGTTGAAGCGATTAATTGGTCATCTTAGTAATGCTAACTATGTTGCACCAGCTAGGGGTGCACCTCGTCATGAAGAAGGAAGTTCATCTGAAGAACTTGATTATAGCTGGGTTGCAGAGAGAAACCATCAAGCAAGTGTTAAACGACCAAGACGACAGACACAAACACCGCCAATTGTACAAGAATCGGTAGTCTCAGAACCAGCTGTTACAGAACCTACAGCACCTGCTGTTTCACAACCAACTGTCACTGAACTTGTTGTTTCAAGTCCCGAAGTCCAAGCGACTGTCACAGTGACTGAGAAACCAGCTGTTAATGTCCTGATAGATGAAGAAGAAAGAGATGATGATGAGTTTATTGATATGCGAGCTAATTCTGAAGATGTTTCTGATACAAACAATCCGTTTGTATACATCAAGGTCAATTCCAAAAATGTGAAAGTGAAGAAGGGTAGCTCCTATTACACTCGTAGTCTCTGAAGGATGAGAACGAACTATGTAGCATCTACACCGAGAATTCAAGTATTGTATACGTCATTAGTCTGATCCTTTGTAGGAACTACCCGTAATAATGAACTTGCAAAACGGATCTGTTTATCATAAAGAGATTCGTCGTTCCTGACCCTGCTTCACCTTAATTGTTATTTAAACAAGTAAAAGTTATGTCTTGGTCCGAGTGGGGATAGCATTTCTCTCCTGCATGTCCATGGAGTTTTGAAAATATCCAAACATCTCAGAGATAGATAGAGAGGTAGGAATTTATCGAACGAACCGCACTCCTTCGTATATGTTAGGAGTCCATTGATGAGAAGGGGCTGGGGAAAGCTTGAACCCAATTCCTACAGTGATGAGAAGAACATTTTGCGTACCGAACATTTTGGAGGTTCAGGCCCAACCGGAAACACTCGTTCAGGTCTTGGGACGTCTGCATCTTAGGGGGAGTCTCATTCTAAGAATGCTATGCCAATAAATTCAATTCCGTCGAATCAAGCTGCGAAGAGTATTGATGAATTTAAAAGAATGTTAGAAGAAGGTGAGTTCATTTGTGAACTTAATCCAGAACAACTTCAAGCAGTCTTTAATTTGAACGACGAGGAGATGAAGAGAACTTCTGAAGCTACACCTGATATATACAACGAATCATCTGAACCAGAGTCTGAAGATGATATTTGGGAAGAGGAGATTGAGGTTGAAGATATAACTGAAGAGGAATATCCAGATCTGTACTCCAATTTCAACAATGATAATAATCAGACTAGTGATGAGTTTGAGGTACGTATTTCCTAAAGAGAAAGGTGTTGAGGCTGAAGAGAAGTTAAACCAAAAAGAAGCTGATAAACCTAATAATCCGATTGCTAAGGAGACAGAGGAACAAAATCAACGTTGGGTGTTTAATGAATACATGAAAATATTTCAGGCAAATTACGGTCCTCCTCCAAAACCGATCAAGCAAAGAATGCAAGTAAGATTCAAGGGTCAATCATCAGGAGAAATTATTAGCTGGATGTATGCTGAAAGTCTGAAGTGCTATGGGATAAAACGTCAACATGGTATCCAGTACTTCAAATCTACAAAATACTTTAATACTTTACCAGTCTGGGATGTTCAGGAGCTTACACGAAAGCCTTTCTGCAACTATGGTGATGACTGGAGGGGTTTCTACTTCAAGAGTCAAGTTGAGAAAGAATGTAATGAAGGATTTCAATATCTGAAGCCTCAAAGACCAAAGAGGCGTGAACATCCAACCAAGATTCATAAGAGAACCGGGAAAAAGTTGATAGTACTTATCTTCAAGAAAAGGCCTAAATTGATGAAGAAGATTCCGTTGATGAAAATGGAATTGGATTTCATACAAAATCTGAAGTGTTGGTATTATCATGAGAAAAGGGGTGAAGCTGTGATAGTGTTGGAGAATGAAAATAGAGTTGTAAAGGTTTATGACCCGATGTGGCTGGTCAACTTATCAAAGGCTGATATTGATGTGTTGTATCATAATCAAATCTTGTTTCATCCAGACTATATGGATCAAGCTTTACAGTTTCAGAGGGTGATTCGGATATGTTTTGCATTTGATATATATGTCGGGCATAATCACCAGAAGATATGGGTTGGGATGCAGGCTGAATTTCAAGAGTGATAAAGAACGGTCCAGCATTTGCCAAGGGGGAGTTTGTTGATACATAATGTGGCAACATGCTGGATTGGTCAAAGACTTGGAAGAAAAACAAAGAAAACATAAACTAGGCAAACCTTTCCAAACCTTGGGCGAACTGGCAGGCGAACTGCAATTCAGCTCATGGCCAGGCTCGAACAGTCGGGTTTCCTCTATATAGTTGATAGGTTTGTAATTTATGAAATGTTTTTCTTATGTGTGTGAAATTGAACGTGTTTTAGCTCTGAGTCTCCTTGTAATCGGCACTTGGTTATTGAATGAGATTGAGCTTTATTTACACAATTGTTCATTACTTTTTTGTATATTTGATATGAGTTGATCATGATTCACGCGTCCCACGCTCTTTCACATAGTACCTCATAGTTTGTGTTAGCATGGTTTTTCTTCTTCGTTTACATTAGGTTTATTTTTCTTTAAAAATTGGCTGCTTTCATTGTTTATTTTCAGGATTTGTTTTACTACTCTATCCTCGTATTGAATGGTCAATATTTTCATCATCTTTGTTTAAAAAATCTCCCCTTATTTTATTAGCAGGGAGCACTGATGAGTCATGGTATGATTCTGCAGGAATCTTGAAGCTCACTGCAATGGAGATGATTTCCAAAGTGTTCTTTATGGTAATAATTGTCATTTTCTTATTTTCCATGTATTAGGTAAATTTTTGTACTTTTATTTGATGAGTCAATAACTCAATATACATGGAGATGTAGTGTCCTTAAATGGCTCAGGAGGTGGCTTATGTTCTACTGCTATCAACGGATCTATATTTATGTTTGCTATTTTCTATTCGATTTCACAGTTTACTATTCGTATTTTATTTCATATTAGCTATGTTAAAAAAAAATTGGGTTTTGAGTTTGATAAATTAACATAATTGAAACATAATGTTCAAATGATGCGTTTGAATCACAACCGTGAAGATCTTAATTGTTACTGATGATTTACTCCTTAATACCTTATTATTTCATCTTTCTAATTTACTACATGATTCATATTCTGGTGGCAGATTAGTTGCTATATGATGAGTAGATGAGATCGTCGGATATGTCTTCATATCCAACCATCGGACATCTAAGTCCTCAGGCAAATGCTAGTGGCTCCGCAGGTATATGCAGGGCGAGGATCTGAGTCAAGATCCGAGCTGAAGATCAGAGAAGCGAGGTTGGAGGCCTATAAATACCCAAGATTGGACCTTGATTAGGGACTCTTGTATCTCTTTACTATGATCACTTGTAACCTTCTCAATCAATAAACATCACTTTCTCTCTCTAAGTTCAAATCTCATTCACTTTCTCTCTTACTTCTCTGATTTAGTGGCAAAGGTGTTCTTCGTGACACTTTTTCCTTTTTCAGTGGCGCCATCAATTAGTCGACGGAATCCTTCATGACTGAGTTTTGAATTGAAGATGAGTGATTTAGAGAAATATTTCTCAGTATCGGCTTCGAGTGAAAAAATGAAGTCGATTTCTTCTTTTAGACAGAATTCAGGTTTTTCTGGTGATGATTCACCAATAAAGAACACTTCGGTGTTCACAGCTTCCTTTGTGGATCCGGAAACCTTAATTCCAAAGTGTGTTAAGGGATCGATGAAATCTGCTGGTCAAAACGTTTCTGTCAAGCAGGATGCAGTGGTTTTCGATGACGATGTTGAGGAAAAAGGTAGAGATTCGCCGATAAAAGAATTGGATGGCATTGATTTGTCGAAGTTAGATGTGGATTTCTTAAGGAAGAATAAGGAAATTACTACTGTTTTTAAAGCAACAACGACTTATGGAAGAAGAAGCTGATGATGTTCAGGTTCAATTGGCGAAATTTAAGAGTGAGCTTCAGAGCCAGCATCAATCTGCAATGAAAGATGTTGTGGATAAAGCGAAAACAGCAAAACCTTCGGTGAACGATATGGTATCAATACTATATGGTTTCAATCGTAATTCTTTGAAATCTTCAGTTTAATCATCTTAATTATCGAATTTCTTCGATAATCAAGTATGATTTGTTAAATTCTTAATGATCATCTGTAAAATGATTCAGAGTTTGGATTATGATATCTTCTTATGATTAAGATTTTTTTTATAAATAAAAGAGTTACTTTTACGCGGTAAAAACTTTTTGATCTGTGGGCTTGGTAGTTAGGTTCTTACTATTTATCAAAGTAATGAATTTGAAACACGGTAAAAGTTTCTTGCTAGGGGTAAAATGTGCATAGATTTGAGCTATGTGCTATTATGACAGTTGATTGTTTTGAGTTTTAATGAGAAACAGGGATGATAATTCCATACATGCCGGAATCTATGACGTCACAGTCGAAATTTGCTTCATGGATAGCAGAAGCGACATTCCCTCGAAAGTTGAAGATGCCATCTACGGTAGGTAAATATGGGGGATTGTTGGATCCAGATGACCATGTGTTTGAGTTTTACTCAGCGGCCAGATTGGAAAATTAGGCCGAAGAAACCTGGTGCCATATGTTCGTTCAGACATTCACTGGTATAGCCAGGGTTTGGTTTGATGCACTTTCTGGCTGGTGGAATTGTAAGTTTTGAAGATTTAAAGGGTAAGTTTTTGAGACAATTCAGCCAACAGAAAAAATGTACAAGAGATCCGACGGAGGTGCACAATATCCAACGCAGGGATCAAGAGTCGATTGAAGATTTTATAGGGCGATTCAATAGGGAGAGTATGAAAATCTCTGGGGCAGGCGATCAACTGCGAATTTCAGGTTTCTGTCATGGAGTTAGATGTGCTCAGTTGGTCGAGAAACTACATGAGGACCTTCCGAAATCTATGGAAGTTCTGATGGATAAGGCCAGGGCTTATGTACGAGGAAAAAATGCATGTGGAAGTTTTGTTCAGCAGGAAAATCGTAATATAGTTGCTCGGGGAGGATATGTTAAGGCAGATCAAGTTAACATAAAGTATGGCGGTCCTGTACGAAATAATAGTGGATATTTTCAGAATAAGTGGGTCAGGCCCATGGGTTCTAGGACAAGGTATGTTGGGAATCAGTCAAGGAATGATTATGCTTCTGCGAGGGATGAAAAATTTGTGAAACTTATCAAAACCCCGAGTGTGATTTTAGCAACTGAGCGTGTTCAGTTCCAAGCTCCTCCCAAAATAAAATTTTCTCCTATGAAGAATCTTGACAAATATTGTTACTTTCATCAGGATAGAGGTCACACAACCGATCCCTGTTGGGCGTTGAAGAGGGAAATAGATAAAGCGGTAAGATCCGGAAAATTAGGGCATCTGGTAAAGGTTTTGAAGGCTGAAGGTAATGAACCTACAAAGGTAATTCATATTGTGGAGTTAAAAAGACATCAGCCAGCAAGTTTTCAAAAGAAAAAAGTAAGTAAACAGGTTGATTGGCAGTATCAAGAGATTACATTTCCTCCACTTTTAAGGCAGATGGTAAGGGAGAACCGGTGGTAGTGGTCGCCACAATAGCAAATTACGAGGTTAAGAGGGTATATATCGATTGTGGAAGTGCTGCAGATATAATGTATGAACAGTGTTTTCAGAAGATGGGAAAGGAAGTGAGGCAAAAGTTGGTTCCATCGCAAGTGCCTTTAATGGGTTTTTCAGGTGAAATGGTTAAACCCATGGGAGAAATTACTTTACCGATGGTTATAGGAATGGGGGCGCAGATCTGAACATTGGAAGTTACATTCCTGGTGGTCAGTGCGGCATCTTCACACAATATAATCTTGGGAAGGCCGGTGTTGAGTCAGTTGGGAGCAGTCATATCAGTAACTCATGGGATGATAAGGTTCCTAACACCAAAAGGGGTTGCATCTTTAACTTCTGATACATGTTTGAAAGTGTGTAATGTTCAGGTGCAAGAAGTTGATAAGGAGGATAAGGGGGAAATTATGGAAAAAGACAGGTGGGCAATCAATCCGAAGTATCCGGAACAACAGTTGCAAATTGGAGATCAATTGTCGGGAAGTGCAAGGGTGAAATTGTATGATCTTCTGGCTAAGAGTGTGGATGTTTCTGCGTGGGAACCTTCAGACATGACTGGTGTTCCGAGGCATCTGCGGGAACACAAGTTAGCTTTGTATCCCGAAAGTGTGACGTGCCAGCAAAGAAAGAGGGGAATGGATCACGAAAGGGCGCAAGTGGTAAAGGTTGAGGTAGATAAGTTGCTAGAAGCAAACATCCTTAGGGAAATTCAGTTTTCAGATTGGGTGTCAAACCCGGTGTTGGTAAAGAAAAGTGATGGCTCGTGGAGGATGTGCATAGACTTCAAAAATGTGAACAATGTATGTCCTAAGGATTGTTACCCGCTACCTGAAAATCGATTGGAAAGTTGATTCGGTTACAGGATTTTAAGTGTAAATGTTTTTTAGACGCATATAAGGGTTACCATCAGATACAAATGGCAGTGGAGGATGAAGACAAGACCACATTCATTAAAAGGGGAGGATTGTTCTGTTACACTAAGATTCCCTTCGACTTAAAGAATGCTGGAGCGACTTACCAAAGGTTGATGGATAGAATATTTCAGGATCAGGTGGGTAGAAATTTGGAAGCGTATGTGGATGATATCGTAATTAAGAGCAGGGAAGAAGATTGTATGTTTAGGGATATTGAGGAGGCATTTGCGAAGTTGCGAAGTATAAACATGAAGTTAAACCCAAAGAAATGCTCCTTTGGCATGCAAAGTGGTAAGTTCTTAGGAATGATGGTGTCCAACGAAGGAATTCGTGCATGTCCGAAAAAAGTGGAAGCGATATTACAGATGGAATCGCCAACTTCGGTTAAGGATATTCAGTTCTTGAATGGTAGGTTAGCCGCATTGCATAGGTTTATCGCAAAAGCTGCTGAAAGGTTGTTGCCCTTTATGAAGGTCTTGAAAGAATGTTTGGGGAAGTTGGATTTTCAGTGGTCGCAAGAAGCAGAGGACGCATTTGCAGAGTTGAAAGTAGTACTGACTACGTTGCAAACTTTAACAGCTCCTACTGTGGGGGAAACACTGCAAATGTACATAGCGGCAACCGAAGGATCTGTGAGTGCTGTTCTCATAGCAGAAAGAGAGCAAATTCAGATGCCAATTTACTACGTAAGTAAAGTATTGAAAGACTATGAGAAGAGGTATGCTCTGATCGAAAAGTTGGTGTTGGCGTTGGTTGCAGCTTCAAGGCGATTGCGGAGGTATTTCCAGGCACATTGCGTAGAAGTATTAACAACTTGTCCAATTAATCGGGTGTTGCGCAAAGCGGAAATGTCTGGTAGGATGGTTAAGTGGGCCGTAGAATTGGGACAGTTCGATATTCAATTTAAACCAAGGACCACTGTGAAGGGACAAGTGGTTGCTGATTTTCTAGCTGAAATGCGTATAAGTCAGGAAGAGTCATTAGTTGTGATGGATGTAGAAAAGATGCTTCCGTGGAAACTGTTTACCGATGGGTCGACTGGAAGTGAAGGAGCAAGTGCAGGTATGACTTTACCTTTTTTTGCCCAAGAATCTGGAATTATTTTTTATTACCCTTACATATTAACAAAGTGTTAGTAAAGAGTTTAATCTCAATTCTATCATGAGTTACAGGAATACTAATAGTAAGCCCGGAAGGTGATGAAATGACTTATGCTATAAGGTTTAATTTCGGATTTTCCAATAATGAAGCTGAGTATAAGGCCATGTTGGCAGGTTGCTTGGATGTGCTAAGAGAAATTATTTTTTCTAACTTTCTTTGTTATTGTTTATTTATAGACTTTTGGATGAACAGGTCTAAAAATGGTAAAGAAGTTAGGGGCGCAGGAGGTGCAAGTATGTAACGATTCGCTGTTGGTTGTCAAGCATATAAGTGGTGATTATGAAACTAAAGGGGCAGCAATGGTGTTGTACTTGGATCAGGTTAAGGTCTTGATGAAAGAATTCGGAAAATGTGAGGTCTCGCGTGTGACTCGGAGTCAGAATAAGAAAGTTGATGTATTAATTAAGTTGGCTTCAACATCATTTAAACACTTGGGAAAGGAAATAAGGGTAGAGGTCCTGGATGGACCTTCAATATTAAAGAAGCAAGTATCGGATGTGACAATGTCGGGACCAACATGGTATACACCGATATATGAATATTTGATGGAAGGAAGGTTGCCAGAAGTGAAGGAGGAGGCAAGAAAGGTAAAAGTTAAATCTCTACAATATCAGATGCAAGAGGGGATACTGTACAGGAAGACATATGTGGGTCCTTTGTTGAAATGTCTAACTGAAGAGGAGGTTGTTTATGTGATTCATGAAGTCCACAAAGGGATATGTGGTAATCACATGGGACCTCGGATGGTGGTTAACAAGTTGATTCTATTGGGATACTATTGGCCCAATATGCATAAGTTTGCTAGTGATATAATCAAAAGATGCGATGAGTGCCAGAGGTTTGCTCCGGTCAGTTTAAAAGCGAAGCATGAGATGGTCCTAATTTTTTCAGCTTGGCCATTCTAAAAATGGGGCATCGATATCGTTGGGCCATTTCCGGAGGCTGCAGGGAAAGTTAAGTTCCTGATTGTGGTCGTCGATTACTTTACTAAATGGGTTGAAGCAAAGGCAGTTTCGAGCATCACTGGAGCTCAAGTGAAAAAATTCGTATGGGAATACATCATTTCCAGTTTTGGTTTACCATTATATATAATTTCTGATAATGGCAAGCAATTTGCCGATGATCCCTTTAGGGAATGGTGCGAGGAGCTTGCTATAACACAAATTTTTGTGTCTGTCGCATATCCGCAAGCCAATGGGCAGGTTGAGCGAGTCAATAGAAGTCTTGTAGAGGGTATTAAAACAAGGTTGGATAAAAGAGGTGGTGGATGGGTCGATGAATTGGCGCATGTGTTATGGGCCTACAGAACAATGCCAAAAACTGCCAATGGAGAAACACCCTTTAGCCTGACGTATGGTTCTGAGGCCGTAATCCCAGCAGGAGTGGGAGTTCCAACTCGAAGAATGGTTGAGCAGGGTGATAATGATGTGTTACTAAGGGAGAACCTGGATATGTTAGAGGAAAGACGTGAAGTTGCGGCTATAAGAGAAGGGAAGTACAAGTCAAAAATTGAGAAGTATTACAATGCACATGCGAAAATTTACTACTTTAAAGAAGGTGACTTGGTATTGAAAAATTGACACCTCAATGGGAGGGCCCATGCAAAATTGTGGAGGTTTTAGGCAAGGGATCTTATGCGCTTGAAGATGGAGAAGGGAGAGCCTTGCCGAGGTCCTGGAATGGAATTCACTTGTGGAAGTATCATGTGTAGGAAGTTGATGGTGGAAGCAGAACAAAGCTAAGTATAAAGTTTGTTCTTTCGTATATTGGAAATTGAAATAACATTTGAAATTTTGAAATAAGTTGAGTATGTCTCAATGAGAAAATCTTGTAAAAGATAGAGTTTTATTTAAATGAGTATCGATTTACACTTCCGATTTGTGGATGTGTTCTGAACAAGTGTATTTCATATAAATTCGGATATGTTCTGATTAGATTTATCGAATATGTTTCATGTAAAGTTGGATATGTTCTAACTAAGTCAATCGAATATGCTTCATTTGGAAAATGGATATGGTCCAATTCAATAAACCGAATATGTTTCGTGTAAAGTTAGTATGTTCTAGCTAAGAAAATCGAATATGTTTCGTTCTAAAGTTGGATATGTTCCAGTTTAATAAATCGGATATGTTTCGTACAAAGTTTTGTAAGATCTGACTAATTAATTGGACATGTTCCTAAGGATCTCTATAAGTCGAATATTATTCACAAAATGGTTAAGTCTGATGTGAATATGGTCTACATCCTAACCTTTTGTTTAAAAGATAGAAAATTCTTTTCTTATAAAAGTTTATGTTTGCATGTCTGATCAACATGCGAATATACTTCATGCACAAGTTTTTAAGCAAATTAATAAAGATAAGACAGTTATAGCAAGTAAAACATACAATCATCACAACCAGAGTACGCAAGTAGCAACAAAGTTTAAAGCCCTACACATACAGGCATAGAAAGTTCATCCACATGCAAGTGGAAATTGTCTGAAACGAGTTAAAGTTTTTTCAAAGGTAAGAGAAGAGAAGATACTGTAAGTAGTCATGCAGAACCGGAAGGAGCATTGTGGGAGTCGGTTATGGATCCAGGTTGATCAACATGGTGAGCTGGTTCATCATCGGTTCAGGAATGGAATGTTTAAACATTTAAAAGCTTCAGTAGCTTCATTCAGCTTCTTGTTGGCATCTTTATCAAACTCCTTTGATGTTATCACAGATGCTCCAGGAGTCTTCGCGTAATGAAATCCAAGAATCAAACCTTCATTAACGCCACAAGAGTTCATTGCGTTGTTTATGTTCCCAACAGCAGATACCAGACCAGGATCCTTGAACAGCTTCTTCACAATTGCATCTATGCCCTCCTTAAGCAGCCATGACTTGTCATTTTCTAAGGTATGCTTCTCCTCAAGAAGTTCCTCAAGCTTCTTTTCAAGAACTTGCTTTTCTTCTTCAAACTTGCAATTTTGTTGGCTTAGCTTTTCCCTCAAAGACATCAGCTCTGGTAGTATAGAGAACCAAAAAAAGGGGGGATTTAAGATGTGATATAAAGAATATGCGAGATAAAGTAGTACAATATAAAGTAAAAAGGATTAACCTTCAGAAGCAGACTGCACTTGCTCATTGAGCAAATTTTTATCCTGTACCAAGGTTTATCTCTCCTTTAAGGTCTCTAAATTTTCCTTCTCAAGAATGAGTTGTTGTTTCTTCAAAAGATCTATCATTGAGCGAGCCTCGGTTAAAGCATGTTCTGACATGGTCTTCTTCTGAGTGATGTCATTCTTTGCTTTCACAAGGCCTAACTTGTCTTTCTCCAAACACTGAATTTTTTTTTAATGGCTGGAGCTTGCATTTGAGCAATTTCGCTTGACAGGTTGGCATTTTCAGCCCTGATCCATCGGTTATAAAGCTCAGGAATGATGGATTGAGCTTCGGCTTGAATGGCAGCAACACGGGAGGCTAACATAGAAGGTGGAAGTCCCTGAAGGAACCTTACATCATTCGGGGGTACAACTGTGGAGAAACATATTCTTTGCAGTGGCTAGATCTGTGAAACTGTCTTTGTTAATTATGTTCCAGCTGGGTAGGAATAGTTCTTCTAAGTTGCACCCTGCGGTTCTCCTTGTTTTGACTTGTGTAAGTTCACCTTTCAACCACTCGATCTCGTTTTAAGAAAAAGGGAGGAAAGTTGAGATGCTTGAGGATGTGAGGTTGGTTTGGGGTGATGAGAAAACTTGCATTGGGCCGGTATGAGCGGGTTGCAAGGTGCTGCAACCGGATGTGGAGAAAGTAGGAGGATTCTCCTCAGTAATTTCTAAAGTGGTTGGTGGAGATGTTGCAAAATATTCATTCATGGTGATGTCATCATTAGAAATCATGTGCGACAGACTGGGTGGACTTACAGGTGAAGTTTTAGGGTTCTCAAAATTGAAACACACATTTTCAGAAGGAGAAGCGACGTCAGCTAAACGATCCAATTGAGTTTCAGGAACAACCACGTTACTAGAAGTTGCACCTGTTTGCTCGGTAATTGGTGCTGCATCATCAGGGTTCACCACAGGTTCAAAAGTTAAGGACGAAAAGTCCCTGAGTTTCAGTACACCAGACAGATCCGTCCCTGGCAAAAGAAATACAAAGGTAAATCAGTTATCATTAATATTATGTTTTTCTCTCTAAAAAAAGGGGGAAGAATATAGGATATGAAACTCACTAGCGCCTTCGTTAAGGACGGAAGGTCGCAAGTGGGGGTGAGAACAGTTTGTGCTAATTTGTGCAGCAACTAAAACTTCTTCTGTTAGAACCTATTTTGTTGGAAACACAAACTATTCAGCGTTGAGTATTGCTGGTGAAGACCTTTTTGATGTCCTATTTAGTTTTTATACTTAGTTTTGTAATAGAATTTGAACTTGTACTTAGAAACATTTTTTGTATGAATCTAGCGTACTTGTTTCTTTCTCTTAGCGAACTTCTGTGAATTGAACTTAGCGGACTTGTTTAACACTTATCATATTTGCTCAAAGTTTGTCTTAGCGTACTTGATTTGTTCCTAGCGAACTTGTTTACTTAGCATACTTGTTTCTAAACTTAGCGAACTTGTTTTGCTCTTAGCGAACTTGTTAGCAGACTTGTCCATTCTTAGCGAACTTGTTTGTACTTAGCGAACTTGTTAGCGAACTTGTTTGTACTTAGCGGACTTGTTAGCGAACTTTTTACTGCTTAGCGAACTTGTCTAATGCCTAGCGAACTTGTCTGTGCTGATAGAATATTTTGCTGAAATCTAGGTAATGATTGTGTGTGTCAAACATTCCTTTTGTCCTATGCTCTCTTGTAGTATATATATAGTTGAGAAAACCCTATTGAGGGACGGCACTCCTGGAATATCCTACAAGATAGCTTTTGTGTGTGTGTTCTTGGTGTTAGTGTGTGTTCTTGAGCTTTAGTAATCATCAATGGGTGAACATTGATGCAGATTCATCCAGAATTGACCATCACACATGATTTCCGCACTTGTGTGATGAATCATATGAGAACATGTTGCTCAAATCTGGTCCTGACAATTGGTATCAGAGCCATGTTCTTCATTTTAGAAGTTTTTCTCAAAATGGAGAAATTCTCATATGAGTTGTCAATTTTGGATGGATTTGCTTGTTGTTTGAGTTGATTCTTGGTAGAAATCACTCAAGAAACACAATGGTTCACTCAGATTTCCGTGAAACTCAAGCAAAATAGTTGGATTTCTAAGATTCAGCCATGAACAGTTCGCATTTTTTGCAAGTCTGTTCTTGAGAAAAAATTTCAAATTTGTTTTTCTGTTGATTCTTTGTTAAAATTGATGAATGGCGAGATTTACACTAGTAAAACCGAACCTATTGGCACTAATCTCTCTCAAAAACATCAAGTATTGAAGATTTTAGAGGCTAAAAGTGGTGGTTTATGGTGTTCTTCACATAATCCTACAATTTCATCAAATTAGGTCATTTAGAGTGGTTTTTGGAGTTTGTGTCAGTTGAGTAAAGTAATCCTACATGAATTTAGAACTTATTGATGATCTTAAACATAGATTTTGTCAACATTGATTTTTGAAGTTTGAAATTGCTCAAGAACTAGCTGTTTAAATTTTGGCTAATTCTGGAAATTTGATTTTTCAAATTTTTTGCTCAAATCTCACTTGTCAATGACTAATTATGTTTTTTTATGTTTATGAATGTAGGATTTGTGTGAATTCAAGCATTCTACAAGCATTTGAGCATTTTGAATCAAGCATTCAATCCGTCTGAACCGTTAGTCAATTTAGCAAGTTTGTGCTAAATTTTTGTGTTTCTCACTTCCAATGGCTGAAGGCAATCAGCTTGCACCTGTCATGCAAGGTCACAATCGTCCACCAAAACTAATGGGCACAAGTGACTTCGATGATTGGAAAGGGAAGTTTGTGCTATTTCTGGAGTATGTTGATTATGATCTTTTGACTTCAATCGTTAAAGGTCCGGCTGTGTTTGAAATTGAAGAAGCTACTGCTCCTGGCACTGTTACTACTATTGTCGCTGATCCTCCTAACAACAGAAAGATGATTCCAAAACCTTTGAATAAGCTGACTCTTGCTGAAAGGGTACAAAGGAAACTTGACATGCGTGCATTGGGTTGTATAAAGATGGCACTGAATGATGACTTGCTACATCAATTTCGCGAGGCTACTTCAGGACATGAGATCTGGGTTGGTTTGGAGAAAAATTATGAAGGCAATCCGGCTACAAAGGAGAGAAGACTTGAGAAATTGAAGTTGGCTTTTAACACCTTCGCTCACAGAAGTGGAGAGTCGTTTGAAACACACGTCAACCGCTTCTGCAGAATCATTATCGAAATGACTACCAAGAAAATTTGTCCTGACTCTGGAGATATCATAAGGAAAATCCTGCATTCTTTTCCTCGGGAATTTGCCTCATATGTCACTTACCTGATAGATAGTACCGATCTGACTCAGGCTGACTATCTGGATATGATAGACAAGGTGAGAGACTATGAAGTAAGAGCGGTTGAACGTAGTGGTAAGTCACTTATGGGAAATGTGATTACAAGGGGCTCATCTTCCTCAGCTCCTAATGCTGAATTTGCTGCTTCTGCTTGTGATGAGAATTTCCAGTTTTCCAACTCGTCTGGCTCTTCACTGCCTGCAACTGCTTCATCTCCTTTACCAGCTGGTATCCAAACTGAAGTATTTGCATCACATGCCACTCATCAACCTTCAAAAGTTACATATGTTCAACAGCCACCATCTGGATTCATGGTTCAACAGTCAGCACCAATTTCATTAAACAACCCCAGTTTGGACCAAGATTTGTGCAATGCTTTCCTGGCTTGCATGAACTCTCAAATGTCTGGGAACATTGAGACAATGACTGTTTGTCAAGAAGATCTTGACCAAATTTCTGCTGATGATCTGGAAGAGATCGACATCAAGTGGCAGATGGGTATGATAGCTGCTAGAACGAGGTAGTTCTTTAGAAAGACTGGGAGGAAGTTGTTCCAACCTCCTTCAAATGCCAATATCGGGTTTGATAAGTCTAAAGCTCAATGCTTCAACTGTCAAGAGCTCGGACATTTCGCACGTGGATGTCCAAAACCTAGGACGTGGAATGCTCCTGCAAGCTCGAGTGGAGGTAATCAGGCTTTTCAGAAACAAACTGGCAATGGAAACTAGTCATATCAAAAGCAAAGCAGCTCATCCTATCAGAAACCTCAGAATGCCAACTCTAATGTCTCTCATCCTGGATTGTCTAACTCTCAAGCTGCTCAAGGAGTCAACAACGGAGGAAAGGAATTAGTCACACTCGAAGATGGTATTTATAACTGGACTTCGTCTTCATCATCTCAACCTTCAAGCCAGTCAGTCTATGCACTAATGGTCAAATCTGATGGTGAGGAGCATTATGGGACAGCTGAATTTGACCCTCTCTTCCCAATGGACTTTTGTCTAATGGCTGAAGTTGATGAGATTCTTGAAGAGTTTTCTCCCATGTCGGAAATGTCACTACTGTGAATCCATCTGAGATAGAGACAGAGGCAAGCAAGCGTCTTCTGGAACTTCAGAAGGATACAATTCCAGATGAGGTAAGATCGTCTTTATGTACTGATAAATGTCGTGATACTGTCGCTCGCTATCGCGCGTACAACCTTGAGTTGCATGCTAAAGCGAAAGAGAGCGAGAGTCATGTTGAGCTTCTTCAAGCTAATGAAAAAGATTTTTTGGTCAAAATCAAGTCACTTCAAGATGACATTGAGATAATGAAGCACACAGAATCAACCTTAAAAATTCAAATTGTTGATTTGTTGAAAACATTGACTTCTCTGAGAAACAGCTACGCTGAGGCTCGAGAAACAATCGATTTGATGAAACTTAATCCTGAAACTTTGGGAAGCGCGGTCGCTAAGAACATAATGTCGCGTCTTAGGACAGGTTTGGGTATAAGACAGGAGATACTAGAAAGTGCGGCTGAGCATCCACTCAACCACAACTATCTTTGTGTCCCCGAATTGACTAAAATTGATCCTAAGAGTCGTATTAAGTTCATCGACCCCAGTTTGATTCCATGTACTTCTGAAATCAAATCGATGGAAGAACAGCTGGCTAGATCCGAAACTGCCGCTGATCTCCCACCGATCGATGAAACATTAAAATTTGGAGATTTTGATGCTATTTCTTTGAGCTCTGTCAATACTAGTTTGTCTGAAGCATATGTGCAAAAAGCTGCTGAAACCGAGTTTCTCAATTTATGTACACAAAATACATCAGAGACTCAATCATTTTTATTTAATGAAAACTATGATGTTTTTAACACAAATGAAATTGTTAAAAGAACTAAAACCACTCGAAGGCGCAAGCCCAAGAAGAAGGTTGCAAATGAGAAACTTGTGATTTAGCGGGACATTGATGATGATGAGTTTAATCGTGCTTTTGCCTAAATGGCTTTAAAACATGGTAAGACTGTTATGCACACACAAGTTGGTCTTACAATCACCGATGGTAAGGTGATCACTGTTCCTGATGCACAATCAAACCCTCCAACGATGTCTGCTCATACAACTTCTGCATCCTTGATTGTTGAGCCAACTGTTACATCTGTTTGCAATGCTCCCAAAGTGGCTGGTAAATCCACTATGGTTCTTTTCAAGACAAGTGATCCAAAGAAGAAGAGACCACAAAATGAACCTGTTTTGACTGGTCAATCAAGTGTTGAAGATCAGCCCACTGTGGTCGAGCTATATGCAATAACCGTTGATGCTACTGAAACTGAGAACAACCCCAAGAAAAGGAAACAAACCAGAAGGAGTAAGAAGAAGACTGTGGTCACTGCAACAGAAAAGGATGAGTGTGCAACATCCAATGAGCCACAACCAAAGGCTCCCCAAGTTGCTGAACTACCTATTGTGATTGACACTAGTGGAACGGTTGAGACTTTGGGTTGTACAGTTTGCGGGAATCCACACCATGATGCAAGGGTGTGTGTATACAACACGGGTTATCCTGCCTTTGACAACATCTCAATACCTCATGTTCATTACTACCCACAAGGAAATCAAGTGGCCCCAATGTATTATGGGAATTATGGTGAGGACTACATGGTTCAACAACCTGACACCATGTTTCAACAGTCTTACCCAAATCAACTCTACATTCCTAACCAAGCTCAATATGTTCCTCATGGATTGGGAAGGAAGGTAAAAGCTTTGAGGCCACAAGTTCAACAACCAGTGAGGATGCCTGCACCAAATCCTATTCCTATAAGATCTTGGACACCTTGACCAAGGCCTGCTTTTATGCCTAGGTCTATGATGGTTCAACAACCTGGAAGGGCTCCTCGACTAAGTGTTACATCTTCAACAAATCCTCATGTTGTTGTTCATACAACAAATGCTCCTCCAGCGAAAAATGCACCCAAGAAGAAGGTCCCAGGTCAATCTGGCCCGGGTCCATCTCAAAACTAATCACTTTCTTTTTAATGTGCAGGGACTGGCCCAGATTGCTGCCAACATGTGGTACTTAGATAGTGGCTGTTCCAGGCACATGACAGGGAACAAGGACCTGCTGTATGATGTCAAAACAATATTGCACGGTGGTCCTGTTGCCTTTGGAGGTGATGTTCGGGGTGGAAGAATAATAGGAAACGGTCTCTTGACTAATGGTGAAATTTCATTTGACAAAGTGAATTTGGTGTCTAATCTGAAGTTCAACCTACTAAGTGTCTCTCAAATCTGCGACAACAAAATGCCAATGTTCTTTGACAATCGTGAATGTTATATTCTGAAACCTGGCTTCAAGATTCCCGAAGAACAGATTCTATTTCGAGCTAAACGGAAAGGGAATATGTATGCTCTCGATAGGGGTGTAAACGAGCCGAGCCGAGCCCGAGCTCGTTTAGGCTCGAGCTCGGATCGTTTAAATTTAACAGAGCTCGAGCTCGAGCTCGGCTCGATTCGAGTTTTATTTCTAAAGCTCGAGCTCGGCTCGTGAAAAATTATTTAAGCTCGAGCTCGGCTCGGGCTCGGCTCGTTTATTATTAATTATTCTTTTTTATATATTTTTTATAATTAAATTTGTATATATTTAGAATTATATTTTTTTATATAGAAAATAATACATATTATTTACTTATTTTATCATTATTTTATATATAATAATCATTATTTTTTAAATATATTCAAAAAATAAATAAAAATTATATAAATAAAAGCTCGTTTAGGCTCGCGAGCCGGCTCGAGCTCGATATGTAAAGCTCGGGCTCGAGCTCGTTTATTAAACGAGCCCTGTTTCAAAGCTCGAGCTCGGCTCGAGCTCGTTAAGGCTCGGCTCGTTTCGAGCTTTTTATCCAGAGCCTCTGGATATGTCTGCTGCAAGGCCGACTGGCTCTATTGCATGCTTCTTGGCTAAGGCATCAGAAGATGACTCTACACTATGGCATAGGCGAATGGGTCATGTGAACTTTCGGAACATGAACCGCCTTATTAGGGGGAAACACGTTGACGGTGTGCCGGAGAAGGAATTCATCCACATCGACAATTGTGTGGCATGTCTGAAGGGTAAACAACACAAGACGTCTCACAAGCCAAAGCCACCGGGTAGAACGACAACAATACTTCAACAACTCCATCTAGACCTCTTCAGGCCTGTAAGCATTAAGAGTTTAGGGGGAAAGTCATACTGCTTGGTTATCACTGACGACTACTCCAGATACTCATGGGTGTTTTTCTTGAAAGAGAAGTCTGAAACTGCTGAGCTTTTGAAGGATTTTGTCACACGTATCGAGAACAGATGCAGGGAGCGGGTTAGAATCATCAGATCAGACAATGGGTCTGAATTCAAGAATCAGACATTTGACGCATTTTGCAATGAAAAAGGCATAACTCGACAGTTCAGTTCACCGTATACACCACAACAAAATGGAGTAGCTGAACGGAAGAATAGAACTATCATCGAAGCTGCCAGAACAATGCTTGCTGATTCTAACTTGAAATTATCTTTTTGGGTAGAAGCTGTCAACACAGCCTGCTATGTTCTGAACAGAACGCTCCTGGTCAAACATGCTAACAAGACGCCTTTCAAACTGTTTTCCAAAGTGAAACCGAATTTAAAACGATTAAAACCGTTCGGATGTGCTTGTACTGTATTAATTCAGACCGATCAGATAACCAAATTTGCCCCTAGGGCTGATGATGGTTATTTATTTGGATACTCGATGACCTCAGCGGCCTATCGGGTGTTCAATAGAAGAACTCAAGTTGTTATTGAGTCGTGCAACGTTACTTGTAATGAGCATACTCTGAACACTAGAGATCCTGCTCCGGATAGTATGTATGACCTAGAGTCTTTCTCTTCAACTTTTAATGTGTTTCAATCTGATGATGTAGGTACTTCTTCTGCTGCTGTTGATCAAGGAAATGAAGCTACCAATCCTATTGTTGATGTGTTTGCACCTATTACTTCTTCAATCCTGGATACCATTTATTCAGTTGATCCTACGGAGTTATCAAGGGAAATTCATTCAACACCTTCAAGTAATGTTAATGGCACTTCATCTTCTACCTCAGCACCTGAAATGCCCACCAGTCAGATTGGTGAACAGGTAATTGTAGGTCCTGAAATCTCCCAAACACACGATATCTAATCAAACACGAGTGCGGAATCCTCGTATAAGATCGATTCAAGAAGAATAGTAGAAGAAAAGACTAGATCTAAGTAAAAGATGAAGTCTTGAATGAAGAACAACTACTATCTTGAAGCTTGATGAACACGGATCGTAAACACCAAAGAAGGCAGAAATCGTAATCTGTAATATCCAAGCTTAGTTAATCATAAACACAAATGGGTTTATATAGGTACCCAGTGGGTTTACTATTGGGCCCCTTGTGGATCATAAACCCAATAGTAAACCCAAACCTAATCATAAACTAGCCTAATTACAATAGCAAACTAGCCTATGATTTTAATGAAACCCTCTAAGCCCAGCCCAACTTATTTAATATTACAAGCCTTATAATCTAGCCTCTACAATCTTCCCCTAGGCTTGTGATATTAAATGTCTTCGATCTTTGAACTTCTTCTTCTTGACTGGCTGGCATGGATGTTTATGAAGATTCTTTTCGCAGAAATCTTCAATGGGTTTCATGACGGGCACTTGGGACTTCCTCTTGATCAGCATCAGCTTGAACTTCTTGAAATGGACAAGCAATGAAATGGAGGACTCTCATTGACTTGCTTCTTGAACGAACTGGTTCTTGCTGAATCTTCGGTAACTGTCTTGAATCTCCAAAAATTAGAGGGTAAATTTTGAAAACCTCCTAACTTTGGAGAACTTGATTGTTGAACTTCAAACTTCATGATCTCTGACTGCTCTCTGTATCGTTTTCTTTTTCAAAGATTTGACTTGAAATCTTCAGCTTCCCCTAAACTTGTGAGCATTTTCTTTGAAAAACTTTTGAAGCTTTTGAAAACTTGTAAAGACACCAACAACTTCCCCTGAACAGTTTCTTATTCAGATGGAAGTCTTGTCAGGCTGGTTCTTTAACTTTGAGCAGCAGCAGCAGCATCTTTCTATCATCAACCTGTCTGACACACATTTGAAAAAAATATACTCCACCAGACATTTGATGACTGGTCTTTGGGTTAGAAGGTAATTATCATCTGTTCAGTTGATTCAAATTAACATAATTTTAACCAAAAACCCTAATATAGATTACGGGTTTTCTATAAAACTTCCCCTGAACCCAAGACCTCTAAAGACTTCCACTTAGCTGATAACTTTCCCTCAGCTAAGGACTTCCCCTGAGATAATACATATTATCTTCGAGTTCCCTTCAGATACTATGTATTATGGAAGTCTTTTCATTAGATAATAAGTATCATCCTCGAGTTCCCTTCGGATAATACTTATTATCCTCCCTCCTTCCCCTAAAAATTTGTCAAGATCTGTCGGGGGCATATTGTCATGCATTAAAACCCATGAAAAACATATTTTGACTTCTCAAATCAACCTGGCCAAGACGAAAACACACCAAAAAGAACTTAACGACTCACACACGAAAGATAAAAACTAAACAAATACTTACCAAACCAAACATGAGAAAGTTTACTAGGGGTCAAACCGTATGAATCTGACTGAGGAACCCTTTTTAGCTTTAGTTACTCAACTAGTCCAGGTGATTGCCGGTATGTTTGTCCGCTTTAAACTCAAACCCGTTTAATCCCAACCAAATGCGTTATGTTTAATATAGTACAATATTACCATTATGTTTAATTGTCCCCACACCCAAGCGTACACAGCAAAACCTACCCAACCTCAGAGTTTATTGAGGATTCACAAACCCCCAGCTTGTGGAACCATGCAACACCGTTATGACTACCACTTATTTCATTAACCATCAGTTGGTGATCAGGTCGGCCGCTAAGCACGCAAAGAAGACCAACTGAGTGATTATTTATTCTCTTTTCTTTTTCATTTCTTTTTCCATTTTTTTTATTTTTTTTATTTCTTTTTCTCATGTGGTGTAGACATAACAGCAGAAACATGGCGTGTGAGAGAGTGAATACTATGTATAATTACCACTCTCAACCCATTTTTGTTGGGACTCAGTCTTTTAAACCATGCAACCTGGGATGGGAAACTAAACATATATATCTTTTAAGTTCACAGCACTTTCATTGGAGGTCATAAGTTTAGGTCGAGCCTACCGAGCATATCACCGTGGAGCTTGCCTTTCACTTCCGCCTTACGCGTGTCAGCCATCTCCAACCCGAACATTCATTTTACTTCCCCTAAACTTCTCAAAAACAAGACACAAACAATTAAAAATTGAAAAGCACACTATTTTTGAGGGGTCAACTTTTTCTTCATCTTTACATTTCTTCCCCTTGCTTTTTGATTTTTAATGTCACAATCTTGTGAACATCAGTTTTTTTTTTAATAAAAAATAAAACACACAAACACACTTAAAAGAACAAAACACAAAATTTTGATGATATCTGGCCAAGCTAACTTTCAAAGTATTGATTTGAAAATGTTTGAAAACTGGGTTTCATGACATGCACACTTCATTGCATCTGAGGTCAAACACTTCAACAATCAATCACCAAGTGACATTTTAGGAAATTTGGTTTGACTCAAAACACCCTTTGCCGCTTCATTCACACAACCAAGTTAAGAACAGTACCTTTCGCGCTGAATTTTACCTTTTACCTCTCAAGGAAACATATCCTCCATAAAAAATTGCTTGTCATGACATGAAGATACGTCTCCTAAAATATGCCTGGAACAATCACTTATCAACAAATAAATTAATAAATGAAAATGTTAGTGATAATCCTCCTTGACTGTTCCTGCACAGAGTGAGAGATTAGTTAGCCATTGGTACCCAAGCCATTGTTTTTCTGGGTACACCTGAGGAATCAATAAAGGATACTTCTTGTAAGAACATCCCCTTTGAGAAATCAGGAAGTTGTGATGGAACTGCCTTGATTTTTGGTTTCCAAATTCCAGGTGATTTAACATTTGTTTTAGTCACCTTTGGAGTTGTGACCTTAGGTATTTCAACCTTCTTTGTTTTAGATTCACTTTTCAAAACAGTTTTTGTTTTAGTCACCTTTTGAGTTGTGACTTTAGGTATTTCAACCGTCTGCATTTTAGAATCATTTTTCAAAACATTTTTAGTTACCTTGGGAGGGGTAACCTTGGGTTTTTCAGACTTTGGTTGTTTTGAAAACTGTTTCTTCACCTGTTTTTGGAAATTTTGGTAACTTGGAAAGCTGTTCTTTTGATTTAAAGATTTTCTTTCAGCTTTGGCAGCGCCCCAATGTTGATCAGAGGGTTTAAGCTTAGGAGCAACAGTCTTCTTTGCCTTAGGTGTTTGCACCATCATTGGCTTAGACTTTACAGACTCCTGAGATGAAACCCTTTGACTTTTTGGAAAATAGGGT
The DNA here is from genome assembly GCA_039602395.1 of Deinandra increscens subsp. villosa. Lineage (NCBI taxonomy): Eukaryota > Viridiplantae > Streptophyta > Magnoliopsida > Asterales > Asteraceae > Deinandra > Deinandra increscens. The sequence goes on along the minus strand of JBCNJP010000006.1, from coordinate 25,462,882 downwards.
TCATAGGGGCGATAAAGACAGTTCCTAGCAATATGACCAGCGATGCCACAATTAAAGCAAGTCTGCTTCTTTAGATAGACGTCAGACGTGTACCCATTTGACTTTGGTGGCTGATATGGAGCTGGTTTGCCTTGTGTCTGCTTCCTTGTCTTGTCTGCAGCTCCAGATTTGACTTTCTGCTGGTTCCTTGAAGCCTGAGTAGAACCTGTCCTCATTGTCTTTGTGCTCTCTGGATTTTCTGATGTTGAAGCATCATTCTTGCAATTACATCGGCAACTGCATGATCCAACTGAAGAAATGGGAGACACAGCTACTCCCTTGAGTTTTTCATTCTTCACTCCAGCTGTTGGTTTAATGCTTGGATGCTTGATGGTGATCTTTGGCCTCTCATCTTTAGGTTCACTTATCACTCCATTGGTTATTCCCTTGAACTTGGAGGAGAAGGATGGTAATTCATATCCTACTTCTGGTTCTTGGTCAAACATTGATCCAGATGTCATAAAGATCTTCCCCTCAGGCCGTGTCGTCAAGATCACCTTTTCCCTTTTGACTTCGTCAATTACTTTGAAGCATGGGGTTTCAATTTTAGGGTATGGTTTCAACACTATCCCAGCATCAGTAGACTTGGAGCTATGACATCTGTTATACTCCTGGCACTCAGCATCATCTCTTGATACGTCCTCTATTCTCCCTTCACCATATGTCATGTTTGCCTCGTTATCAATTTCTTCTTGAGTCAATGGTGTGGTTCCAACTAAGACACTATCAATAGGAGGAGCAGCTTCTTTATAATCAGACTTGGTTCGTTGAACTTGCTCCTCACTAAGAAGTATTCCTATAATGTCTCTGGGAACTGGTGTAAGAATAATGTTGTTTGCAGATAGAGATTTATCAGACTTTTCTGACCCACACCCAGTTTTATCTTTCCCAACTTGGCTGGTCACAACGGCATGTGACAATTCCTTTCCAGCATCGAGCATTCGCTTATTTCTTTCCTGATTGCAATCATACTTGACCTGCAGCTCGTTATATTTTTGTTGCAGTTCATCCAGTTGCTTCTTTAGCTCACCAATCTCAATCTTAGCCTGATCATATAAAATAGACTTCTCCGTTGCTAGCTTTTGATATTTCACAATATCTAGTTTCTGAGCTTTTACCTTCTCCTCATTCTTTTGCCATCTACCCTTAAAAGAACTCCTCTCGCACTTTATCTCAAACAATTTTGACTGGTAATTTTTACAAATTTGTCTGAGTCCAGGAATTATACGAGCACAAGTAGGATTGGGGCATATCTCAGTATTGTCAACTTCAGCTGCGAAATCATCCTTGTTCTCAACCAAATTATTTTCTTCAACCACTGAACTCATTTTCTTAATTAGATATGCAGCTTCTGAAAATTTAGAAAAATCGGCAAAAACGGCAGAATCGGCAAAAGTACTATTCAAAGAATAGTGTCAAAAACTTAAAACTGAAAAACGGAGGCCTTCGGAGTGGAATTTGGGGGTCCAAACGAGCTCCCCTGGACATTAGTCCACGATAATTCTGGGGCTCAGTGTCACGAACGTCGTGTTCAAATTTGAGCTTCTAACTCCAAACGAGTCAAAAGTTACGCCCGTTTCCGTGAAAGTGTGAAAAAGTTACTTTTTGCCGCAAAACCCTGTTTCCGATCGTAAACAATGTTTCCGATCGTAAACACCCGTTTACGATTGAGACAAAACAGCTGGTCGTAATCTCCTGATCGTAAACACACAACCGACAGAAGAAATCGTAAACTTGATTACGATGCCCGATTACGATCCCGAAAGTCGTAAACTCCTGTTTCCGATCCACCAAAATCGTAAACTCTTCTTTCCGATGAAAAATATCGTAATCACCCAATTACGATCCTGCAAAATCGTAAACACCGTAAAAATTGATTCTTGATCTCGTAAACTCTCTGATGACGAAGATCTTCAACAGATGAGGTCGTAAACACACTGAAAACCCAGAAAAACGCGAAGAACAGCAGTAGCAGAAATCGTAATCACCCAGAAACCCTTCAAATCTTCAAAAACAAGAACTAAAACCCAGAAAACTGCTTGAATCTATATCGTGAGAGCCTCGAATCTAAGATTCTTGGCTCTAATACCAATTATAGGTCCTGAAATCTCCCAAACACACGATATCTAATCAAACACGAGTGCGGAATCCTCGTATAAGATCGATTCAAGAAGAATAGTAGAAGAAAAGACTAGATCTAAGTAAAAGATGAAGTCTTGATTGAAGAACAACTACTAATATTGAAGCTTGATGAACATGGATCGTAAACACCAAATAAGGCAGAAATCATAATCTGTAATATCCAAGCTTAGTTAATCATAAACACAAATGGGTTTATATAGGTACCCAATGGGTTTACTATTGGGCCCCTTGTGGATCATAAACCCAATAGTAAACCCAAACCCAATTATAAACTAGCCTAAATACTATAGCAAACTAGCCTATGATTTTAATGAAACCCTCTAAGCCCAGCCCAACTTATTTAATATTACAAGCCTTATAATCTAGCCTCTACAGTAATTGTGGAAGCTGAACCTGCACAAGCAACAACTGAGGCAGAAAACACTGTGGAAATTGATACGGTTGCGCATGATTCTGAGTCAGATGACGTAACAGAGATTGATACCGGAGAGACTCCTGGCGATGACCTACAAATTGGGAATTTGGACTCGTCTATTCCAGCCTCTGCTGTTGAAAAGACTCGAATTCACAAGATACATCCTACGAATCAGATCATCGGGCCGGTTGACAAACGTTTCACTAGGAGTCAGTCTAAGAAATTGAACACATGTTTGTATTCCTGTTTCATTTCACAAGAAGAGCCTCCCACTGTTGTTGCTGCCCTCTTAGATGATAACTGGATTGAAGCCATGCAAACAGAGTTACTACAATTCAAATTGCTCAATGTCTGGCATTTGATAGATCCTCCTCCGGGCTTAAAGCCTATTCCTGTCAAATGGTTCTTCAAAAACAAGAGAGACGACCGTGGAATCATTATTAGAAATAAAGCCCGCTTAGTTGTGAAGGGGTACATGCAAGTTGACGGCATTGATTACGAAGACATCTACGCACCTGTCGCTCGTCTGGAGGCAATACGAATCTTCCTGGCTTATGCCGCATCAATGAACATCACTGTTTATCAACTTGATGTGAAGACCGCGTTCCTCTAGGGAGAGCTTGACGAAGACATGTTTGTAGAACAACCTCCGGGGTTTGTTGACAAATCTTTCCCAAAGAAATGTTACAAACTGGATAAGGCCCTCTATGGTCTACACCAAGCCCCAAGGAAGTGGTATGACACGTTATCGACATATCTGCTGTCAAACGGTTACAAGCGAGGGGTAATTGATCAGACACTATTCATTCGACATGTTGGTGAAGATATGCTGTTAGTGCAAGTGTATGTCAACGATATCATTTTTGGTTTAACAAACGTCGGCCTATGCCATGCATTTGAGGAGTTAATGAAGAAGAAATTTGAGATGAGTGCAATGGGTGAGTTGACAGTGTTTCCTTGGAATTCAAGTGAAACAGAAACCGGATGGCATTCTTATCAGCCAAGGGAAATATGTGAAAGAGATCCTGAAGAAGTTTGGGTTTCAAGATTCTAAAGGCTTCTCTATGCCCGTCGTCACTCGCCACAAGTTGAATCAAGATCCGGAAGGTGCTTGTGTAGATTAGCACCTATACAGGTCTATGATTGGCTCTCTCATGTATCTGACTGCAAGTCGTCCTGACATCATGTTTGGTGTCTGCCTATGTTAACATTTCCAGAGCAAGCCAAAAGAATCGCACTTAATGGCCGTGAAGAGGATTTTCCGATACTTGAAGTCCAATCCAAATAGAGGACTTTGGTATCCTAAAGATCCGCTCTTTGACCTTCAAGCCTTCTCAGATAGTGACTATGCTGGTTGTGAACTCAATCGTAAGTCTACGACGGGATGAGCTCAGTTTTTAGGGAATCGTCTGGTCTCATGGCAATGCAAAATCTCCGAGATCATATATTTGAAGCTTCTTTCATACATTTCTCCTCAGACTCCGATAAGGAAGAAGATGATCCTAAGGAATCGGCTGCCCCAGAACCTGCTTTCACAGGGTAGCCCGGTCCTTCTGAAAAGGATAAAGGAAAAAGGATATTAACCCCTAAAGAGATTGCTGAGGAGTATCTGAAAAGGGAAGCTGAGAAAGATAGGTCTTATCGAGCTCTTATTGAAGAAACACTCAGTGAACAGAATCGACTGCTTGAGGAAAAGGCCGAAGCGCTCGAAAGATATGAATTAGGCCATCCTCCTGCTGCAATCTATGGAAATGGCTCGAGTACTTTACCAGATCATTCTGCGTCAACAAGAACAGATGAACCGAGGATTCGCATTGTCACAAAATTGGAGGGCACCTATGTGGATGAGGAAGACACCTCTGAAATAACACATATGGTCAGATCTCTAATGAAAGACAACTTCTCTTTAGAATATCTGATGAGTCTTACTGAAATTGAGTTGACCAAGCTATACACTGATGAAGAGAGGTTAAATTCACACCTTCCACAAAATCAAACTGTTGAAGCTGAAACCGATCCGCTGGTTGATATCTTTGCTGACACCACCAAAACTGTTGAATTCCTCCCCATCCGAGATCATCTTTCAGATTTAATTCTGGACATAGGCAATACATATCTTCCTCCAAATGAGAACTCGTCTGATGAAGCTCCTGATTCTGAAGAATATATTAAAGCCACTACCAACAGGATGACTTTTGAGGCACTTCGCAACTACTGTAGATTCAAAAACATTGATAAGAAGGCTTATAACAGAAAGAAACTTAAAGGTTTACGGGAGTTTGTGGAAGAGTATTGAAAGACCAAACATCTGGCAAAGCTTGAAAAGATAGAGAGCAAGAACGGGCTGAGGCACTCAAAAGGAAAGACAATCCTCCAATCTATGATCAATGGGAAAAGATGGCACCAAACCTAAAGGCTATGCAACAATTTGCTGCCAAGAACTTAAGGAAAATGCCAAGTAACCCAAAGGTCAATCATGGGATGAAAATCTTGGGATGGAAATATGATGAGGCCTTTGCTGCATTTCTGGTGAAGAGGCGGAACGGATATGTGCAAATCTTCGGAAATTTCAAAGCCCTTCTCAGCTTGTTCTCTTCGGAGCTCAAGCAGCTGAAGTACCTGGAGTTGGTAAACCACTCTAACCATCAAAAGGGTATTCGAGCTGCTTATCAGGACAAGTAATTCAATCAGAATCCTGAAGAAGAGAGAAAGGCTCAAATTGCTGAAGAGAAAAGACGTCTCCGTGCCCCTCATCGAGGAATGTTCAAAGATATTGGGAAGGAGGTGAAGACAAAGACTATCCCAGGGAATCAGAAAGTTGCTCCAATAAACAGCTGGTACTACAATGGGATGACTCATGAACTAGTGATTGAAAGAGTTGGTGCTGAGCCTATCAGAATATTTGCAGCAATAGAACTCACACTACTCTCAAGATCCTATTTGAAGCTGATATATTATGAGAAGATGCGGACAATCCAGGTTCGACTGAGACCATATGAATGCTATGATGCCAACTATTTTTTTATGTTTTTAAATTGGTGGTGTACAAGGCTTGCAGATATGGGTAAACTCACACTTGATGCATAACTCCTTAGAAATGCAAACTGCTGGTTGATAGAAGAGCATGGATCGAGTGTCATTCTTGATAAGGCAAGAAGATTGGTCGAGTTGAACAACTTCAATGACCTGAAAAAGCTTGTCTGGCAAGATCTCTGGAGGCTGTACGATATGGGAATTAAAGTACTTTCTGACAAATACAAAGAGGCAGCTAGAGAGAACTGGAGATTCCTGCTCAAGCTGCTCGGTCAAGTTGCATAAGTTCAAAGGTTTGCATTGCCAAAAAGGGTGGAAATTGTTAGAACCTATTTTGTTGGCAACACAAACTATTCACCGTTAAGTATTGCTGGGGAAGACCTTTTTGATGTCCTATTTAGTTTTTATACTTAGTTTTGTAATAGACTTTGAACTTGTACTTAGAAACACTTTTTTTATGAATCTAACGTACTTGTTTCTTTCTCTTAGCGAACTTCTGTGAATTGAACTTAGCGGACTTGTTTAACACTTATCATATTTGCTCAAAGTTTGTCTTAGCGTACTTGATTTGTTCCTAGCGAACTTGTTTACTTAGCAGACTTGTTTCTAAACTTAGCGAACTTGTTATGCTCTTAGCGAACTTGTTAGCGGACTTGTTCATTCTTAGCGAACTTGTTAGCGAACTTGTTTGTACTTAGCGGACTTGTTAGCGAACTTGTTACTGCTTAGCAAACTTGTCTAATGCCTATCGAACTTGTCTGTGCTGATAGAATATTTTGCTGAGATCTAGGTAATGATTGTGTGTGTCAAACATTCCTTTTGTCCTATGCTCTCTTGTAGTATATATATATAGTTAAGAAAACCCTATTGAGGGACGGCACTCCTGGAATATCCTACAAGAGAGCTTTTGTGTGTGTGTTCTTGGTGTTAGTGTGTGTTCTTGAGCTTTAGTAATCATCAATGGGTGAACATTGATGCAGATTCATCCAGAATCGACCATCACACATGATTTCCGCACTTGTGTGATGAATCATATGAGAACATGTTGCTCAAATCTGGTCCTGACATCTTCAGGAAGTTTGCGAACTTCAAATGAGAATTTGCTTATAAGGGTGAAATGCCTTTGATTAATGGTTCCCTTTTTAGGAGCTTCATCGCGAATGGCGAACTTTGGATCACGCCCAATCATTGCTGAAGGAATGCATGTGTCGTCAAGGTAAAAAAAACTAGTTTTTCCAGAGACGGTTTGTGGCAAGTTACTGCTGCAAATGGGGTCGAGTTCACGCCGTTTCTCGAATGTGTACCACTTTCCGGCCATGGTTAGACGGTAAAAAGCACGAAACAGGGTAACATTGGGCGGGATTCCAAGAGCCCGACAAGATAATTCAAAATGGTTTAAAATTGATAAACCTGGTGGGTTGCACTGGGCTATGTGGATCGTGAAAAATTCTAGGGCTTCAAGAAGAAATGAAGTGAACGGAATTCTATAATTCGCCTGCTTAAAGAAATCGAAATACAATCCTACTTTACCTTTAGGAAATGGGTGAATGGGTTCTTTAGGAACGGGTAATGTAGGGTGAAAACTTGAAGGAATGTGGAATTCTTCAACAAAAGTGTCAAGAACTTCTTGAGAAATCAAGCAATAAGAGATATCGAGGTTATGCTTTGTTGGGGCTTTTTCATTTTCAGGATTGGGGACTGATTTCGAAGAATCAGTCTTAGAAACTGATTTAGAATCATCAGTCTTGGGGACTGATTTGGGGGCGAATGATTTGATAGGTGACGACATTGCAAATAAATTAAAAAAGGAAAAAGATGAAAGAAAGGAGGAATGTCGGGGAAAAGAAGAACTGACCTGTAAAAACGATTGAAGATGAAGAAGACGGAGTAGAAAGCTTTTTTGGTGTTCAAGGAAAATCTTGATGAATAAAAAGGTAAGTAAAGAAATTATAAGGGTTCAGTAAGCGCATTTATAGGGGAAGTTTTAAAAGCCTGACGGATGTGACATAAAGTGTGAAGCGATGGTACTGTACAAGTAAATAAAGCGCATTGTCGGATGTGTAAAAATGAACCGTCAAAGGTAAATAGATGGTACGAAATTTTTAAATTTGCTTTTTTGAACGTTAAGTCTATTAATCCTAAACATTATACTTAATAGACTTGGGGACTTGATGAGTAGATGAGATCGTCGGATGTGTCTTCATATCCGATCATCGGACATCTAAGTCCTCAGGCAAATACTAGTGGCTCCGTAGGTATATGCAGGGCGAGGATCTGAGTCAAGATCCGAGCTGAAGATCAGAGAAGCGAGGTTGGAGGCCTATAAATACCCAAGATTGGACCTAGATTAGGGACTCTTGTATCTCTTGACTATGATCACTTGTAACCTTCTCAATCAATAAACATCACTTTCTCTCTCTAAGTTCAAATCTCATTCACTTTCTCTCTTACTTCTCTGATTTAGCGGCAAAGGTGTTCTTCGTGACACTTTTTCCTTTTTCACAATTAAAACCAGTGCCTGGTTAACAACATGAACAAGCTGATTATTTATTATTAGCTTTTTTCTCTTTCTCTTTTTCAGGTTGGATGTGTTTCTTTTAATGTTTGCAAATGGTTCTGTATTTCTGATTGAATTACCCAATGTGAAGGCATGTAGGAATATGTTGATTGAGACATTTGCATATCATAGGTGATGTTGTGCATGGTTTGGAGTTGTTTGTTAGCTTTTCTTGCCTTTTTGGTTATATGTTTCCTCTTAACGTTTGCTAATGGTCTGAAGGTCATCCGGATTGAAGACTTATTTACTGCCCATGCATTTCTGAAAGCTAAAAACAAGTTAATATTTTACATGTTAAAAGATTTAGATAAAGTTCCTTTGTATCTTTTTGTTGTATTATGTTATGTTATTACAGGTGCTAAAAAGGATTTTTAACCACTGGTATGTCTCTACACTTTCTAATATATGTGTATATGTATACTTGTTTCAATTTTGTAATTTGAGGGACAGTGTATCATTGTTATTTGTATTTATTTGATTTTTAATTTTGGAGAAGGCCATTGGTGTAATATTGATAATTATAAGAGTAATTTAGAAAATCATTTGATTAGAAACGTAAATGTTAGCTTATACCTTTACTAATGATCTTGTCTTAAATGTTGATGTATGCGATTAATGGTAAAATGTCATATACTAGGATGGCTTATGGAGAATGGACAGAAAATAAGAAGGGTTTTTAACTATTGGAATGAAAATAATAGGGATTCTTTTAAATTTCCTTTTTACTATTTTGCTAAATCCTTTTAGATATAACTAAATTGTGTATATGCATCTGCCTTATTTTTTTAATAAATTGAGTATACAGATGAAGTCATGATTCAATGTACGTTTCATATTCCCAACGCCAATATTATTGGTTCTGATCATTATTTGTATGGGTTTTAATTGTGAGCTTCAAAGGGGATCTGTGACAATTCCAGTAGGGGTATACACATTTGAGGTGGAGATTCAAAGGGGATCTATGACAATAAAGCTGAAACATGTGGTATGGTTTTTGGTTGATTCTTTTGTTTGGGCGAATTTAAATATTCTTTGGTTTATTTTGAAACGGCTGATTAAATTCTCATAAAGAATAAGGCTTCAGATTCTAGATTCTGACTGGAACTCTCAATTGATATAATTTCTTTGAACCATTGTATGGTACCATAAGATGTGCTAGAAGTCAAAAATAATTAGTCAGATTGAGTGGTTGACTTTCAGCAACTCAAACATGTCTGGTTTCATTGTTGGTTGACTTACAACAGGTCAAAACATGTATAGTTTTAATTTTACAATGTCAGATGGTAAGGCCAAAAAATAACGTTCATGCAGTTCACCATAGCAAACGCGCAACGCGCGGATCCCGCCAACTAGTCTATACTACTATATAATGAGTATTGCACAAGTGTCTTAAAATTAAGACACGTACAAATAATTGAGCAGGATGTACAAGCGACGAAAGCACTTAAAGAATCATCCATTTCACCTGCTTATCCCTTCATCCGTCCAACCTAGCTTAAAGCTTAAAGAAGCCTTAATTCAAAATCTGTCTCAAAATACAAACCTGCAGGTACCATATTTCGGAAAGGGGGCGTCTTTTTTATGTAGATTCAGGAAAGGGACTGTCTTTTTTTTTGCAGACTTTCAGGTACCAGATTCAATCGCTCTCACTCTCAAAAGCCACGAAGACATTTGAAATTCAAATCCAAACGTGAAGTCGCTCTCTCTCTCTCTCAAACCACCACATCGTCATCTTCCTCGCGCCTAGCTCTCCCAGGTATGTTTCCAACATTTTTAGGGTTTTAGTTTCTCGGTTTCCATTATCTGCTCATGGCAAATTAATCGATTTCTCAGATTTGATTATTAAGCCATTTTGTTTCAATTCTTAATTTCTTTTTTAGGGTTTTGATTTCTTGTTTCAGTGGAAAAGTCATGGTTCTTACAGAATCTTAGACTATTGAACTGCGAGGAATGCTTACGAATTCCAATATCACCAGATCGGTACACCTTTTTAATCCATCCTTGTTCTCTGTTATTTTTAGCATTCTATTGTTGAGTGAAATTGAAACTAATCTTGGAGTTTTCCTTGTTGATGTTTATTGCGTATATATTTACAATTGATGTTTACTTGTAGGTCTGGAAATCTCCCAAACACACGATATCTAATCTAACACGAGTGCGGAATCCTCGTATAAGATCGATTCAAGAAGAATAGTAGTAGAAGAGACTAGATCTATGAGAAAGATGAAGTCTTGAATCAATAATCACTACTATAGAAGCTGATCGTAAACTAGAAGCAACCAAGAAATCGTAAACTTGTAAACTTGGAATTTATATTGAAAAGCTTGTCTTACAATCATAATCAAGTGGGTTTATATACTACCCACTATACAAATCGTAAACTATATGGAAGCCCACATGGCCCAATCATAAACACTAAACAAGCCCACTAACTAGTAAATTATAAGCCCAAAACTAATATAAACTAAGCCCAACACTAATGTTCATGCCTTACATAAATATAGCCCTACAATCTTCCCCTAGGCATGAATCATTAGATCACTTACGGCAGCGGCAGATCAAACCTGAATGTGCTTTGTACGTTGTTGGACCACCATCCGTTCTCTACGACCCGCTTTGCAGTTCCATCAAAGATACCAACCCTTATAGCATTCTCCATGTCGTTTTCATCTCCAAGTATGGGTTGGGTGGCTAGGAGCTTGATGTCTCGCTCTCCAAATCTTAGCAAGTCCACTGGATCGTAAAATCGGAATTGCCTCATCGGCTTGCAGAGCACCACCACTTCATGAGTTGTCGGATCGTAACACCAGCAATCAAAATTTCTGACCAGTGTCCCATCTTCGATCTCCTCCAACATGTTAATGACTCTTGTACGCTTAGTGGGTGGCCTCCTAGCTTCACCAATGGGCTGCCCTGTCACTGGGTCAGTCCCTGTCTCTATCCATCTGACCTCTTTCAACTCAAACTCTGCAAAGTTGTTTTCTTGATGGCTCAGCAGGTTGTTGCGGATAAGATTTCCTTCAGGTCCATTCCACCTGTTTATGAAGGGAGCTCTCAAAAGGCTTCTGATCTCAGGCTCAGTCCAGGAGTGGAATTGACCACGCGTTTGATAATACTCCACAGGACTGTAGCCGTCACGGATCACGGCAAAGAGTTTCTTCTCGTTGTCATAATGCCAACACAAGATGGTCTCACGACTCCCACGTTTGTCAATTGAGCTCTCACCCACATCAATGGTGTATTGAGTGGGGGCTGGTCCCTGGAAGAACTCCCTGAACCAGTTTTCGTGGCATCTTGGTGCCTTGGAGATGATTCTGCCACTGCGGGCGTAATCAGACATATCAATGTTCTCATCTCCTTCATCTGTCTCCATAACATCTGCAGCCTGCATCCCCTGTGACGAACCTTGACCTGGGGTACCTAAGGAGTTGGACCCCACAACATCCTTCAATTCATCGAACTTCTTCCTCAGGTCCACCAGCATGTTGTACAGATATTTCATTCGGTCTTTGTCCGCCACCTCCTTCTCTCTCATATACTTGTTTTCTGCTTGAAGAGCCTTGATCTCATTCTCTCTAATTCTGTTTTGAGAGATCAGGAAATTGATCTGAGGATCAGCACTTATCCTCATATTTATTGGAAGCTCCGCTGCTTGAAATGGCCTGAAGCTAGGAGCAGCTGTAGGCGGAGCTTATTACAGGTGCAGCGCTCACTTGTCACTGGGCTTGGAACAGCGAATGTGTGATCAACCTCCAAGAATTGCCTATCTTCCTGAACAGGGCTTTGTTCATTCAGAATAGGGCTGGCATTCTGCACAGGGGCAGGTTGTTCTTCAACAGTTGTTGTTGTTGTTGTTGTTGTTTTTGTTGTTGTTGTTGTTGTTTCAGCTTGACTAGCTTGGCCTTGTGTAGCTCTGACCCACTTCTGGTTGAACAATCAGCACACTGGAGCTAGTTTTCTTGAAGCTAAATCTAACAGTCCTTGGGTCAGTCCTCTTCCTCGGAGAAGGTTCACGAGCAGGCAGTGGATCTTCTGATACCTCAGTCAACTCAAATTGAGTGTCAATGTCTTGAGGTACAGAATCACCAGAGGAAGAGGCATTCATCACATCTCTTGATCTTTTCAGACTCAAAGGCCCCAAATCTCCATATATATCATCATCTTCTGGATCAGCAAATATGTCATCCATGACATTTTCTTCGTCTGAAGGGATTGCCTCATGATCCTCGACCACATTCACAGCTGGAGTCACTGCAATGTCTTGGTCTTCAGCCACTATAGCATTCACCACTGGCACGTCAGCTTCAGGTTCAGAATCATCCATCACTTGTTCCCTTGCAACCTCTGGGAACGCACCCCTCTTAGCCCACTCCAGTCTACCTTCAAAAGATTGCTTACCCGGTCTATCTTGGGTTTGCAGGCCAAAAACTCCGATGTCCATCACCTTCACATCTAGTTTCTCAACCCTCTCCTCAATCATTGGATACTTCTTCATCACCACCATTTGGACGAACCTCGGTGTCATTAGAAACTGTTCTCTGGCACTTAGCGCTGCATTTCCTACCCAGTCAATCAGCATCATCTTTGAGAAGTTAAAGTCCCAATCTAAGGCCAATGCTACGAAGGCAGTTCCATGAAGTTGGTTTAACTGATCGAAGCTCGTTCTCTTGCCAAGGAAAGATTTCTGCATGTAATGCGCCAGACACCTCCAGTAGTGCGGCAGAAGCTTCTTAAAGATGGGCGGAAATTTTCCTTCATACCCCATTGATTGCGCACCTGCCAGAACTACCTCCTTCGGATACTTGATAGGATGAGAAGCATCATCAGTAATGTTCAGCCCTTGCCTTATATCTTCTTCCTCAATAACAATTTGTCTGTTCTGGACCGTTGCGGTAATCCTTGTCTTGTCGGAATTTGCCCTAGCAGAACCCCAAAATTCCCTGACCAGCATCTCATCAATGAGTACATTCGTCCTCAGTGCATGGTTGATTTTACATGTGTTCATCTCGGCCACCAGAGAGTAGAATAACTCCATATGTTTTTCAGGCGGGTCTTCCAGATAAGCAGGCATACAGTGATCCTGTTCATATTTTATGTCTTCGATAAGCATCTCTTCTGCCATCTGAGAAAGACAAGACATATGTATCAGACATATTTAATCAATACTGCTTTGATTGGAAACAATTTGAAATTCACTTGATTAACTCATTTAATTTGAAAATTTCTGAAAACTTCAATTGAATTATTCAAGTGAAATATTTGGATTTGAGTCATATGTTTCACAAACATTTGATTTATCTCAAAATTGATTAAGTTTGATCAAATTCTCAAGAATTATAAGTTAATGATTTTATTATGTAATTAATCAACTGATTACGATTCTAAGTGTAGGTTTACGATTCCAGATTGGGTTTATGATCCAAACAGGGAGTTTACGATTCTCTAAACGGGTTTACGATCAGGCCAGTTTAGGTTCAATCGTAATCAATCAGGCCCAATCGTAAACATCGAATTAAACGCGGAGCCCAATCGTAATCAATATTTGTCGGAATCTCGAATCGTAAACACATGTCGGAAACGCCGATCGTAATCGAAAATCGTAAACATCAATCGTAATCACTGAATCGTCGTCTTCTTCACCAACATTATCGTAAACGCCATTTCCGCCATAGTTGTACCTGCAAGACCTCGTAAACTACATCAAAAATATCACAAATATGCATACAACACTCATCTCACTACCTTTAACAGTTCTTAACACCAAATCGACTTCAAGTCTCGTTAAAAAGTCACGAAAGCAGTAACAAGAGAAGATGAGCAGAAATTAGGGCTCAAAACGCAAAAACTGAGAATACACAGGCAATGCTTTGATGAACCAGTTGGTTGACAAGGGAATCGTGGTCGGAAATGGATTACGAACACAAAGACGTGCTCGGATTGCACAGAGATGGTCGGAAACGAGGTTCCGGTGAGGACAACGGCGGTTAGGGTTTCGATAGCCGGAATCGTGAACGGAGGAGAAGAGGGGTGAAGTGAGGATCGCAAACAGTTTTGGGGTTTTTATACTCCTTTTTGAAATTTTCATTTACACCCCTTATACTTCAAAATTGTTTTAAACAACTCCCAAACCTTTAATTCTCTTAAAAATTGTTAACTTTGAGGTATAACTGAGAATTTTAACGAAGCTTCCCCTCAAACTTAGCCCCGAGTATCTGATCTTGATCAAAAACAATAAAACTTAAAATTTTTAAAGACAAACACAAAACTTGAAAAATGCACAAACTTAAGATAATCTATAAACTAGACAAAGACGTACTTACCTTGAGATTGATGTTTTTCATGGATCAAACCAGACAAATCATTAACTGAAGAACCCTTTTCAGCTTCCGTTACTCGACTCTCTAGACGAATGCTTAAAAAATTTTGAAATCACATAAACTCACATCCAGTTAAAAATTTCAAAGTGCTTAAATATGGTACATAATTACCGTTATGTTTAACCGTCCCCACACCCAATTGTTCATAGCAAAACCTACCCAACCTCAGAGTTTATTGAGGATTCACAAACCCCCAACTTGAGGAACCATGCAACACTGCTTTGACAACCACTTATTTCTTATTTTCATGAATTATCGGTTGGTGATCAGGTCGGCCGCATAAGCACGCAGAGAAGACCAACAGAATAATTTTCTTTTCTTTTTCTTTTTCACAATTTTCATATATATATATTTTTTTGAATTCTTTTCCTTTTTCTTTTTCTGTGGTGTTGTCATTTACAGTATAAACATGGCGTGTGAGAGAGTGAATACTAGGTAAATACCACTCTCAACCCATTTTTGCTGGGTCTCAGTTTTTTAAACTATGTAAACTAGGATGGAAACCTAAACATATATAAGTGTTAAGATTACTGCACTTACAATGGATGATCATTGTTTTTGATTTAGCTTACCGAACATCATCTTTGAGACGTCTTTCACTTCTGCCTTACACGTGTCAGTCTCCGATCGTCATGGAAATTTATATCACTTCCTACCAACTCAAGGCAAAACAAAAGACATCATAAAAACCTCAAACAGATATTTTTTGAATTTTCTGAGACAATTATATTTCTTCCCCTGTTTTTATGAGGCTTTTGAAAACAAACACTATTTTTGTTGTTTTTAAGATTTCTTAAAAAATAAAAAAATAATAATAAAAAATTTGATCAGATCATTCCTCGAAGGCAATCATCCGAAGGCCTTCGACACACATTTCAAAATTAGGACGCGGGAGGGGTTTTGTGAAAATGTCCGACACATTCTGATCGGAGCTTACCTTTTGAAGCTGAATTAGCTCCCGATCATAGCAATCTCGAATGAAATGTACCTTTATGTCTATATGCTTGGTTTTAGAATGTTGGACGGGGTTTTTCACAATTTCCAGAGCAGCAGCATTGTCGCAAAAGATAGGAGTGTTAACGAATTCCATACCGTAGTCTGTGAGCTGGTTTTGGATCCATACTACCTGTGAAGTACCGGCAGATGCGGCCACGTACTCAGCTTCGGCAGTTGATTTTGATACGGTATGCTGCTTTTTGCTCTGCCAGGAAATGAGTCGATCGCCCAGATATTGACATCCTCCAGTGGTTGACTTCCGATCCAAGTCACTGCCTCCATAGTCACTGTCAGTATATGCATACAATTGAAAGTCAGTGTTCTTTGGGTACCAAAGACCAAGCCTAGGCCTGCCCTTCAGATACCTAAAAATACGTTTAACAGCATTTAGATGAGAAAGTTTAGGGTTAGCCTGATAGCGAGCACACAAGCAAACTGCATGCATAATATCTGGCCGACTTGCTGTTAAGTACATCAGCGAACCAATCATTGATCGATACGTGAATTCGCTCACTGACTCCCCGTCTGCATCTGCTGACAAAAGAGGTCGGGATGCCATTGGAGTTGAAATTGGCTTTGAGTCTTGCATCTTGAATTTTTCTAGAATCTCATTCACATATTTGGCTTGGTGAATAAGAATCCCAGATTCATCTTGTTTTACTTGCAAGGCTAGGAAGAAACTCATCTCCCCCTGATCGCTCATTTCAAACTTCTTTCTCATAATCTCTTCAAACTCGGTGCACAAATCTTCATTGGTTGACCCGTAGATGATGTCATCTACGTAAACTTGCACCATGATTATGTCATCCTTCACCCTTTTCCGAAACAATGTCTGATCCACCACCCCTCTCGTGTATCCATTCTCCACCAGATGTGTTGATAGCGTCTCGTACCACGTTCTTGGAGCTTGATGTAACCCATACAAAGCCTTGTCCAGAAGATACACATAATCTGGATGCTCCTCATCTACAAACCCCGGTGGTTGAGACACATAAACCTCTTCATTCATCTCAGCATATAAGAATGCTGTCTTGACGTCCATCTGGTGTACCGTGAAATTCAGATAAGATGCAACCGCAAGAAATATACGAATAGCTTCCAGTCTTGCCACAGGTGCATACACCTCATCATAGTCAATTCCATGGATTTGTCGATGACCTTGAACTATTAACCTTGCCTTGTTTCGAACGATTATACCCGTGTCATCCTTTTTGTTCTTATACAACCAACGAGTGGGTATAACCTTCTTGTCGTCTGGCCTCTTGACTAGTCGCCACACTCCCAGCTTTGAGAATTGATTTAATTCATTGTGCATGGCCTCTATCCAATTCGGATCTCTGAGAGCAACCATCACATTCGGAGGCTCAATCTGGGAGATAAAACATGAGTACATGCAGAAATTGATATCCCCTGTACGGCTTCTAGTTAAAACTCCTGCAGACACTGGTCCAAGAATATTGCTAACTGGATGATCCTTGTTGATCCTGGATACCTAGACATCTGGCACAGACACAGAAACAGGCAGATTAGAAGAAACAACATTATCATTTATATCATTTATACCTGAACTTTGTGGAATTTCTGAATCATTATCACAAGTTCCTGAAGTTCCCGGAGCATCTGCGTTGACATTTGTGGGAACAGGAACTGGTGCCTTCTCACAGACTCTTTCAGTGTGAGGTCTTGATTCAGATGGCTGAGTGATAATCTCTTCTTCTTCACCCAAATTGTGAAGCTCATTCGAAAACTTGAATCCTTCAAACAGAGACCCATAATTGAAAATCCAATCAGGTCCGGTCCCTGCATCCGACGGATTGTCCTCAAGCCAGTCCACGTTGAATGCTTCAATGATCAAACCGGTGGTCTTGTTATAGACACGATAAGCACTATTTCCCGAATAACCAACGAAATAACACTCATCAGCTTTCGCCTCGAATTTCCCCACGTCGGACTGTATCAGTACCGTGCACGGACATCCAAATGTCTTAAAATATCCCACCGTTGGCTTTTCTTTATAGACAATCTGATACGGAGTTTTCTCATGACGCTTGTTCAACAAAACGCGATTCTGCACGTAGCACGCCGTATTGACCGCTTCAGCCCAGAAGAAGATTGGTAGTTTAGCTTCACACATCATTGTCCTTGCCGCTTCAATGAGTGTCCTATTTCTTCTCTCAGCTACTCCATTTTGTTGAGGGGTGTAGGGCGCACTAAACTGTCTCTCAATCCCCTTAGCCCCACAAAACATATTCAACTCAGCGTTCTTGAATTCCGTTCCGTTATCCGATCTGATAGCTTTGACCTTCTTGTTCAGCTGATTCTCTATGAGAGTGACAAACTGTTTCACTAAGGCCGGAGTTTCATACTTGTTTGACAAAAAATAGACCCAAGTAAAACGTGAGTAGTCGTCCACAATCACGAGACAGTAGGAGAATTTGCTGATGCTCTGAACTTGCATAGGCCCAAATAAGTCCATGTGTAGAAGTTGTAGAACTGATGACATAGAATTTGCTATCTTCGGGCGGTGTGGCAACTTGTGCTGCTTCCCCTTCGCACATGCCACGCATTTTTCCACAGTTGAGAAGTCTTTGATGGGCAGCTTTCTGACATGCTCTCCCTTTGCGAGCTTGGTCAGATTCTTCATATTTGCATGCCCCAGACGACGATGCCACAACATAGCCAAATTTTCGTTTTGTTTTGAGATGAGGCATGCTTCTTCTGACGTTGGAGGATTGCCCATGTTGAGAAGATATGAATTTGAACGTCTTGGAGTACGCATCAGTATGCACTCCTCGGGAATCTTCACGCCGGGCTTCAAAATAATGCATTCCTTCCGATTGAACATCACAGAATAGTCTTTGTCACAGATCTGAGAAACACTCAGCAAACTGTGAGACAGTTCCTCCACATAGTGTACGTCAGAAAAAGACAGATTTCCACTTCTCACAACACCTTTCTTGCTAATTCTACCACCCACACCACCTGCAAATGAAACTCCTCCACCATCGAAATCCTCTACATCTTCCAAAAGGGACAGATCTCCGGTCATGTGTCAGGAGCAACCACTATCAACGTACCAGAGATTGTTGATAGATCTTCTTGGCTGTCCCTACAAGAATCAGAAATTAGTGAGATCCAGGTACCTAGGCCATAACAGATCTGGGCACACCTTTTGCATCAATGTAGTTAACTAATTGAAGAATCATTTCAGACTTTGATCCAGACACATTCTCATTTTGAATGTTGACTTTTGGTTTCCATGTGGTGGTTTTCTCTGGTTTCAACACAGTTGTTGAATTATTCACAGTCACAGGTTTCTTTTATGGTGAAATGACCTTTTTACCAGTTGGCTTTTTAACCGGTATCCACTCAAGTTTCAGTTTAGTATACACAAGTTGTTTTGTTTGAGTGACACCTTTTTGTTTCAAAACCTGTTGCTCGGCTTTCGCTTTGCCATTAGGTTGATTAGCTCTTTTTACTTTAGCCACTTGTTTTTCAACAAATTCTGGTTTTATCTTGTGGTAAACTCCTTTAGATACATAAGTTTGTTTTGGAGTTCTGGTCACATTCCACTTATCAACAACAGGCTTTGTCACAGGTGCCTTTGCGTTTAAAACCTTAGACTGTTCAGTCTTCATTGGTTCAAAACACTGCTTCCCCTGAAACACAGCTTGTTGCTTCTGCTTTTGTTTTTGCTTTTCTCCTGTCATCATTCTCTCCAACATACTAGTCCGTGGGTTTTGCGGATAGTATGGTTGGTAAGGTCTATTCACACAGTTAGCTGCAAAATGTCCTGGCTTTCCACATTGAAAGCAATTCATGAGTCTAGGCCCATTGACATGACTACAGAGGTACGAACGTCTTGGGTAAGACGACTTCCACTCTGGCTTATCATCCCATTTGTGTATAACACATTGTTTATCCCTATCAGATTGTGTAATTAAACAAAATTGTTCTGATTTAGATTTGTTTGTTCTATTAAAAGCTGACACAACCTGAGGATAAGCAACAAAGTCTTTGGGCTTAGTCTCACGACCTATTTTTGTGTTAGGCACACGAATTTTATAACCAGACACTTTTTCATTTGATTCAGAAACATTTTTTAACAACGACGTAACTACTTGTTTTGACTTGGATGTCTCTAGTTCTGACACAAGTGCCATTACATCATCCTTAGGTAAACATAAACTAGAGCTACTAGAACTACTAGAACTACTAGACACGTGACTCTCTTCCACTCTCTGACATTCGGCATCCTTCTTTGAAATGTCTTTGATTTCTACTTCATCTGCACAATAAATAGATACATCAGAAGAACTCACACAGTTATTCAGAGAAGTATTTGATGGTCATGCTTCACACGCGTCTGTCATCACTCTATCCTTATTACCCAACCCATAAGTCATGTGTTTTTCATTTTCCATTTCCTCTTCTGTCAAAGGCTTCACTCCAACCAAGACACTATCTAAAGGAGGTCCTTCCTCATGCATTTCCGATGCAGATCTATCTATCTGATCCTCCTCTAAAATCATTCCTATTACATCTTTGGTTTTATCTTGAGGAACAACGTTCTTGTTTGCAAAGCTAATTCCTATTCCACCTTTGTCCTTACCCATTCTAACCTCAGTAATGCATGTGTCCAGAGATTTACTAGCCTGTAACATTCTTTTGCTTCTCATAAGATTTATATCAAGCTTAAACTGCAACTCATTGTTTTTATGCTTAAGTTCATCTATTTGCTTAGTAAGTTCTGCTATTTCTAACTTAGCATTGTCATACAGATAAGCATTCTCAGTTGCAAGTTTCTTATATTTCACTATGTCTAATTTCTGGGCTTTAACATTTTCTTCGTTCTTTTGCCATCTACCCTTAAATGAGCTCCTTTCACATTTTACCTCAAACAATTCTAATTGAAAATTTTTGCAAAATTGTCTAAGACCAGTAATTATACGATCACAAACAGGGTTAGAACATACCTTGGTGTGGTCAGCTGCCATAGCTTCATTCTCCTCAGGTTCATCTTCAGTAACAACAAAAGCATGCTCTTCCTCATCATCATCATCCATTGCAGTCATCATAGCATGTGTCAGGCTCAGATCCTTCATTTGGGAGGTCCAGTCATATCCTCCTCCTTCCTGTACTAT
This sequence comes from Deinandra increscens subsp. villosa, assembly GCA_039602395.1. NCBI lineage: Eukaryota > Viridiplantae > Streptophyta > Magnoliopsida > Asterales > Asteraceae > Deinandra > Deinandra increscens. Next base: position 25,442,179 of record JBCNJP010000006.1, on the reverse strand, counting down.
CAAAGCGCTTGTCTCTGCCTTTGCCTTCCCATCAGCTGGTTTCTTTATCTCTGCTTTCTCCTTCCTTGGCTTGCTACACTCTCTTGCAAAATGCCCATATTCATCACAATTGTAGCACCTAAGCTTGGTTTTGTCAAACCCCATTCTGATCTTGTCTTGATCCTTCCAAACATTTCTCCCTGTAGTCGCCATGAACTTCTTAGCCCTGAACACAGCCATAGCCATCTGCCAAGAGACATCCAACATCTCCACATCCTCTGGATTTATCAGATTAAGCTCTCCTGATAGGATCTCAGTAGGGATTAGGGTTCCGGCCATTAAAGCATGATAACTGTTCATGAATCCCATACCAAGTGCAAAATTGGGATCATTGGCAGCCTCAGAATTTTCACCTCCACTCGAACTAGATTGAGGTTGTGCTACAAATGCATTTGTTTTAGTCACAGAACTTGATCCACCTCCAACAGACTTTCCTTTCTGCTTCACATCCACTTCTTCCGACAACAAAGCTTGATTCAGTTTCCCAGCCAAACTAAGAGAGCTTATATGATTCAACTCACGCTGCTTATCATCAATAAGCTTGGACTTCAACTTGTTGATCATTTCATCAAGAGACAGCTCACTCAATTTGTTGTTGTCCTTAATGATTGAGATATTGGTGTTCCATGACTTTGGTAAACTGTTCAGCAGCTTCAAATTCTTGTCTTCCAATTCCGGCTCCACACCATAACTTGACATTTCTGCCATCAGAGATACAAACCTTTGCACTTGCGCTTCAAACGATTCACCTTGGATATGGTTGAACAAATTGAATTTCTGCTTCAACATTTGCTTTCGACTTGCCTTAATGTCCGGATTTCCCTCATAGGCAACAATCAATGCATTCCAGAGTTCCTTCGCCGTCTTGCAATGCTTAAATCCTTGAGCAATGTCAGGTGTTAGTGCCATGGTCATAATTGCAAACGCCCTCTCAGCCTTGTTACACCTTTCCCAGTCCTCATCTTCAAACTCTTCTTCAGTCTTAGCCTTTCCTGCTTTAGCTCCTTCTCCATGAGTAGGTATGTGTGGTCCATTAATTACCGCTCTCCACAATCTCAAGTCAACACTCTTCAAATGGTTTTCAAACCTGTACTTCCACTCCAAAAAGTTATCCGCCGAAGTGAGTCTAGGTGGACGAGTGATAGAGCCAATCTCGAAGTCCAACTTCTGATACATACTTGGTTCAAAATCCATCCCGATAGCTTAGGAAACTTAAAACTAACGTCCAAATGTCCAAAAATATGAGCTTACGATAAAAACAACCCGATTACGATCGTAAATGGATGATTACGATCGTGAATACTGTTTCCGATTATACCAAAAAACGTATACTCCTTACCGCCTTAAAAAGTCGTAAACTGAGATTACAATCCTTGATTACGATCCCGTAGTCGTAAACTCCTGTGCCCGATCCTGCAAAGTCGTAAACTTCGTTTCCGAGCCAACCAAATCGTAAACTCGATTACGATTAACAAGTACAATCGTAATCACTTTTCTCCGGGTCGTAAACACGATAAAGGTCGAATCTTGATGTCGTAAACACTCAAACTCAGCAGATCTTCAATGAACTCAGTCGTAATCACCGATGAAACCCAGAAAAACCGATCGTAATCACGAAGAACAGCAGCAGCAGGAATCGTAATCTCCAAAAACCCTCGAATCTTCAACAAACACGAACTAAAAACCCAGAAAACTCTTGAATCAATATCGTGAGAGCCTCGAATCTAAGATTCTTGGCTCTGATACCAATTTTAGGTCCGGAAATCTCCCAAACACACGATATCTAATCTAACACGAGTGCGGAATCCTCGTATAAGATCGATTCAAGAAGAATAGTAGTAGAAGAGACTAGATCTATGAGAAAGATGAAGTCTTGAATGAATAATCACTACTATAGAAGCTGATCGTAAACTAGAAGCAACCAAGAAATCGTAAACTTGTAAACTTGGAATTTGTATTGAAAAGCTTGTCTTACAATCATAATCAAGTGGGTTTATATACTACCCACTATACAAATCGTAAACTATATGGAAGCCCACATGGCCCAATCATAAACACTAAACAAGCCCACTAACTAGTGAATTATAAGCCCAAAACTAATATAAACTAAGCCCAACACTAATGTTCATGCCTTACATAAATATAGCCCTACATTACTCCTTGGTGAAGAAGTTGATATTTTTAACTTTGATGCCTCATTTAGGTTGAACCATATACGCTTACAAAATGGGGACAGATTTCGAACTGTTTCATATAGCAATTGCTTTTGCTCTGAGAAACCCCTGTAAGTAATCATCATTTTGAATCATTATCTAATTTATTTTCAGTTATTGTTGCCATTTGATTTGTTGTTGCCATGGTTCTTAAGAATTTATCCATAGCATACTCGGTTCCTTTTGAAACGTCATCTGTTTAAATCAGTTCCTTTTGAACTATGATGATATTATCAGGTACAAAGCTTGCAAATACCTCCTCTGATATAGGGTACAAGACTTGTAGTATTCTTAATTTGAAATTCAAATCCTCTCAGATCTACTCCATGACGAAACTCAGATTCGAAAGTTCAGATCTCTCTCTTGGCATCCACCCACCTTCCTCACACTCGGAATCGATTATTGTTGTTCCTAGATTCACCTGCAGTGGTGGCGGCATAGGTATTATCTGTGTCTTCTTTATATTTACCATCGTCCTCTTTTGTTTGGTTCTCACGCCGAAATATCCTCAAAAAAGTTTGGTTATTCAGTATGACTTCTGTAAATCGAAAGTTGTTCTGAATTAGGTTTAGGATTTCGTTTGTTGGCTTTCATGTTGGTGTTGTTCTATTTTGATCCTGAATCGTTCCCATTCTACCTAACTTGTGAGCTAAAAGTTATGATTTTCTATTAATTTTTTTGGTTTTGTTGTTTGAATTTTGTGTTGATCACTTGTTTGAATATTGGCTTTATTTAACTTTGATCAAGACAACTCAGAGGGCACTTCCAATAATTTCCATAAACATTATTGAAGTTTTAGATATCTTATAGAAAGTGGTTTGTTTTGTGATTTGTTTCAAGTTTGTTAAGCCTTCAGAAATTAGACCATTTGGCGTTTTTGTTTGTCATATCTTCTACTCTTTTAGCCATTTTAGGAGAGTCTTATTAGCCATTTTCATCTCTGCTACTATTTTAAGTTATTTAGTAAGTTTTAGAAGTTTTGTTTTTCATCTATGCTACTGTTTAATGTCATATCTGCTACAGTTTTAAGGTATTAGGAAGTTTTAGATTTTTTTTGTTTTTCATCTTATTAGCAGAAGCATGTTGTGACTCTATATCCAAAAGGTTAGGCTTTTTATGTTAGGTTTTAATCTCCAGCCTCCATCTCTGTGATTTTTTTTGGCTATTAGCTGCACTCAAAATTGCATAACTGGTGTTAGGCCTGTAAACGAACCGAACGAACACGAACAGTGGCATGTTCGTGTTCGTTCATTTAACTTTAAGAGAACATGAACACGAACACGAACATTAGTCGAACAAAAAATTTCTTGTTCATGTTCGTTCATTAAGGAAATGGTCATGTTCGTGTTCGTTCGTTTAAGACTAGACGAACGGTTCAAGAACATAAACGAACATAATTTTAAACGAACATAAATTTAAGCGAATATAAAGAACCACACCTTGTTTCCAACAATGTCAATAATCAAGAAAAACATCTAAACGAATGGTTTAAATGCTCATAAATCATTCCAAAATCGGTAAAGACTCATCCAACAATATTAATTTAAGTATTTTATTAATAAAATTTCTTATATTATTATATGAATAAATATAAAAAAAACGTAAATGAACATAATCGAGCATAAACGAACACACATACATTAACATAAATAAACGAACGTTCACGAACATAAATGAACGAACGAGACAGTTGTTCATGTTCGTTCATTTAATTAAATGAACAAAAAAATTTGTTCGTGTTCGTTCATTTAGTAAATAAACGAACATAAACGAACTTCCCGCCGAACGGTTCACGAACTGTTCACTGAACGTTCGGTTCGTTTACAGGCCTAACTGGTGTTTTGAAAATGGTTATTTAATCATTGTTGTAATATTCCCTTTTTATTTTTTAGGAAACTGATTTTTGTAATTAAATAATCTGTCCCATTTGGTGTTGTTTTGTTTTTATAGTGTATGTTTCCGTTGGTGGGCTATAAGATCTAAAAAGTAATCAGTTTAATATTAGCTTGTAAGAAATCTAATTGTCTAAGCAGATGGAAATCAAGAATCTTTTACTGTTTCAGATTATTACGTTGACCTATTTGGAACAGTTACATTTTGAGACCTTAAAAGTTGTGTTTCAAGCATAAAATTTGTCTCTGTTTTCAAAGTTAAAAGCTTTCTAAATCTTGGAATAACTTAATTTTATAGTTAATTGTGTTCCATGGTTAGATTTATTTTTATTTTTATATATCTAATATCATATTTATTTTTTTATTTTTTTATTTTTTTTTTTGCAGGTTTTCGTGGTGCTTTTTCTAGCTTGGTTGTAAGGTTAGTGGACTTTTTTTTCTTTTACTATTGATGTACACTTTAAAGGAACATTCTTGCATAAATTGTAGATGAAACTATGAAAAGGGGCTTAGTAAATAGGATGTGGTCATTCATACAATTTACTTAAGTGGGCTATTAATCAAAGTTTTTATTAAAGTTTGCCTCCGTGGGTATTAACAGTGGTTATTATTGGACAATGGAAATTTATGCTTTGAAGATTATATGAATATCCGATATGTTTTGTACCTCATTTTTTACCAATTTAGATTCTGCAGTATGATGAAGCTAACATGTTTGATAACAAAAAGAAGTTGTTTGTATTTCATTCAATCTTAATTAAGTTTTAGTTCCATTCCAGAAGAGCTCCAACTCATTCATAAGTAAATTGTAATTGTAGAACTGGATAGAAGAACTGTCATCATTTATGAAGTCAATTGATAGGAAATATATGCTAAGAGTTGGTCTTGCAGGATTTTATGGTCTTAATAGTCCTAAGAAGGATACAGTAAATCCAGAATTTTGGGCTGCTGATCTTGGAGCTGATTTCATACTTTGCTTTTGCACGCGCAACCGTTGACTTTGCTTTTGTTCATAATTGTTGAGTTGTTTTCTGTGGTTATTTTAGTTTTCTTTTTATAACTCATATCATATTTATTCCTTCTTGCAGGTTGTCTCCCTGTTTTTTCAGCTTTCGTTGGATGGCAATTGTTCCTTACACATTGGAAGTTGTGAACCTCAGACTCAAGCTTTCTAAGAACCAATGCAGCAATATCCTGGCACATCTAGCACAAATAAAGGTCTTTTATTTGTTTTCTTGTTAGCTCATTGTAGATGCACCAGGTGTTGGTTAGCTTTTAAGATAAGTTTTTGTTTTTTTCTTAAGAAACATCTAAAGAGGACCGGCACAGGAGTTGGAGCCATACATCAAAGAATTAAAGCCACCACGATCATGGCCTATCTACTTAAAGAACTTCCACCCCAAGATGAGGTACCCTCATGTACAGGTAAAATCACTGGCCACCTAGTGATTTTACCAGCATAATAAATAGGCAGATTCAGGTTATATTCTATCTTTAACAGTTCAAACAGCTAAAATAAAAAAGGAAACAATTCAAATAGGATCTAACAGATTCAGGTTGTATTTTATGCATAAAACCTTGTATTTTGGCAATTTTCCATATCGACCTATTTTGATCTAGACCGTCTTGACCCCCACCTATCCCGACTGTCACACCCCCAAATAACCACTAACGGAGTTTATACCGTTAAGGGGTGCGAGCAAACCAGGACCACAACCATTAGTTACAAATACTAAACGAATCAGAGTAAAGTCCAAATGTTCATAATAAAAACAGTTTTAAAAGTACGCAGCGGAATAAAAACATAGGTATCTTAGCACTAACCACGTGCTTTAATTACAGAACATAAATAGTTGTTTAATTCCCAAATTAAGTTTAAAATAAAGTTAAATAACTTCAAGCGCCATGCCAACCTCCAGTGGATACTCCTCAACGATCTGCAAAAGTGAAAACCACACAAGTGTCAACCTAACGGTTGGTGAGTTCACGGTGGGCATGACATGCATTGGCCCGGTCTCATAATCGTATTCATCAACATATAAATAAGTAATAGATTTGCAAAACATTGCCAAGTGTTGAATTACCGAATATGCACTAGTTAAGTAAAAGTTAAAGCGGTCAACCGATATCGCGGGTAGCTAATCCGGTTTCCATGCACTAAGGAAGTCGTACTAGGGCTGAAAGCTGACGTAACAGAGTTCGGCATTTGCCGATGGTTGGTGCCTCCAGTTGTGTCCCTTTTGGGAGGCCCACAACTAAAACAGGCTGATATTGAACTCCGTTCGGCCTCCAACCGGTTGGTTACACATTTGTGTACCGCGGAGCAGGGTTTGTCAAACCCTCAGTAGATCTACCCAACATCCCCTCGCTTCGCAGATCAACAGTACTAAATTGAGGACTTTTAAGTTTTTAAGGCATCCTTAGAAATCATGTGATATCATTTGGTTTAGACTTTAACCTACACTAGTCATATTAAAAATGTTTATTCTGGATTTCATTTGAAATCCTAAAAAAGAGTTTAAGTGTCAAAATGGTCGTTTCCGGATTTCAATTGAAACCCCAAGGATGGACAGTTGCAAGTGCTCCCCATAAAACACTCCAACTTCCATAACAGGTATCCCATTTGGTAATACCTCAAAATGTCAGCGTTGTTTTTCGTTAAGTTCATTCGTTGTGTCCCAAACGGGCTCACAATTAAAGGGTTAGTGAAACTCACCTTAGGTTGCTCAGCTACACTTGCTAATTAATCCACTTATTGCTTAACGAAGACCTATGAACATGTTTAGGTCTTAAGTATTAGTTTTGTGTCTAATCATTAACTTATCGTCACTATGGCCCATAACATAGCACGTTGGAACTACGACACGACATAACGACACACGACACCGATGGTTGATCATAAACAGGGGTTCACATATTACAGAAATCATAGCATGTTTCGTCATAGCATAATCATGTAAGTCATAGCATAACATTCAAATAAGTTGCACAAGTTTAGGTTTAGGTCTGGTCACAGTTTTGCTAGTATAAATTCGCTAGGTAGTTTCGCTGTGTGCACGGGCAGCACTTTCGCTAGGCAATACCCGATGACACAGTTTCGCTAGGCTAGTTTCGCTCGAAACTGTTGGCACAGTTTCGCTAGCCTAGTTTCGCCCGAAACTGGTTTGAACTTTCGTTCAGGGAATTTCGCTCGGTAGTTTCGTCCGAGCAGGTCTACTTGGTTTACACGGCGACACTACAGTTTCGCTACATAGTGTCGCTGGATGAAGATATACATAATTTCGCTACATAGTTTCGCCCAGAGAACATGCAGTGTCGCTGGTCGCGAAAAACTCACAAATCAGCCTAAAAATCAACCTAACAGCTTCCATACTTCATGTGATTCAATATTTAGCATACATAATCATTTACCAACATCAAACAACAAGTTTTAACACCGTAAACATGGGTTTTCATCATCAAATCATCAAAAACACATTTTAAACCTAAAATGATTAAAATGGCATAAATCTTCATTATGGATGGATTTCAAACATAAAGTTACTGACTTTATGATAGATCTAGCATCCCTAAGCATCATATCAGAAGATCAAGTGATTCTATGAAGATCTAAGCATGCTTTTTAAGAAAACACATAGAATAAGGTATAGAAATGGTTTTTGGGACTCACGGTTCGATCTCCAAGCTCAATGGATGATGGTTCGGGGCTGAGATCTCGATGGCTCGGTGTGATTCTCGGCTGACCAGATTTCCAGGAGAAAAGATGGAGAGCGTGTGTGTTTTGTGTAAAAGAGGCAAATGGGAGAAACTAGGGTTTATTAAGATATTATATATCAGGGCCTAGTTTCGCTGGCAGTTTCGCTGGCCAGCGAAACTGGCTCTGAACTCGTGCAAGTCAAGTGATTTAGCCGACTACCGGGCGACACTATAGTTTCGCCCTGTAGTTTCGCTGGCAACCAAAAAGGGCAATTTTTCATTTTATTCTTAGTACTAAATCATGCGTTTAAATCACATTGCACATAATGACAATAAATAAATGAACACTTAACACATATGGGCGGGTTCGGTGATCAACCAAAGGTCGTGGACGTATTCGGCCTAGTTCTAGTTAAGCATTAGTTACTAAGTTGATACTTATAACGTAACTAACGGAATTGTCTAACGGAAGTTAACCTTGGAATTCTCGGATGTCACATCATCCCCTTGTAAATGGAATTTTCGTCCCGAAAATTATTCTTGCATGGTAGCGTTTGCAGCTTCCGCTGTCGTTGTTGCTATCATTGCTGGGGAAAGAAAGCAAAAGTTTTAGGGTCGCCACATCGTCCTCCTGTTACAGGAATTTTGGTCCCCAAAATTAAATCATACCTTGAGTTTCCGTGGACGTTTGCCCGAACAAGTGAGGATACTTTTTCTTCATTTGATCCTCTCGTTCCCAAGTATATTCAGGTCCACACTTTGAGTTCCATCGAACTTTGACGATCGGAATTTTGCTACGTTTGAGGGCTTTCTCCTCGCGTCCCATAATTTCCACCGGTTGCTCAATAAATCTCAGATGTTCATCAATTTCCAATTCCTCCAAAGGAATTATTTCAGTATCTTCAGCCAGACATTTCTTCAGATTCGAGACGTGAAACACGTTGTGAACTCCATCGAGTTCAGCAGGGAGTTTTAATCGGTAGGCCACCGGGCCTACTTCCCCAATGATTTCAAATGGACCGATGTATCGAGGATTCAGCTTTCCATGCTTTCCGAAGCGTATCACTCCCTTCCAGGGAGATACCTTCAATAGTACCTTGTCGCCTACTTCGAACTTCAAAGGTTTACGGCGTTTGTCGGCATAGCTCTTTTGTCTGTCACGTGCTGCAGCTATCCGCTTTCTGATTTGAATGATCCGTTCAGTTGTATCATGAATGATTTTCGGTCCGGTGAGTCCCTTCTCACCCGTTTCAGCCCAACACACGGGCGATCTGCATTTTCTGCCATAAAGAGCTTCAAAAGGTGCTGTACCAATGCTCGAATGATAACTGTTGTTGTAGGAGAACTCCACCAATGGAAGGTGAGCCTCCCAGTCTTTACCAAAGTCGAGAACGCAAGCTCGGAGCATGTCTTCCAAAGTCTGAATAGTTCGTTCCGTCTGACCATCAGTCTTGTCAGGACCGATTTCACATCAAGAATCTCGATCTTGAGCAAGAACAGAGGTGAGATGGATGGAGACGGGATGTAGAGAATCATAAGATAATAAATGACAAGAAAATGAAAGATCAAACGATTCATTGATTATTGTTGAATGATTACAACGAACCGAATGATTACAAAACTCGTCATAGGAAATCCATGGTCACATTGGGTTGAGCTCAAACCCAATGTGTGACTCTCTCTCTCTAGAATGATAGCTCACATCTCTCTAGAACATCCTTATTCTTTCATTATTCATCATCTAACAAATGAAGCTATCCTTCCTATTTATAGAGAGCCCATGTGCTCACTAGCCCACTAACTAGCTAACACACATACAAATGAGCAAATACAAATAAACAAATGACATAATTATTATTAATTAAATCAAAGATGATTTAATTAATATGAAGCTTGACTCGCTCGAACCGATCTTCCGTTGACTTTTACGTTGACCGTTGACCCGAACGGTTGACTTTCCCAGAAAACGTCTTCGGTCCAAACTTGCAAGCCTCGAGCATCACAACCCGCGTCTCTGAATCAAATCACAATGGATTCTTCAACCTAATTATTCGAGAATAGATTTGATGGCGTCAGTCATACTTATTAAAAGTTCCAACAATTCCCCCTTGACTGACGCTGTCAAATCTGTCATACTGGTGAAGAACCGCTCTGTCGTGCATCTTCAAAGAATAGCTGATAAACCGGAATCTTTCTGTTGTGAAGGTTCCCCCTTTGAATAAGCTTCTTCTGTTCTTGTTGCTCCAGTTGAGATCCAAGTGCTGCAGTTCACTCGGTTCACACGGTCGGGTACAATACTAAGAATGCTGAACATTGGAGAAAAAATCGCAACAAATCGAATCAGATAAACCAATCAAACACTGAAAATGCTCCAACTTCAGATAATCGACCCGATAATCCAAATCCATAGAAGTTCCCCCTTTTCTCTATATCCCTCTGAAAACATCCGATGCGGAAGCGGAAAATCAGATGCAGAGAGTGGAACCGTTCCGCTCAGTTCCGAAGAGAAAACGGTACAAAAATCCTGAAATCGGACAATCTTGTGAAAAACCGGAAGCCAGGTGCTAACAGTTGTGAATGATCCATAAATACTGAACTTGTTTCGCGTGACTAGGTTGGATGCGAAAATAATGTCAAATCGGTGAAAAACTGAGATCCCGAGCGTAAACGAGAAATTTATTCATAACCGGAGTCTTCGTAATTTTGGCGAAGAAAATCGAGCTCGGAAAAATATTCCGTGAAGAATTCTGAGTCAAACGGTGCAATTTGGAATGAATCTGAGAAGACCGTAAATTTTATTCAAGTAACGGCCTTTCGTTAGAGATTTAACGGAATATTCCAATATTTAACTGAGATTCCAGTTAATTCGGTTAGATGACATCAGCGCTGCATCAGCTAAACAACTTGAAGTGAGACATAACGAAACAGTCACAAACTTAACCGAGAAGCGAAACCAGTCCGTCAGTGGTCGTTAGCTAACGTGGCCTTGACGTCAACAAAAACTAGGAACCCGGTCGAAATATGGCGGAATAAATCCATGACCACTAAAATATTTTCAAAATTTCGTTTCGGCGTTATCTCGTTATTCTCGTAAAAAATTGATGAGAAAAAAAAAACCCCGCATTTAACGAAATAATACTGAAAAATAAATTAGTGGAATTAAAAATCCCTTGATCCATGTGAGGGTGAATAAACCAATCAGATTTCTCCATCAAATCAGATCCAACGGACAGAAAAAAGAAGATCCTAGGGCTGGAAGATCATGATCCGTGTGAAGATGTTCCCCACCAATCAGGTGGTGACAGCCATTAAGCAACCAACGATTTTCTTAAGCCTGTGGGTCCCATGCGCTTATTCTGTGCCAATCAGATGGAGACAACGAATTAACCTCAACGGTTCTTTTGTTGAACCAGGGCCCACACGCCTTTTCTCTTCTCAAATGAGAGAGTGACAGCGAAATTGGAAACCGACGGCAACATTTCTTTTGTTGCAACCTGGGCCCACCATGAATGTTCTCCTCCAATAACAATTCGACAGCAGAAAAGGAGGAGAGAAAGAGCAGAAAGTCAATATTCCCTCTCAACCAGTGGGATATCGCCACGTCATCATCAGGTCCCCACCTGCGCCTTCTTCCTGCGTAACCCTAATCCAACCGGAAAAAGGCCACCGGAAAAATGAGGGCTACCGGAAAACCGTAAAGTGTTCATAACTCCCATAATTCTTAACGAAAATTCGCAAATCTTATACCGTTGGACTCGTAGCTCGATGCTCTACCATCCTAGACGATCAAAGATCTCTAAAAACAACTTGAATGAAAACCCAGTTGACGAGTTCAGTCGAGATCGCCAACTTATTTGAGGTCGCCAAGGCTCCTTCGAGATCGCCAAAGCTATTGGCGAGATCGCCTGGACTTATTGAGATCGCCAAGTATGAGATCGCCAAGCATGAGAACCAGATCGCCAAGACAAAGTTCAGAGACACCCGAGATCGCCAAGACAATCTTCAAGCTTACCTGAGATCGCCAAGTACATCTTCAACATCACTCGAGGTCGCCAAGAACACCTTCAACAGCTGGGAAATCGCCAAGGCAATCTTCATAAAAATGAAGAACACCAAGAACACCGTGAAACACACACTACTGCGTGTTTCACCAGATCTGTCAAATCTGTTGCGAATCAGGCGAAACCGATGCTCCCAATGGATCCGGAATGCGTTTTCCTTCAAGATTCATACTTTATTTCATCCAAAAACACTGATTTTAGCACCAAAAACTCAGAATCAAAGCTCAAAAAATCTTCAAAACCCCAAAAACGGGAAAACTCTAACAGCTTCGTTTTTCAGCCTCAGATCTCGCATTTCTTCACTGATTTGAACATATGGAGCATGAAATCATATCTAAATGAACCCAATAACAAGAATATATCATCAGATTCATCCAGAAATCATCAATCAGCTCCAAAAAATAAGAAAAAATAGAAAAAGTCTCCAAAGTGGGTATACCAATCAGCACCTCATTCAAGCTCAAAATCACAGATTCGAGTGACCAGATTCACGGTGAGATGAATCTGATCGGTACCCGCTCTGATACCATTTGTCAGGACCAAATTTGAGCCTTTACTCATCCAATACACAGATTCAAGTGCGGAAATCATGAATCCATGATCAAATCATAGTGTTTGCTTGTTGAAATCCTTAGATTTCGCCTCTGAAACTCAAGAACTTGAGGGTTTTCACACACAAGTGCTCTCTATCTTCAAACAGCCGTCCAAGAGTGTTATTAGGGTTATTCTAGAGTGGCTATTTATACTAGAGAGAGCACAGGTCGTGATTGTGCTGAAATCAAGAGAATGTTATTGAAGTTAGTGCAATTTATGACATCAGACAGACGAGATCGCCAAGAATAACATCGAAGTCGCCAAGACTAAAATGAAGTCGCCAAGGCTTGTTGGTGACCTCGCCAAGGCTTGGTGAGGTCGCCAACCTTGGTGAGGTCGCCAAGGGTTGGCGAGGTCGCCAAGTTAGCATGTCCAGGTCGCCAAGTACAACATCCAAATCGCCAAGATTCTTGGTGAGGTCGCCAAGAATCTTGGTGAGGTCGCCAAGGAAGTCCAGAAATCACTAAGTACGCTCCGGAAACGTCAATTATCATTATTGAATCATCAAGGATTGTTATTACAAAGACACAATCAATTATTAGCATTTTACCAAGTAACTTATCATGAAATGACCTAAATCTTGGATACTGACAATCACATTGCAATTGAAATGTACTAAAGGCAATATCTCCAATATCCATAATCAACACAAGCTAAGACATTTAGTCATGATATACAAAACATCAAATACTTGAATGATTAATATAAACATCATGATAATTGTCCAAATACAAGATACAAGCAAATGTGAAAGATATACACATGAACACAAAAAACCAAAGGATGCTATGTTTGAGTTGCCACCAAATCAATTGCAATGTGATTGTCAGTATCCAAGATTTAGGTCATTTCATGATAAGTTACTTGGTAAACGTGCTCTTGGGTGCATCAAACATCGAGGGTTAAGATTGAGTACCAAAAGCCTTATGGGCTATTACAGTAACAAAAGATCCCAGAATGGAAATGGGAGGATATCTCAATGGATTTTGTAACGGGATTACCTCATCGATCGAATCAACCGGATGCGATTTGGGTTATCATCGATCGATTAACCAAATCTGCACACTTCATTCCAATGAAAGAAACTGATAATATGGATAAGTTAACTAAGCTGTACATTGACCGAATTGTGGCACGTCATGGAGTGCCAAAGACTATTATCTCTGACAGAGATCCCCGATTCACTTCCCGATTATGGCAATCTATGCAAGAAGCACTGGGAACCAGACTGGACATGAGTACAGCTTATCACCCGCAGACCGACGGACAGACGGAAAGAACTATTCAGACTTTGGAAGATATGCTCCGAGCTTGCGTTCTCGACTTCGGTAAAGACTGGGAGGCTCACCTTCCGTTGGTGGAGTTCTCCTACAACAACAGTTATCATTCAAGTATCGGTGCTGCACCTTTTGAAGCTCTTTATGGCAGAAAATGCAGATCGCCCGTGTGTTGGGCTGAAACGGGTGAGAAAGGACTCACGTACAACCGAGAAATATTCTATAAGAGATAGAAAAAACCCATGTTGGCCGACCAGGACAACACTGCTCGGCCATGACGACCAAATTGATTACAAAATTAACAGGACATATAGCGGTCGACCACACACAAACTTACAAAGATGCTGACGAGCGCTACCAGTTTAAGAGGTCGACCACAGAAGGTGACATCAAATAGAAAACATAAGACTTAAGCATATTTTATGTATATTATGAGAATTACCATTATGATGTCATTAGCATTACAGTGTTTGCAATGAGGCAACGCTGTTAAGACAAAGGCTAAACAGCTAGGCCGACCGCTTACATAGGCGGTCGACCAGCTAAAAGGCAAATTGCTATAAACATTTGTACTCAGAAGAGACAATAATAAAGGCTTGTGTTCAAAGGCAATAGTCACAGGGGACCGATCTAAACACTTAGCAAATTTTTGCAAAAGAAAATAACGCTAAGTTACAAAAACACAGCCGACCTCTTACAGGGGCGCTCGGCTAATACTTACCGGTCGACCCAAGATACAGACACATTGTCACAACCATATACATTACAAAGCTTTCAACATAAGGAAAGAACAGAGCAACACAATACAACAGCCAAATAAAAACATTCATTCATACGAAGATCGGTTACAATACTGATAAAGGAAATATACAAGAACAGCAAAAAAACAAGAAACCTATCTAAGCCCCCGGCTCTAGAGAAGGGCTGGAAACAGGAGAAACATGGGGAGGAGGAACAGGGACATTAATATAGTGTCCAGCCCCAGGCTTAGACCCTCGGAGCCATAGACGCTTCGACCGGGGCTCCACAGCCCGAAGCTCATCTAAACTCTTGTCAGAACAACCAGCCACAGCATCCAGATAAGAAAACTTTTCCTTGTCAAAGCCATCGATGGCCGACCTCATCGCACCCTCGGCCTCAGGCCTGAAGTACTTATGGGATTCTTGCAACTTCCCAGCAGCCGCCCACTTGTACCCGGCCAAGTAACCCTTGTAAAGACCAAGATTCAGCACGGCAGACTGCACAGCGCCGAGTGGCTCCTTGAACTCGACGCTGCCAAGCAGTTTTCCAACAACATGATGGAAGCCATGCTCAATGAGCCACTTCCTGTCATTACAGTAGCCATCGGCACGAGCCTGCCCTCCCTCGTACAAAGTGGCGAACCGATCTCTTTCAACCTTCAGCTTGGCGAGCTCAGCCTCCTGTTTTTGTAGCTCTTCAGCATGAGCTTTACGGAGCTCGGCCATAGCAGCACTGGCTGTGGAAATCGACTCCTTCAGACCCGCGTTGGCCTTTTCAAGCATGTCCCTCTCACATTTGGAAGCCGCCAACTCGTCTTGGAGTTGACCAATCCGAGCGGGGTCCCCTTTAGCAAGATCGGCCGTCAGACGGGCCACCTCCTTTTTATGCTCGGCAGAACGCTGTCGAGCCTGCTTCAACTTCCTCTCCAGCCGAGCATTCCGGGTAATCATATTCACCCCGGCTGAGTAAGAGCGAGTGAACTGGAAGTAGGCCCTCTCACGAGCTTGCTTATGAGATTGAGAGTTCAGGGCCAACACTTCGCCGGGAGGAAGAGAGAGGCGAGCAAAATGCCGACACAAGTTAAATGTGTCGAGCACCGACCCGTTCTTCAAACCCCAGACGGGGGCAAAAGGCATTTTGGCCGTCTCGGCCGGAAGCTCTCTAGGGGGGGAGGCGTCGGAAGCACCTTCCAAAGAAATATCCTTGGCCGACAGCCTCCCAAGCTTCTTCTTCTCATCAAGGATCTCCTGCATCCGGCTCTCGGCCTCAGGAGTCGACATAGTGGCAGTGGCGGCAGAACCATCCTGCAGTGAAGCGATATAATCGTCAAATTCTCCAGGAGGATACCAGCAAACCATAGTAAGAGAGGCAACACTTACAGCTTGGGCGGGGTCGGCAACGACTTTCTGCTTCTTCTTCTCCCTCTCAACCTCATCATCATCTTCCTCATCATCTCCACCCAAGATGTCCACATCGGAGTCGACATCCTTAAGCCGACGGCCACTATCACCGTCGGCACCACCATCAGCGGATTTTTTCCCCTTCTTCTTCTTTTCGGGAGGAGAACGAGGACGCTTAGACATGTGTTTCTGGCGAGAAGACGACTCGCTCTTACCAGCCTTCTCAGAGGCCCTCCTTTTTCTATCCGCCGCCGTTCCTTTCTCCTCATTGACCAATTCATTGGTCGCACCCCCCAGGGCACTACCGATAGTGGTAGTGGTCCCCTGAGTAATGGTAAAGTCTTCATGTCGGTGCTTGGTGGTATCCAACACTGGGTCGGTCTCCTTACGGCCGAGCTCAACATCAGTCTGGTCGACATCGTCAATGTCATCCAGATCGATAAAATCAGCAAGAGACATGTCTGCAAACAAACACAAAAAGAAAAAGTCAGACAAATTGTCATCCAAAGAAAATGAAAATGCAAAACAAGAAGAGACAACAAGGCATACACTGGTCTCCTAACTTAAAAGCTGGCTTTCGGCCAGGGTAGACCCAATTCTTGCTCAGACCAGTTAGTATCAGCACCCTCTCGGGGAACGGTCTCAAAGGAATTTGAAGGCCGACCAGCCTCTCAATGGTCACACCATTGAAGGGTTCGTCAGCAGCCGACCCAACCTTAAGTTTGACCGATGGATCCTTGAAAGGGAGAACCTTATTAAGAATGCTGGAGGAAATCCAGAAGAACCTCTCTTTGAAATGTTTGAGATTGGTGGGAAGGTCAGTCAAGTACCGAGGGCTTTGCGTGCCGTCGGCATACTTCACAGCACGCTGATCGAAGGAATACCAATCGACCTGCCGACCCATTTTGAAGAATTGATGGAAGTCCCCAACGGTCGGCTCACAACCAACCCCCCTACAGCTAACCTCAAAATGCGTAACCCTCAGTATGGCTAAGGGGTGAAGTTGTGAAATATGGACCTTATGAGCATCAAGGACACTAAGAAAAAACTTAGTAAGAGGGAGTCTAAGCTGACCATTGGTAAAAGACTTAATGTAAAGACCTATCTTACCCTCCGGCGGCTTATCGATGGTGTCCGACGCCGACGGAAGTACAGGGCCGAGCAGAGGGCTAATCCCATACTGCTTCACATGTCTATCTAACTCCTCCTGAGTAAGGACCGAATGAATACTAGCCATCCTAGCCATGATAAAAAGCCGACCAAGAATAAGCGAGGAAGCGTTAAGGAAAAGACGTACCAAGAAAAAGCGAAGGTGGTCGAGCCGAAAGCTTAGGAGAGAAATTTACAGAAATTCAGGCCAGATTTACAGTGGTCAGTAACAAATAAGAAAAAAAGTGAGGACTATTTATAGGCAAAAACTTAAATGACGGTTCACTTACCCGCGAAGCACCGGATTGCTACCTCCTGGGCCTATGACAGCCCAACACGCAGAGCAAACAGCTGTAACGCACCTTCACCATAACGGGCCGAAGACCAGCAGGCCGACGGCCCAACAGGCAATACATGAGCACTCGGCTATGACGCGCTCGGACAAACGAAACAAATCAAACGACAAGACATCCTAAGTCCGATGGAAGTGTCCAGACCACTACACACCGGACTGGGGGGCTGATGACGTGTGTCCGAGTAAGGCCACACCACAAACACATTATGGTGCAAACCTTATCTCAACACACCAGTCACTACGTACAGGTCGACCTAGTCAGTGGCCGACCACTACTTAATAGGCCACTAGGCCGACCACCGACAGCCACGTACAGGTCGACCTAGTCAGTGGCCGACCACTACCTAACAGGCCACGTCAGGCCGACCACTACTTAACAGGCCACTAGGCCGACCGCCGACAGCGACGTAACAGGTCAGCCGACAGTCAGTAGGTCCGACCGCCGACGGCCACGTCAGGCCGACCTAGTCATGGCCGACCGCACGACACACATGATACATGACCAGTCGACCCCCGACAAGGCCGACTGCCAGTCATTACGCTATTAGGCCGACCAGTGATAATCTAAGAATTAGCCGACCGCTGATCATCCATCACTAGGCCGACCAATAGCCTTCGACTTCAACCTATATCCCAACTAGCTGTCTGATCCTAGTTAGGTCGAAAGATATAGGTACAGACCAATGCTCTACATCCTAGGGTTGACATCTGAAATGACTTGACACACCCACCAAGGCAGTTTCCTAAAATGGGTACTGTTGTTAGACGCCGTTCGGATGTCAGACCTGCAACACTCCACTTTGGGCTCATCACATTAATTACAGTACGAGACAAAAGGTTGAGGGTTATAAATACCCCTCAACCACCAGGTAAATTCTCATTCAATGCGCACCCTCTCGTCTGATTACACTTAATCTCTCGAAACGCATACTGATTCTCACGCCCGAGCTTGGTCGCAGGACACCCTGTCCTGCCCTCCAAGAACAACGGTGTTTTCTGTTTTGCAGGTCTTAGAGAATCAAGAAGGAGCCGAGCCGACTGCTAGCTGAAGGACTTCCGACCGCTAGTCAGGAGACTTGGATTCTCCCCACTTGTAGTCCGACTGCCTAGGTGACTCGTCCTAGGCTAACCCCTATCTAGTCATCTTTGGTAGCCCGATTCTACACCATTAGTTAATGGAAAGAGACGATGCTAAATGCTAATTTAGCCAATTAGTACTGGCTCGTTTCAATTAAATGTATACTGTATCAATAGAGTTTGACCATAAAAACAAAATAGAGTAGGCAAACAAGTAAATCGGATCAATTAGGCCGAAAAGATCATACAAGATTTAGGCAACCCTATATAGCCTTTTAAAACATTAAAAACCAATAATTAAAAAATCGACCCCATCACCCTTGATTGCTATTTAGTTGGGAGTCACCTATTAATTACACTTCTACCTGTAAATTCAAGCTTTCCCACCCTTTTTATACCCTCTCATTCTCACATTCAATCACTCATCTTCTTTCCCTACCTTCTCTCCATTAACAACAAAAATGGAGCTTTCTCCTTATTACCATATAATCTTTGCAACTCTTGCAGTACTCTTATCCGCCTTTTTGTTTTTCCTCACTCTTAATTCCAAATCCAAACGTGTCAATCTTCCCCCCGGTCCGCCCGGTTGGCCGGTTGTCGGAAATTTATTCCAGGTGGCCGGTTCCGGGAAGCCGTTCTTCGAGTACGTACGAGAATTGCTGCCGAAGTACGGACCGATTTTT